>QUSF01000001.1:41150248-41262024 GCA_003676055.1 Chloebia gouldiae | reverse complement strand
ACAGTCAGCAGTGAGATTCTCTGAAGTGATCTCCAAATGATACTGAGGTACAGTCAGCAGTGAGGTTCTCTGAACAGGAAATGACATTTCTAATGACTTGTGACAGAAAATGAAAATGCAGATTTTATGTAGTGAAAACCACAGTATTGAGGACTTCTGCTTCAGTTTCACCCAACATTTCCCTGCCACTTGGCCTATTTTTGACTAATGTGGCTTCTTACATATTCTGAATGGTGTCCTTCAACCTCAGCCCTTCTTCTGGGACTTTATTTTTATTCTGAGTTGACTATTTGTGTTCAAGTTGATTTAGCTCTTTTGCTTGTACTGACTGGAGGGGATTATTGACACTGGGGGAGAATCAAGTTGGAAGTGATGCTTCCATCTAGGAAACCTATGGCAGAGATTAATCCAATGTCTAGTAGTAGTGTTCAGTAAATATTTGAACACATTCTTTCCTAATTTAAACTTTGAAGTGTTGAATCTGGGTATCTTTAGTCTACATTAAGGTCCATAAATAAGAGGATAATTGTCAATATATCACATTTTACAGCTGATTTAAAACTTGCACCAAAACAAATTTTTATAGGCAAACACAACTGTGAAGAAGTTTACTTTTTTTTTCCTAGAAGAATGAATTATTTGATCAATGACTCTATCACCTTAATTCAAACATGTCTTGTTGGAACACACAAGAAACAAGTTTGGGATAGTGGTTCTTATCAAGGTGGGCTTTTTTCCCCTCACTGCATTCTATTTTGTGGCTGGAGTGGAGCATGAGGAGAACTGTGACGATATTGAGTGGATATAGATCCCAAGGACTGAAAAGCAGTAAAACCACCTATAAGGATACATCTCCATGTGAAACAAAGCCAAAATGAACTAGTTTGAATTGGAAGATTTCAAAATAAAACTTTCCACATGAGAACATTTCTACACATTTCACTGGGTGGTAGAGGGGTAATTTTTTTTTTCCGTTTTCATCCTGAACATGAGATAAAAACATTATGTTGAAATACCAGAATTGAAAGTTTTCCAGTTACTTGTTCAGCACAGTGAAGGCCAGGGTGCATGTAATTTCTGAGGATATCAAAATCCTGGCCCAGCAGGTTACAGCAAGCAGAGAATTTTGTGTTTTAAACTGAGCAAACTACTATCTCTGGGGACAAGCCACCAGACATTTTAAGTTTCTGTTTTAAATAAAAAACTAGGTCTTCTTAAAATCTGTCAAAGATGTCTGGTGACAACTTCTTTGATCTGTCCCTGATCAAATGCAATTCAAAGTGTTGAATTAAGTCGAGATGGGAGGCAATGTATGGTGTTAGGGGAAAATGGTGGTGCAGATAAAGAGGACCAGGGTTACATGTCCAAGGTGCCTATCTTGTTTGTTCAAGTAATCACAATCATTACTCTGAGAACACTTCTCTTCATTACTCATGACATTCCTATGAATGTAATTCACATCTTAGTACAATTTACAGTTCTCAGTTTGCTTTGGAGGAGAAGCTTTGGAGCACCCTTTTGCTGGCCCTGCCTTTTGAAAGGCTGCTGCTTGTTGGCCTGCTGTAAGGATGAACTTCTGAGTCCTTCTAATGCACTTCATAATACCTTAATAGCTGGATCCTGGTTTTGGCACAAGATGAGGAAGAAAATTTAAAAATGGGCTTGTAGTGACAGCAGCCACAGGGAAGGAACAGAAAAATGATAGGACAGTCTGTGCTCATCAAGAGCTGTGCTTAGATGCAGCAGAGATGTTTTAAGCTGGCAACAATTTCTCCTTTGATCTGCCAATGTACAGTTGAAGGAAATGTAAGAGAGGCTTCAAAACTGGAGGCATTGTAATGTAGTAGTTTCTAAAATATCTTAAAATTATCTGAGAGATATGGTCAGACTCAGAAGGGTAAAGGGCTAGAAGGTAGTGAACAGCTAAAAAGAACCTTGTGTGGAGTAAAGGGAAGAGAGAGGAGGAACTTTCCAAGGGGATGCAGGTGAAGGAGGGAAAGACAGTGAAATCTTTGGCTTAGATGGCAATGTCAGTGAGTATGGTGGAAGCCAAGATTTTTTAAGGGTCTGGCTGACAAACTCTGTAAAGCACTGCCACAAAACCCAGCAGGGTAAAGTAGTCACACAAGTGCTTTGCTGAAAGGGTCTTAAAATAGTTTTCTGTTGGTTTGGTTTTTTTCTCTCTTCAGCCATTCTGTACCATCTTTATATGTTGGCTATGTAGTGTACTGTAGTTTATCCCTTTATCATGTTCAGGCCTTCTGACCTTCACACTCCCTTTCACATGTCATGAGACTCCACAGAAAGAATTTAACAAGTTCAGTCCACTGGCTGTTTAAAAGAGGGATGGGAGAGGTTGCTACTGCCCAAAATGTGGGCTAATCCAAGGGGCTGGTGGCTCAGCCCCACAATGTAAAGGAGTGTTATTTCTGTAAAGGACAGAAGGAATTGACTCAGGTCTGAAAGAAGTCAACAAATAAACAAGATAAACAAAGCACAAGTATAATTTAGTATCTTTCAATTCAGTGTCTAATACACTAATTTCACCACACAAAATACAAGCTGTTGCAATTACTCCAGGAATTAAGAAAAAGGAGAAACAGGGGTGCTTTCTTTTAGAAATGTTTCTCATGTGAAGTTACAAAGATGAAGTGCATTTCTAGCTACTGATTAGCTTTAAAACTATGCTATTCAAAAATCCACTCGAATTTTCTGTAAGATATTCTTTAATTTCATAGACAGATTTTTCTACTGTTTTCATATTTGATTACTAGAACTGCTTGGGCAAATTGAACCATATTTCTGTACTCTGAGCTTCTGAGAAAAGACTGAAATAAAAAGGGGAACAGAGAGTTATGTGGCTGTAAGACTTCAGGCTGGAGGCTTTTGACATTTACAATGCCAGGCATAAAAAGCATTCCACTTAAGAGCAATGCAAAAGCAGTGACAACTAATTTCTGAAGCACTGAAAGTTTCTTTGGGTCAAGCCAAGGATGGCCCTGCTTGTAAGATAAAGAGTAGTATCAACAAATATTTCAGGGTGCTTTTCCTCCTCCATGCTGATAAGGAAAACCTAGTACCTTTAAATCCAATTTATAACACAATGGCTGGAGTTGTTCAAGAATCATAGAATGGCTTGGGTTGGAAGGGACCTTAAAGACTATTTAATTCCAAACCCACTGCTGTGCAGGGACACCTTCCACTAGACCAAGCTGCTCAAAAACCCATCAAAACTGGCCTTGAACACTCCCACGGATGTGGCATTACACCATTCTTGCTAAAATGGTGCACAGCTATGGGAGCTGGGACACACACTGGCATTGCTTTGAGCCATAGAATTATTACTCAGAATCTCTTAGCTCTTCTCTTTGTGTCTTAACAGTAAATCTGTACTTCTAATAACTGCTTTTATGCACCCTGGTACACTGGAAATTGAATGCCTCAATCCAAGAGGCACCTTTGGCCATTTGAAACTCCCAAGAAAAAGATGTATGTGAATTCAGCACATTATCTGTGCAAAGCCAGACTGCTACATCCTGATTCCACACACATCCAACTTTGTGCTGGAAGCTCTCCTTCACTATTGTATGCATAGAGTCATAGAGTATCCTGAGCTGGAAGGGACTCACAGGGACCATCAAGCCCAATTCCTAGCCCTGCACAGAACGTCCCCTAGAGTCACACCATGTGCCTGAGAGCATTGTCCAAAACTTCTTGAATTCTGCCAGGCTGGGGCTGTGACCACTTCCCTGAGGAGCCTGTTCCAGTGCCCAGCCAACCTCTGGGGGAAGAATATTTTTCTAATATCCAACCTAAACCTCCCCTGACACAGCCTCAGGCCATTCCCTCGTGTCCTGTCACTGGTCACCACAGAGAACAGATCAGTGCCCGTCCCTCCTCTTCCCCTCATAATGAAGCTCTAAACTGCAGTGAAGTCTCTCCTCAGTCTCCTCTTCTCCAGGCTGAACAGACCAAGTGTCCTCAGCCTCACGTGGCTTCCCCTCAAGGCCCTTCACCATCATCATAGCCCTCCTCAGGGTGCTCTGGAACAGCTTCTTTATATTGTGGTGCCCCAAACTGCACACTTTATGCATATTACCTTTTCCTTAACATTTGTATTTTCCCTGCCTTAAAAAAAACCTATCTTAAGTATGTAGCAGGTGACCTTGTTACGTGATTTTAAAGGCTTAACTGCACGACCCACCTGGTCTTCTACAGACAGCTGCAGTAGGGTATAAGGATACTGTTCTGATGAATCTTCAGGCCATCAATTCACTTATCCAGGGAAATTCTGCAATCTAAAGTCCTCAGGTATTCATGCAGCCTAATAGGAGGAGCGAGGAGCAAAACCTCAGGGATTTTAAGGCACAATTATTTTACAAGTAAGAGCTTGCATTCACCTTCTTGTTTTTAAGGCAGTTTTAAAGATGCATATGGGTCCTCATGCTCTGTTTCCCAGTTCAACTGGACTTTACTGTTTTCAGATGCGACAACCCATGAAACAGACTAACTAAATGTCTTAAAGTTAACTGCATAGGCAGATTTTATGCCTGAACAAACATATTCAGCTCTAAATGTGGTCTTATCCCTGTGAAAATGTCAGTAATTGCTTTCAGTATTAAGTGATGGGATAGCTCAGGATGAAGTACTGCCCGGCTTTCCCCTGACACTTTGCTCAGGCTACTTAGTAATGGGGCAGTTCTAGGTGAGGCCTCTACGCTCCTCTGCTCTTTTTTTCCATTCCCTATTTCTATTCTTATTATCACAAAACACTGAAGGAACAGAGTCATTCCTACGAAATTACTGTGGTAAGAGGAAACTTTGCAAATAACCTAAACGGGTGACCACAGACATTATTTAGGGAGAACCCAGGGGGCTTGGGGAGGGAGAGGAAGGGAAGCTGGAATTTATTTTGTTGTTTTACAGCTAAACCCCTAGGTTTAGTGGCTGAATAGCTGAAGTGACATGCTGAAGGAGACATCTCCTTTCTCCTTCCAATTGGTCTCTCACAGAGAAATGCTTAGCAGTAATGTCTGAGGCATGAAAGTGCCAAGCTGACATGACATTCACTGCCAGAGGTTACAGACTTGTAGCAGGAGAAGAACACACAAGTTACACCCATCTTATTTCTCCCTTTATCTTGTAGTTTATACTTCACACCCTAGAAGAAACACACATTTTTTGATAAAAAGGAAGATTATTCAGATATATCTGGTGCTGCTGAAATCTGCATTTTTTAACTTAAATCACTTTATAAAGAATACAAGCAAGCAGGTCCATGCACCCTACAAGTTCTACCAGCTTCAGACCCTCCTAGAAGATTCTGCAGAGGACCAGGATCATTACACAGGACAGCTAAGTACTGAATGAAGCTGAAATCTGTGTTGGTTTTTCTTTTAGTTACCTGATCACAGTTGCATCTGTATTACACTGAACAGGTTTAGTGCCTGTCCTCTGGCTCTAAAGGCCAGTGGCACTGCCCAGCTTGTGTCCCTGTGGCAGTATTTTCCTTGTCTCCTTAAACAAGTCTCCATGATGTCTCCCGGGAACAGTTTCTGGCTTGTGTCTGGGCACTGACTGAGAAGTATGGGCTGCATGGACCAAAGCCATCCCAAGAAGCATGCTGTCAGCATGAACTCACCAGTCACCATTTGTGCCCTGTTTAGCTCATTATTTTTATATTGTAGTTATTAAAAAAAGGGAAGTGCTTCTCAGAAGATAACAAAGATAACAAAGTAATTATGAAAACAATTCATTTGAATACAGACTTACAAGCAACTGTGCAATGGGGAAGCAGAGCATGGGGTGCTATGACCCAGTCCTTCCAAAACCAAGCAGCAGTTCAATCTGCATTTTAGGAGTTTTTAGACCATGATTTTAGGAGCAACTGAAAAAAAAAAAAAAAGAAAGGAAAAAAAACCCCAAAACAAAGTAACCCTGCCTGGCAGCCTCATTCTTGTGAACTGTAAAATAAAATCCAGAGGCAATGTTATGTTCTTAAGGAGTCACTGTCAAATTAAAAACAATAGAAAACACACTTGCATTTCAAATCTATTTGTCTCCTAGTATTGTATGTCACACAAACTTCAAAACAGATGCTATTAGGAGTATTTTATTCTTTTGCCTGGTGTGTTGGCAATCTTCAGAGTTATTTTGGTGGATCTTCTACACAGCAATAGGAATGAGAAAACATTTTCAAAGTGTGATTGTAAAACCACAAAATACTGACTTGGGAACTTGGTCACTTGTCCCTGAAGCTGGCCTTATTTCAAACCAAAAAGAACCCAACAGACACACACTAAACTCTCTAGATTCTCCACCCTTACTAGTCACCATTTCCTCAGCTATACACAAACTTAAAACAGTTTGGTTTAAAACTGTCACTGCTGGATGGGTTGTGCTACTCTGTAAATAAGGAGGTTTTCCTCTTCTCTGTATCCAGAATCTTTAAGCCTATTTGCTCGTCTATTTTTTCCACAAGACAAACAGAACAAAAGAAATTTCTGGCTTTGCCAGCGCCTGCTCCCTGGTTTGCTGAGGCATATTGATCTCTGGCTGGGCAAGCCATCCTCTCACAGGGCCCAGCTGCCCTGTTCTCTCACTGCCCTCCAGCAAGAGTCTCCCCCAGCAAATCAATAACATATCCCAGAGCTGAAGGCCTCTTCCCGGGGAATGCAGCCAGCCTCTCTCCACCCTACACCTCAGGGGAAGGAAATGAAGACAGGAGCTGGCTGAAGCAATGGGCTGGGCTGGGTTGCCCCAGCAACAGGTAGGACCTGGAATGCCAAATCAGCTCATGGTCACTCCTCGGGCTCCAGGATACTTCTCACAGCCTGCAGCACCCTCCCAGGTGCCTCAGTCCAACAGGCTGAAATGGAAAAACAGCCATCCTGACCAGGTCTAAATAGGAAGAGAGGTATTTTTGGACAAACAGAATATCTCAAAGGATATTACTATTTTAGTCAAGTGCTGGTTTAGAACTGTGCCTCTTGCACAACTATGTGAAGATGCAGTCTGTAATTACATGAGATGTTCTAAGGTGTTTTTTTTTTTTCCTGTGGGATTCTAGCATCATTGGTGAGCAGAACAGCCAGTGACCATTTGGTGAGTGCCTGCTCAGTAACTTGGTTTCTCTTCTGTTCTGCCTGTGTTGGTGCATCTTCCTAAGCCAAATGTTGCCCCAGCTGTTTTCTGCCTAGAGGATTATTCACTGGTGCTCCTCAGGAGCTCAGAGAGCACAGCCCCTTGCCAACACTAGTGTAGATGTTGTTAGACACCTTCAGGAGCAGAGGGGAAAGTTTAGTAACACCAGTGCTACTACTTGAGTGATGATGGACTCATTATATGGTTACTGTAGCACTGATACACACAATCATTTACAAGGCTGGCCTGTAAATCATCTGCACTGCAAGCCCACAGACAGTTTCACTAGTACATTTGTGGAGTTGGTAGCTGCCACACGGAGCAGGGAACAGCATAAGGGCAGATGTGATGTGAAGGAACTGAACCTTGATAGAAAATCTTCATTTAACTAAACCTTAATGGCTGATAGAGAACATGAACAAGGGACATGGCACTTTGGATTCTCAGTCTGAGACACCTCCAACTTTTTTTTTTTTTTTGCTTACTTTTTCAAAGTATTTGGCTTTTTTTTTGAGGGGGGACTAGAAGTCTGGTGATGCAGGTTGGATATCTGAGAATGGGGCATATACCTGTTGTGGCTGGCAAACTGGAGTTTAAGCTGCTGCCCAGAGTTGTATAAGCAGCTCTGTCGTGCGTGCTAAGTGGCATTTTAACTATTTTGCTCCTGAGACCATCCCATCTCCATCATGCCTCTCCCACATCACTCACTGTACATGGTCCAGTTTTTGCAAAACAAGAATAGGAGCCACCCAGATAACATCCCTCCTAGTGCCCAGCTACAATTCATCCCCAGAGTACCATCCACCTCAAGTCCTGAGGAGCAGAGGCACCCTGTGGAAAACAACACACAATCTACCATTATAACCTGCAACATGCTGAATACATGCAGGAGGAGGATAAATTAAGAACAAGCCCTGAAGCATAATCTTTCAGATCGTATTTAAAACAAATAGAGGACACGCATCATCAGAATTCATGTATGTCACCACAAGATCATTAGCAGGCTTGATGAATGCTGTAATTCCACAACATGGCCTTCTGCCATTTGAGCTGGAGGATTAACCTCTGTCAGTGGCAAATTGCCATCTTTTACACAGATGAACATTGCAAGAGCTCGATGGTTTCTCACTGTTATTTGCTGACAGCAGAGGAATAGAAAACTGTGGGCACAGCTCCGCGTTTCCAGCCCAGCTGCTCCATCAGCAGAGGACATCCCGCTCCCCTCAGCCCTGCAGCAGCGACGAACCCCTCCACCTTCTGCTCTGCTTCCTCGCCCTGCTCGTGGGCAGGATTAGCGGAGGCCGGGATGGAAGGGACGGAGGCAGAGGTGTGCGCAGCAGCTGTCCTGGGCCCACCCCGGCTGCGCTCATCGGCCCGAGGGGCAATGGGCCCTCCTCCAAGCTCGGCAGGAATCGATGAACAGCAATTCCTGCTGCCTTTGTACTTCCCAGGCACACTTTAACCCCTCCCCTCAACCCACTGGCTATCTCTGCCTTGCTCAGAAACCCTGTTTTTAGTTTCCGGCCTCCGTGCCTGCCACCCCAGGCACACCAGGTCCCTCCGGCAGCTGCAGCCGCCTCGCTCCGCTCTTTCCGGGCACTGGCGGGGGAGCCCCGCACCGCCACCCCCGCCCCGGGCTCCGCCCGCCCTCCCAGCGCCCCTGTCCCAGAGCCCCTGTTCCATCCCTGTCCCAGCGCCCCTGTCCCATCCCTGTCCCAGCGCCCCTGTCCCATCCCTGTCCCACCCTTATCCCAGCCCCCCTGTCCCTCTCCTGTCCCTCCCCTGTCCCATCCCTGTCCCGCCCCTGTCCCGCCCCTCCTCCCTCCAGCGCCGGCACCGCCCCCGCCCCGTTCCCTTTCACCGGGGCAAAAGCCCCCAGCGCTCCCGCTGCCGCTTCTCTGTGTTAATTAAATTCAATAAATATCACAAATAGTGACTAAATGCTGGCTGCATTTGGACGATTCCTCCCCACCCCGAAAAAAAAACCCAAAAGAACCCCAAACCAACCAACCAAACAAAAACCCCATGAAAAAAAAAAAAAACAAAACCGCGTGAAAAGCCCAGCAAGCAAACACACCCCGCAGACACGGCGGCGCTGCGCTCCTGGGTCGGGGCTGCGCTCCTGGGCCGGGGCTGCGCTCCTGGGCCGGGGCCGCGCTCCTGGGTCGGGGCCGCGCTCCTGGATCGGGGCTGCGCTCCTGGATCGGGGCTGCGCTCCTGGCTCGGGGCTGCGCTCCTGGATCGGGGCTGCGCTCCCCGGCGCTCCCCGGAGAGCCGCGCCCGGCCCAGCCGCGTCCCCGCCGCCGGAGGAGGGGCGGGAGCGGCCCCGGCATCCCCCGGAGGCCTCTCCGGAGAGCCGCGAGGGAAAACTTAGGAGAAACGGAGAGATGATGGGGGCAAATCTTTGTTTTTCGCCCCAGAGGATTACGCAAGTTCGGGGAATGGCTTGTGAGAGGGGCTGAGCGCCTCAGTGCAGCCCTTTCCAAGCCAGCAGCTTTCCCGTCTCTGCTGGACTAGCAACAGCAGCTTGTTTTTCCAGGGGGAGACTGGTTTTCCCCAGGATAATTCTGTGTCCCTGTGGAAAGCACACTTCCCAGGGCCAGGAATGGAATGTCGTGGCCAGCACACAAGCGTGTGCCAGGGAAGGGTCCATGCTCTGTTCCTGAGCCGCTGGGAACGTGCGTTTCCAGGGCGGCTCTTTTCCAAGTCATTTCAATACTCCACTCTCAACCATTCCAGATTCTACTAAAGTAAGATATTCAATGGAAAAGTCACCACTTAGTATCTCCTCAAGATCCCACTGCTGATCAGTGGGGGGATGGCATTGTAGTCAAATTGGTCTGAAACAAAATTCATTATTCATTCAAGGGTATCTCCATTTTTCTACACATAAGCAACATTTCAGTCACAAGAAAGACCAGAAACCACAGCATTACAGTTAATTATTTTCATTTTGTTTGCAATTTTGATACTGACATTTTCCATTAAAATGGAGAACAAAATGTTTTTACCAACACCAGGGTTATTGAAATAATTTAACTTTTAAAAAATCAAGAGCATTAAATATAAGCATAAACAGGGTATTGCTAGTGCTCTGTAACTGCATGCATTGTGTCATGTCTTATTCTGGGAAACTCAAGGAAATCCATTGCTTCCAAATGATTCACTCCTCCAACCTGGCACCCAATTTCAAGTGAGTAGTACATAAGAGTAACACATCCTACACATTCCCTGCAGACTTTGTTTAAAAGTCAACTTCAAGAATCCAGGATGGGCAATGCTCTGCCACAGCCAAGCTGTATACAGATATTGCCTTGTGCAGAAGCCTAATTGGCTATGTAACTGTATAAACTTGTTTGATATTTTGATTATTATATTGCTGCTAAGAACTCTCACCCAAATTAAATAGTTTCAGAGAGTTGCTTTCCAAGCACATGTGAAGATTAGAAGCCCCTTAAGGTTCTATTTATGGGCTATTAATTATTATTATTATTATTTATGTAATTCTCTTCTGTGCTAAGTACTTGTAACTCCATGTGCTTAAGGAGCTTACTGGAGGGATTCCAAAGGAAGGATGTTGCAAAGGAGGAGAGGGAAGAAAAAGCCTGCTGCTTCTTAGAGGAAAACAGCGTGCTGTGTAGGCCTCATGGAAGAAGTTGTTGTATTGAAGTGTATAAAAGGAGGAAAGCGTAAGAAGAAGGGACAGTAGAAGTGTTTCAGGTGTGTGCAAAGAAACAAGCATTTAAATTTACACTGGGGATTTAAAAGACATCAGCACCCCTTTGAATCACCTTAGCTTTTAAGGTATAGCAACCACAGATTCAAAATGAGCCCTGTTCCCTCCTGAAATCCCAAATGTCGACAAATTGAACAGGGATCTCTCCAAAATAGCTGTAGGAAATGCTAAGGAGAGAGCCACAAGTTAACCCCAAGGGGCTAAGGGGCTTAGGCTCAGATTCTTAAAGGTAATTAGGTACCTTTAAATACAAGTTAGACATCTAAATCTTTGAGGCTCAGCATCTTACTTAACTAACTCTGGACTGAAGGAAGTCTCCTTAATGGATTCACAGCCATGAACCCTTTCCTGGATTTGGATCTTGTTTTGTCTTGCAGAAACTGAACAGGACATACTTTTATGATCACAGTTAGGTCAGCGTGGTGGGGACAAATAGTCTCCAGGAAACAAGAGATAGAAATGTAGGGTGGTTAGGAAATGTATAATCACTGGTCTCTTGTCAGGAGAAAAGACTACATGGCTTTGGTCAGCAATGAGATTTTTTTAGTATAAGAAAGCCAGTAAAAGTAAGGAGAAAAAGCCCCAATTTATCATGCCATGGAGCAGAATCTCAGAATTCTCATAGGCCATTTATTTTGATGGATGTTGCTCATTTCACAGCTATATTTCTATATTCTGGGAACATAGCAAACTTGCTTTTATTCATCTCAGGCATAAAGAGCCTTGAAATTCCAGTAACAATAATTTACACTACACACAGGAATCTTACAGTATTTACAGTTAATTCCTTGAAGTATTTGTATATGTTCTTTGGTTTGGGCCTCTGGCATATATTGCATTCCACACACAATTCTTAAGGGATTCAAAAGGATTCTGAGAGCTACATTATTAGAAACATAGTCATATATTTGCTTCTGTGTAATGTTCAGCTTTTAATAAATTATCTTCTCTCTTTGTCTCTCTCTTCTGTCCCTGTTGCCTGCTGTCATAAACCTACAGTTTTTCTCTTTAAGAATCTCAACATTCATTGTTTTGACATTATTTGTGGTGTAATATTCAGTATTTATGAACCCTTTCCTGTTGTTATGAGGTAAATAAAGAAGAGCTAAATCTAAAAGCATCAGAGCTCATTTTTGTACCATGTCAGAAATTCATAGCAATAGAAAGGTTTCTGTGATTTAAAATCCAATAGAAATAACTTTTCTTTCAAGTTCCCGAAGCATTTACAGCCCAAACATTACAGTGTTGCAACATTAAATTACATACCTGCTAGAAATAGAATGTGAAAATATTTGTTTCCTTTCAACGGCTGATGGAGTGAGTCAGGAAAATTGATTTCATTTTTCACATTTCCATTTTTAATAACTTGCAATACAGCAAACAGAACAAGTCACCTCCTGAATAACAATGCATTGAACTAATTCACTGCTTTTTTTCACGAAATAGATCTTGAGGAGTCTGAAGAACACTCCTCTTTCTTGCTGAACTTCCTATGCAACATCTCCTCCCAAAGGACTGCAGCCTTTTGCAGCCCCTTTCCCGGTCTCGACACAGCTACACAGCTCACCTCTTTCTGCTCCTTCTCCCAGCTTCTGTCTTACAAGCCTTTGCAACCTCCACACCTGGCTGGAGTAGAGCTGTGCATTTGTTCTCATGCTCTGCACAAGGGAACAGCACAGGAGCCCTGCCAGTGACTAAGGATCACATCAAGGCCAGGCCACAGCAGCTGAAGAATTGTGAAGGATCACAGCGGGAGCAGAGAGCTGTCGCATCGTGAGCGCTGCATGGCACAGTCATGAACACTCCCCCACCTGAAGCTGTTGTGCAGGGAGTGCTCACTGTGGTGACTCTTACGTACTACTGGGGCTGCTGGAATGAATGAAAGGAATTCAAGGGCTGCTGAAACAGATTCAGTTCTCAATGTGTGCTGATCTCCTAGAATCCAAGCAGAAAAAGAGCTGCATTGGTACATTACGCCACGTCTGCATCCCATCCCCCATCTGTGCCTTTGAGAGATGATACAGTTCAGCATTTGGTGTCTTGTTATCCAAGCGAGCAGATGTGGTATAAATCTAAAAGGTTTTCATGGCAGGAAGTGGTAGGTGGAGATATCCTAAGGGCTGGAGCAAGGCTAAGACACAGCTGCCAGGGAAACTCGGGTGGGTGAGTGGGTGGGAGGAGGCAAGAACATCCTGGCAGTAGAGCACCTTCCCAGGGATGAACACAGCTGACAGAAAGTATTGAGAGACTCTAACTGTGCAGCAGGGATGGGCTTTGTCCAGCACTCACTTTAAGACCAAATGTGGAATGCAGCTCCTTCCATTTCATTGTAGAGAAGTGAAATAGGAGAAGTGTCAATCTCCTGTCTTACCTCTCCACCTTTCTGCTCTCTCCAAACAGAAGAGGAAGCCTCATAGAATGAGGGCATTATTTCCTTAAAGCAAAAAACAACCTTTTCACTCCTTGCAGTATTCTTTTGACATTGTTAATTGATTGTGCCGCTGTTACCAGCAAAAAAAAAACAACAAAAACTCCAGGAACTCCAGTCTCTGGAATTCGGCTAGAGCTGAAAAATTTTTTGAACTGAGACCTGGCCCTCAAGTTTAGAAATGGAGAGTGAACATCGCATGATATTTATGGAAATTCCAGTTGTGTTCCCTTTTTTATAAGGTCTAAGTCTATTTGTTCTTGAAGGCAACTCTGAGGAATCATCACTAGGAGGCTGCTGGCACCTTCCAAGGACTGAGTGGGCAGGAGCACCTAGAAGCCACTGCTGTCTTTGAGGGTATCAGAAGGATATTTAAGATGTAGGCTGGCCAGAGGCCATGCTCCTGCTAAATCTGATAGTTTACCAACTTCTCCAAGGGAAAAAAAAAAAATCACTAATAATTTGGTCCTGATTTTATTGGGAGATCTTGCAACCGTAGTTGAGAGGTCTGCCTGTGGGCGAAAAGAGCTCTTAGAAAGTTGCAAGTAAGAACTTGATACAAAGCACTTCTATAGGTGAAAAGTCCTAACTCCAGGTGGGAACTGTAGACTTGCACATTGTCAGCTGTGTTCAGGTGCTCACAAGCTGGCATTACAAGCAACATAGAGGTAGAGGTGTCTTTGCTGAACTGGAATGCAAGAGTGTATCAGCTATGGGGTCTAAGGCAGTTTTTGACATTCACCTGAGTGTACCAATCTTTGACCTTGGTTGTAGGTTCGCAAAGCCTGTTACTCAGCAAAAGGCTAATATAGCAAAAGCAGATTAGACAGTGGTTAAGACTTTTGTTTTCCCCTTTCCTAAATCAGTTGTACACATCTGGGTTTGGTCCCTTTGTTCTGGGAGCAGAACACGTGAACATACTGTCTAGAAACTTCAGGCAGTTTATATTTTTTAAAAAGTGCTTTTCAGCTTGTTGCTGTAGACAAAAGGGGTTCTTCCAAATCAGTTGGGGCAGACAATACAAAGAAGCTGGAGAAACAAGTTTTCCTACTGGGACTTGAGACTTTGTTTCCATATCCTTTTGCAAAAACAAAACTGAAAGCGCAGGTCCTTCAAAATGCTGAAGTGAGTGCATTCATCTAGGAAAGTATATTTAAGTCACTTCTAGTGGAAAAATGATTCATTTGACTTACAGTAGGAAAAGCAGATGATTTCCTTTGTTTAAGATTCGGTGGAGAATTCCTTTTTTGGGAACTATGCAGTTCCCCATATTTGGGAGAATCTGTTTGCTGTTTCCTAAGGGTGTGTTTCTAACTGTGAGAACAGCCTAGATTTAAAAAGCAGAGGACTTTCTTCCTGCTAGGAATTTAGGTTACCAAGCTGCTTCAGCTGCTTCTCTGTCCAACTGTACAGTTGTCTTTCATCTGAATATTGAATTTAGTTATCTGTTTGGAGAATACAGACTGAATGACTATCTTGTTACTGTGTCCTCTTTGGATTGTAAACTTTAAACAGATAGTAGTTCTAGCCATTTAACTGAAACAACAGGTGGTTTGATTAGGAAAGTACAGAACATAGCAATAGACAAGATATTATGCAGCTGGAATAAATTACATGTCTCCATGTAGAAGTTTGTATTTACCATGGCTCCAAGAGTGTTTTGCATTCATTCACTAAAGTAACAGCAGGAGATTTTGCAGAATGGTGTTTTTATGCACGGCAGAAAACTAGTAAATGTCAATGTGACTGAGAAAATTCCTTTGGATTTATGTTTTGACTTAATGCTTAATCAGACTTTGCAAAACTCAGCCAGTCTGATAGAGTGGTGAGATGGGAGTCAGGTCAGACACAAAATCTCTATTATAACATCTGTAATAACATTATAGCACCATAACTAGTAGCTTTGTTTTCAAAGTATGCTGAAAAATGTGCTCTGAGTTGAAATATAGGGTATGCAATTAGATTTTCCTGCAGAACTTTTTTCCTGGAGGGCTAATATTCCCAACTGCTCTGGGTCAAAAAAAAAAAATTCAGAGGAAATCTATAGAAAACACACCAGAGCTCCATGCAGAAGGCAAAAAAACTATGTTTGCAATCTTCATGGTCTAATTATCCTGTAGGCACTTCTGATTTCTCCATTTCTGCAGTGTCAGAGTATGGCTGCATCTTACTGTTCACCAAAAAATTGCTGGGATCAAATATAAAACAACTGTTTGACATTGTCAGAATTGCATTGAATATTTGCCTGTTACTGCTTTGCCTGGGCAAATGCTACAAGCTGCAAAATGAGAGGGAATTCAGGTAGGTAGATAAGTGCAGAGCTTCTCTTTCTTGTACAACAGTCATGGTCAGATGTCTTCTCCAAACATAAACAGCTTGTGGGACAGAAGAAGAGAAGTTACTGGTCTTCATCCTATTCTGGAACCATTTCGCCTGCTAAAAGGTAGCCATAGGCCTTATTTTCATGTGCTGTTTGTGGTTGGTAGCTGCATTTAAGAAATACACAGTATGGAGAGTGCACATGGGCTGCACATTCTGCATCCAGAGAAGTTTTTCCTTGCAAAATTAAGAGCTATTCGTGAAACAGCTGGGGGTCATGCTGTACTGTCAGTCCCTGCTGAGGACTGAAGGGGAAATTAGTCATCTACTGTAGAGCAATAGGAACAAAAAGATGATAAACAAAAGCAAAGTCACATGAATTGTTTTAATGGTTTTTGGTTTTATTTCTAAACCTGTACTTTTTTTCTGGTAAGAGAGTCAGAAGCCAAGGATTTTGAAGGGAGGAGAGATACAAAATCATCCAGTTTAATTTCTTCACTGATGACCTAGAGGAGGGGATTGAGTGCAGCCTTAGTAAGTTGGCAGAGAACTCCAAGTTGGTTGGGAGTGCTGATCTTCTGGAGGGCAGAAAAGCTCTACACAGGGATCTGGACAGGCTGGATCTATGGGTTGAGCTCACCCGTACAAGGCCAAGTGCTGGGTCCTGCACTTGGGTCATGACAACCTCAGGCAGTTCTACAGGCTTGGGAAAGAGTGGCTGGAAAGCAGCCCAGGGGGTGCTCATGAGAGCCCAACAGAACATGAATCATTGTGTGCCCAGGTGGCCAAGAAGGCCAATGGCATCCTAGCTTGGGTCAGCAAAGTTGTGGCCAGCAGGATCAGGGCAGTGATCATCCCCCTGTACTCAGCACTGGTGGGGCTGTACTGAACCGTGTCCAGTTTTGGGCCCTTCACTACAAGAAAGACATTGAGATGCTGGAGTGTTTCCAGAGAAGGGCAGTGGAGCTGGGGAAGGGCCTGGAGCACAAGTCCTGTGAGGATCAGCTGAGGAAAAGGGGATTGTTTAGCCTGAAGAAAAGGAGGCTCGTGGAGACCTTATTACCCTCTACAATTACCTGAAAGGATGGTGTGGGTTGGTCCCACGTGGGGGTTGGTCTCTTCTCTGAGGCAACCAGCAACAGGACAAGAGGCCATAACCTTAGTCATAACCAGAGAAGTTTAGGTTTGCCATCAGGAGGAATTTTTTCACTGATAGAGTGGTTTAAGCGCTGGATAAGGCAACCCAGGAAACGTTATAAAAATGACTGCCACTTAGTGCTATGGTTTAGTTGGCATGGTGGTGTTTGGCAAAAGTTTGGACTCAATTAACTTGGAGGACTTGTCCAAATGGATTCTGTGACTCTGTGATAATTGTGGGTGACCTTGGCTCTTTCTGCTCTCCTCTTCAGTGGAGTATTGCAATTCCTTTTTTCCTTTCAGCACATCAGATCAAGTGAACCGAAGACTGTCTGTACTGCTGCAGAGAAATGTGAAAAATATGTTACAGCCTCACATTACCTGGCTCCTACAGGCTCCCCTCATCACTTGGCAACCAGGCAGAGCAGGGCTGTACCCACCCATGCTAGGGGCACTGTTTTGCCTTTAGAACTCTGAAGTTAAAATATAAATATGTTGCCTAGATTCCTCCTTATGATAGCATGAAGATACCTGAAACTTTGCAGTATCTAACTGATACTGAAGTATTCTGCTGCTTACACTTGGCAAGTCCCTTCATTACTAGTTCTTCCAATATTTCATGCTTTCACAGAGATCTGGCCCTCTAATCACTTTTGTGTTTCTGCTAGTTTTTCATCACAGCTATTATTTTCCTTTCAAAGCAATTGCATAAACTACATCAGTGCAAAGATCTCTCAATGTAAATCAGTCTCCTTGTTTTTATGAGTTTGCAGTTTTGGCAGTATTGATGATTTTCTAAGAGATCAAAGACTTTCAAGTCTTTAATATACAACTGTTAATTAGATTCTGCTGCCATTAAATCTAAATAAAGATTTTTCTAAGATATTTAGCTCTGTTAAGACTGTTCAGGCATCAAATAAGTGTGCTTTGTTCTTATACCCAAACAGCACAGGTCACGAAGATTCAAAAAAGCCTCTAGGACACGAAGATTCAAAAAAGCCTCTAGGACTGTTGTTTCATCTTCACACCTAAGAAAGAAATGTAAAGTTACACTATTCATTGAGTTCTGATCAAATCCATGTGGGCCTGAGCAGACAGTACTTCTCACAAAAGAAAGGCTGTATTAGGTTTTGTGGCAGGTTTTTAGGTGCAGGGAGGCTACAGGGGTGGCTTCTATGAGAAGCTTGTCCAGCTGAGCCAATGCCAGCTGGCTCCAAGATGGACCCACCACTGGCCCAAGACTGAGCCCATCAGCAATGGTGGTAGCACCTCTGGGGTAATGTATTTTAGAAAGTGAAATAAAGCTAAACCATCAAGTTCCATTGGGAGAGGGGAGTGAGAATATGTGAGGTAACCATCTTTGCAGACACCAAGGTCAGCACAGAAGGAGGGGCAGGATGTGCTCCTAGCACTGGAGCTGGGATTCCTTTGCAGCCCATGGTGAAGCAGCTGTGCACCTGCAGCCCGTGGAGGACCATGGGGATGCAGAGATCCACCTGCAGCCTGTGGAGGACCAGGACCATGGGGATGCAGAGATCCACCCGCAGCCCGTGGAGGACCCCAAGCCCAAGCAGGCAGATGCCTGAAGGAGGCTGTGACCCCATGGGAAGCCTGCACTGGAGCAGGCTCCTGGCAGGACCTGTGGTCCCATGGAGAGAGGAGCCCATGCTAGAGCAGGTTTCCTGGAAGGGCTTGTGACCCTGGGAGCACCCGTGCTGGAGCAGCTTGTGAAAAACTGCAGTCAGTGGCAAGGAGCCATATGGAAGAAGTTGGTGGAGGACTGTCTCCCATGGGAGGGCAGGGGAAGAATGAGAGGAGGCTTCTCATGAATGAGAATGAGGAGTAAGTGGCAGAGACAATGTTTGGTGGACTTACCTCAACCCCCATTCCCATCCCTCTGCACGGCTGGGAGAGAGGAGGGAGAGGAAATTGGGAGTAAAGTTAAGCCCAGGTAGGGGGGTTGTGAGTGTGTGGGGGCAGTTTAAGGTGTATTAAGATTTAGTTTTTATTTCCCATTATCCTACTCTGATTTGATTGACAACAAATGTCTCAAGGTGGGCCTCATCTGCCCATGATGGTAACTGGTGAGCGATCTCCCCCTGTCCTTCTCTCAACCCACAAGCCTTTTGTTATACTTTTTTCTTCTCTGTCCATCTGAGGAGTGGAATATTGGAGCAGCCTTGGTGGGCAACTGGCATCCAGCCAGGGTAAACCCACCACATTGTTTTCCAAGTTTAACAGCACTTTAGACAGAAGTAATTTTTTAGACAGTTGTAATCTGAAGTGAGAAATGCGAGGTGATGATTAAGGCTGGTGGAACTGTAAGAACAAACTTACTGTCGTAATGTTCCTCAAGCCCTCTGGAAATAGCCCCCGCTCAGTTATTTTCAGAGCACATATTTGTGTCTCTATTAGGTCAACCCATTTGGTCTAAGTTAGGAGTGTTAATCTTTTGTTGGTTTGAGCCAGTCATTCTGACAGCTACTTAACAGTTTGCTCAGTGTTCATATGATCACCTTCTTCAGCCTAATGTACTGTCTTAATACTGAAATGTTCCAAGACAGCACTAACCCATGGAACAAATATAAAGAAATAATATGACATCTCCTGACAAATTTTGGCAAAGTTGCTCAAACAGTTGCCATGAGTATGAAAGCATTTAGAAGATGAGCCCATTTACTTGTTACCAGCTGTCATTGTTTTATGCTTGGTCTTGCACCATGAGTGGGTTTTTTCCCCATAAAACCACAAACTCCATCGTTGGAGCTAAGATTATGCAGGAATTTAGCCTTTTATTTTCTTTGCCATTGATAATTGCAATGGTTGCAAAGCAAAATAATTGTATTCCATAAAACATTGGAATTTAGAAGGAAAAAAGCAGTGCTTAAAGTTTTCATGGCTTCTGATTTAGGGAGGCCTGTGACTGTGACTGAGTACTGCACATGGCTGCACAGGTGCTATGATGGCAGGGAAGCTGTGGAAGGAACTACTAATTATTTTACAATACTTTGAAGTGCTTATATTTCTCTATATGCATTTTTCATAGTAGCTGTATCTGATTCTTAGATTAAAATAAAGTGGTTGGATAAACAGATTCCCAGGATTTCAGTAGAAGGTTTGTTTGGCATTTCAAGTCACTTCTTTGAGGAGCACTCACCTGTGACAGATTACCATGACTTCTAATTTATGTCTCAGCCTGTTTTACATTAGTTGTCCCTTCCTGACTCCAATAACAATTTGTTTGTTTAGTTTGTGGCAGATGTGCCAAGCTTGAGGATTAAAAAAAATGAATAACTTCTCCTCCACATGTCCCCCAGTTAGGTGCCTCCACACTGTGGTTATTTATTTTGGGCAACATTGTTAGGTTCTTTATTTGCTTTCTGGTTTCTTAGTTTGAGAGTGGACCTGACTCACATTTTCCAAGCACTGTGCAAGTGCTAGGAGGGATTGTTTGGGTTGTTTTTTTTTCCTTTAGCAAATTTCTTTTCTGCTGCAGTCTCCTTATTCCTGCAATCCAAATCTTGAGAAAGAAAACCTATTATAAAATGAGGTGCGGCAAACCCACAGAAGCTGGCATCTTACCGTTGAGCATTGCTTAAACAAGATAGAGAGCTCAGAAACATTGCACGGTGGTCTGTTTGCTGCAAGATGAGAACAGTAGCTATCCATATTATTTGCTGTGTCAAAATATTATGTTCTAGCCAGAAGTAAGAAAATTACAGCTGGTATGTGATTCCAGTAATCACGTGATCTTTGGAAAAAACAACCAGTACAGCTTTACGGACAAGCCAACAATTCCTGAACAGTAATTCATGATGAAAGCAGGCCAGAAAGGCTAGCAGCACCCAGCCAAAATCCACCACTCATGCACAGCAAGACTCGCAGAAGATGAAGGTAATTTTTTAATTCTAAGTACTTACAACTCCCTGTTGTATTAAATCTCTGAAGTGTGACTCCACAGCTTACTGACAGGGGCCTCTTTCCCCTCGAGATGTTGGTTCTCTGGTGGCTGCCCCTGATACAGTGCACCCTCCTCCCCAGCCACTTTGACAAGGCTGTACAGTCACCTTCAGTACCTCCAGCCTGACTGGCCTCAAGGAACTGTTACAGCTCTGGCTACAAAGCTATTATTCTGCAAAGAATCTGAGAGTAAAAACTTTCATCCAAGTGTACACAGTGAATTTCCACTCCCTCAGATGAAACAGCCTAGTAGAATTCATCCCTTCCCTTTTCCTGAGATGCAAGTAGGAAAAATATATTGCAATCTGTCACATTAAGGAAAATTGCTGGAGGATGTAGAGATTTTCCTTCAGTCTGGTCCCAATTACATTTATTTTCTATTTTAAATGCAACCTAGTGTGCTCATAGTTGTGGTCCCAAACAGAGCTTTGTGTATCTCAACTTCATTTTGTGATTCTGTCAGTCACATATATTGGCCTAATTTTTTCTTCATGGCAGACACTGAGAGCCTAAGAGCCTAAAACCAAAGCATTAAACCATTACAAACCCATTAGAAGGGAAAGTTTGGAGATGTAATTGTCATTGCTAAATCAGTTCTTGCTTACAACTTGCTACATAGTTCACAGTTTGCTACACTGGTCTAATTCCAGGTAATTTCAGATATCATTTGTCCTCCTCCAACATAAAGCCACCTTAAAGGAAGGAAAAAACCTATATGGACTGGTCTGCATGTAACATACTTATGCTACAGAGCTGTGGCATTAGGCAGAGGAGCCCATATGTTACTTTGAATTTAAAGTTGGATTGTCATTCCCTGTGCTCGAGGAAAGTAAATATGTCTGTGTCTGCATGCAGAAACACAAAAAACAGAAATAAAATACTGAGAATCTGACTGCAAAAAAACCTAGCCTTGATTTGGCCAACCTTCTGGAGCCTCCAGGCCACAATACTAAAATCTTATTGCAAATCAGCAGTCACAAGCAACATACTGTATTTACTTTGCAATCAGGAGAGAGAATGTGCTAGAAATGGCTCATGAGGAGGAAATGAGTGTGCTCAGGAGTCCCATAAATTCGTTGCAGGAGGCGCCAGGCTGGTGCTGCATTTGAGTCTCAGTGCTGTTCTGCAGAGTTAACTAAAACCAGCATGGCTGATTCCCTCCTTCCTGTGGCGTGTCAATAGGCCCATACACAGAAAATCACAGAGTCTCTGAATTGTTTGGATTGCAAGAGACCTTAAAGATCGTCTCATTCCGAGCCCCCTGCCGTGGGCAGGGACACCTTTCACTACACAGGGTTACTCTCTCAACTACCTCTGGGGTGAGTGGATTAAAGCAGATAAGAGAAGTGTTACCAAAGACACAGGTAAGGGCTTGGATCTCCAAATGCGCTTTCAGATCCCTTGCTTGAGAGTTTGGTGTTTGTTCTGCAGAGCATTTCAGTACCATTGTCAAAGTACATGATAAACTTCAAGTTCTTTCCTTCCACCAGCTACAGCAAATCTATTCCATCACTGGGAGATGGAAGGTGGTTGGCAAACAATTCCAGTTCTGGCTATCTAAAAGCTGAAGGATCAAGACATAAACAATTAAGGCAATTTATGACTCTCTTGCTTATAAAGGCACTGTTTTCCAAATCTCTCCTCACATCTCCTTTTGACAAAAGACAATCTAAACCTTCTTAAAACCAAATTTTTAGCATTTCAGCAGAACACATACTGTCCTTTGGGATGAGGACAACATGGTTAACAGGCAATAGAGGTGCATACAAAGGACAGAGTATTTTAAACTCGCTGTTGTGTTGTCTAATTTAGAGAATTAGTTATAAAATCGAAACTGAAGTTCTGATGGAGTTTGCAGTGGAACTACTATGACCAGTCCTTTTTAATGAATTATACATTGGAAGTTGCAATAAATGTACATACCTTTATGCAAATGGTTAACACGTGCACTGGGAAAACTGCAACCTTCATCCAGATTTGGTGATGACCACAACCCCTTGTCATTGTTGATATATCTTTATAATAACACAGTTAGGAAAAGGAAAACATTTCAGATACCAGTATCTCAGCTTATTTTACTTTTTTAAAGGATACTCTACCTAAAATTTAAAGAGAAAAGCATGTTAGTAAGGTTCAAGCTTTGCTCCAATAATTAAAAAGCCTTGTGAAATGCTGAGAGAGCGAGCCCTGGCTTTTCTTTTACAAGCACTTGGCAGGTCATAAATAAAGCATGAGAGAAACAAAGGAAGTAAAATTGTGCCAGCCCCCAGAGCACCTTAAGGTTCATTTATTGCCAGAAGTATTTTCCCAGTGAAGGGAAGCTGCTTGTATAAAGCAAGATGCAAAGCAATCGATATTGGCAGCATTCAGGTTGCCTATGTCTTACCCATTTCGTTTCATTTTTCTGTATCACAATTTTTTCGGGTATTAGCTGCAAACAGGATAAGTTCAGGTTAGATTAGTAATGAACATGCTCTTAGAAATTCTACAGGTTTTACTGCTGTGAGCAGTCAAATGCATTGTGATCAAACATGTATTGGATAGTTAAGCACTTTTAATGGCCCAAGCATGTGGCTGCAGCAACCTACCTCTTTGTGAAAGGGTCTGACTGGCAGTATGGACTGTTCAGCAACAGTCTTCACCCCCAAAAAACACACAACTCAAAACTAAGGGAATTTTCTTACCAGTCAGTTCAGCCCTTTTTACATCCATGATTTGTCAGCTTGTTTTAATACAGTTTACTTTTACATTAATTCCTCCATCTAGTTTTATTCGATGTTGGAAGGAAATACCCAGCACAAAAGATGTCCATGATAGATTTCTGTCTGTTCTGTATAACTTGTGGTTGCTGATTTCTGGAGAAAAATGTCAGTCAATTGAAACTAAAAGTAATATGCAAAAAATGCCTCAACTGAAAAAATGCAGAAAGATTTCTGAAAATTAGTTTGCATTTTTTTAAAAGAACCTGGGTGCACTTAACAGATAATTGAAAATTCAGATCTACAGAAAAAAAAATATCTTCAAACTACAGATATAAAAGTTCATTGACTTCCAAGTGCAACTGAGAAATAAACTGATGTCCTAGCTTTAAGCCTGTTCTATAGGCTTTTATTCTGATTATTTTTTTACTATGAATCTGCTGTTGTGCCTTCATTCATCCTCAGCTCCTTTATGTCTGTCATGAGCTCTCTATATTGTCTACAATACTTACTTGGATCTCCAAGACCCAGAAGAAAGACCCTGTGCTGGTTCAAATAACATCTTTTCCCTATGAAGTCTTAGGATTTATTTTCTGGCAATGGAACAGTACCCAGCAGTTTTAGTTCTCAGTCTAGAGAACCTGCTTAAAAAGCTTGACATTTTTGCATAGTTTCAGCTTCTGGTGGGACTTAAGTGCTCTCCTGCCTTTAAAAGATTAAAAGCTGCAAAAACATCTTCAATTTGAAAAGGAATGAAGAGCAAAGAGATACATATATATATTTACTATTGTACTTTGGTATTCTAGGGCTGCAATGTTACATACCTCAGTTTCTAGAAGAAATGCATGAGACTGTGCATGTTTAAGCTTCTTTATTAGACATTTTATGAGAAAGTATGACAGACTTGACAATAACTTAATGGCTAAATATAACTTTACAGCTACATGTATCTTTACAGCTTCCTGAAAGCTAAAGTTTGTACAGACTTGCTTTAATTACCTAATTATAAAACAATACATAATGCCAAAAAGCTATCAGTTGACATTATCTGTGTATGTCAGCACCAGTTTGCTTCACTGAGCTTTTGCTTAACTCCTGACTCCTTTTAATTTTTATACTCTATGGATCTACCAAAGGTAAATAATACATCTTTGCCCACAATAAGATACTATGCTATTTTCTGCCCATCAGTGTTAAGAATCTTACCATAAGCACCAGCCACTTCTTTAGAAGTTCTGATTTAAAGGATTGGATTCCAATCTGAGGATTTCCTTGGCAGCTGCAGCATTGGCTGATTTTTGGTGGCACTGTTTGCCATGCCTAACTCATACACACGTGAGAGTTGTTATACCACATTGTTTCGTGAAATGAAGAACAAGGATAAAGGGTAACACTTACCCTTTGGCACAAGTTGCTAAAGGACGCTGGAGTTCTCTGGGTTTGTGAAGGCAACAGTGGAACGGCTTTTCCTTGCATCCCTGTATACTAACAAACCCTGTTTCCCTCAGCAGAGAGCAGGGGGGAGCCCCACTGTACATACCAGCACTTAGCTGGCAAAAACCTTTTCCGGGCCTTTCTCAGGGTCCTGTTGCTGTGAGTTCCTGGCCATCAGCCAAGCTCCATCCTATGGAATCAGTTCAGCATTTCAGTTCTTCAGACATGCAGATGGGACTGGCTGGGACCACGCAGGAGCTGTAAGTCACCCACCCACCTGACCAGCAGATGAAGGCCAAGGGAGGTGCCCTCAAACATCTGAAATCAAGCATCTGGATTGAGCCCCAGCTCCCTTCTTGTGAAAGGGGTTTCTTTTATAAGGATTAAGAAAGCACAATCAGCTCCTGGGTTAAATTTGTCATGTTTTAAAGCAGACGTGTGAAATGAACCTGGGTGAGATGCAATCCAGTACTGACATAAATCTTGCACATGCCTTTGATTGCATGGAAAAGCACGCCTGTGCTAGGGGGAGAGATTGTGAATGCTTCAGATACATCATCATAGATTAAGAGTAGCAGCCACATTCTCCAAAGCTAATTAAATGTAACTCTTTCTGTTTTCCCAATGCATGCAAACAGATTATTTTTCCTTTAGCTAAAAAATGCTGCCTGCATGCTTTCTCTTTCTTCTTTTTACTTAAGTTTATTGTTTGTTAGAACATCTGGAGTCTTTCCAGAAGGAAGAAGCTTTGATGACTCTCCTGCTGGCACAACTCAGAGAAACACATGGAATTTTTATTCTTCATTTCCATTTTAGCAGCAGCAGTCAGAAATAACCGTCCAGCTAACGCTTAGAAAGAATGACAGCCACACGAAGGTTTTAGGGACAGAAAAATCAAACTGTGTGAAAATGTCTGTCAAGGATTTAAACACCATTCTAGAGACAGACCTGGGGACACCAGAAAAGTGTTTTGTTTACCAGACGATCCCTTTTATTTAAGAATATGAATGTCTATATTAACTAAGATAATTAAATACAGTGCAGAGACACTATTTGAACTAGCTGTGTTTTCAAAGGGCAGTAAAGCTGGTGAAGGGTCTGGAGCACAAGTCCTGAGAGAAGCAGCTGAAGGAGTGTCACACTCTTCAGCAGTAGCCAAAGGCAGTTGCATGGACACAAGCGTGGGAGCAACACTGGATGTGCCACATTTCCTTGGAAGCAACAGCAGCTCAGGGACTGGAGAGTATGAAACAGCACTGCACAGAGGCTCACAACAGTGTGATTCCACAACATGGGGAGCTTTAAAATCAATACTGGCATCTGGGAAAAAGTGAAGATAAATAGGCTTTTTTTTTGTAATTTCACCATGGTAATTTATAAAAGAAAGGTGAAGGACAAAGCACTGGCTCGTGCTTCTTCTTCGTAATTTAGACCCTTATAGCTGGGTTTGTGCAGATTCCTGCAAATCACAGCTACTCTTCCTACTTCACTTCTTGATGAGGATCTAAAACAAATTAGCTCTGAGGAGATGCTTAGAAAGGAATAGAGTGGGATTTCAGGAAGATATTTATCTCTGAAAAAATAACTAATTGTTCAATTAAAATTAACTCTAAAAGTGACTCAAAAAGAAGGCTCTCTGTCATTCTTAACACGTTCTAATTTAATTGCAAACACTGTTTTTCTTTCCCTCCATCTCATTTTCCAAAAGGGTATCCAATACAAAAATTTAATGAAAATTTGAGAATTCTTTGTGCCAATCTAAACAATACATATTAGAATCTATGCAAAAACTATCTGAATGACTGAATATTTTGCACAAATGCAAAAACCAGGCAAGCTCTTTCTAATGAAAGGTGCTACATGGCTGAAGATGGTTGGAATTTCCATTCAAGACATTTCACAAATAAAGAAAATACCAGCAAGAACCACACAGAACTATCAACTATCAAAGAAAAACAAAAGAACATGGCATTTGTGTTTTCAAAAATAAAGTTAGATAATTCCTAAATTAATTTTCATGGATTGTTATGAGCTGGAAATAAGATGCTGAATCTGAGGTCTACCAGCCAGCCTAGTTAGAAAGCATTTGGAGAGAAAAGGTCTTCCCTACATCCTTTGACTGATTCCTGCAACTATCTTTAGAACAAGATTTTTTTTTTCTCTGTACTGCATTAAAGTGTTTGCAAACTCTTAGGACTATCAAGCAATTCCCCAAGACTCTATGTGACTTGAGGTAGTAAATATTTCAATAGGAGTTCAGCATTTAAGGCTATGCAGTGAATTTTTTTCAGACTGGCCACTATCTTATCATCCTCAGTGATCAGTATCACTCATCAGCCCCTCAGATAGTTACATAATTTAAGACCTGGATATTTGAAGACACTTATGGTAAAGCTCATGTTCTTTGAAAAATCAGGGCCTATAAACTTGTCAGATTTAATGTAAAATTTGCTAAGCCTCTTCAAATTAAAGAACTTGCATTTTAAGGAATTTAAATTAATGATCCAGGATTAAATATTTGCTTTGGATTTGCCAATTATCCAGAGTAACTAATAAGAACAGTAAATCTGTGTAGGACTGTGCATGACCAGACAAACTCACATGTTCCAATTCCATTGCAAAGTGAAGCCTCTCAAAATCGGGGTCATTGTTTCCAGAATGTCTCTTTGTACATGCTGCCCTGGCTGTTGCTGCTTTACAGTGACAGCCACTCTTTACTGGCTTACATGGGAATCACAGAACAACTTATATAGGTTCAAAAAGATGGTGATAACTAAAACGATTTTTCATGCAGGCATTAAGATCCACCACTGTCACATCCAGAGCTGCATAACTAAACTAAGCCACTGAGGCTTAATTGGGTGTGCCTCTTTTGCTAGAGTAGGTTGGAGGGCAGGGGCTATGACACAGGAACTCAGAAGCTAAAAAATACCCAGACCACTCTTCCCTGAAAATAAATCAGCAGCAGGACACTCACCGAATGCCACAATCAAATATGGGATTGAAAAACATCTCCTATATTTGCCTCAGGTCTATTTGATAGAAGCAAAAATACTGTTTGCCCTGCTTAATCCAGGTTTCACCCTAGCCCAGCATCTTTGGAGGGCAAATGCTTTTAATCCTTGTGGGTAACAGACACTTCCACAATTAATTCAACATCTGTTCACCACTTTGAGTGACACCTAACAGATGGGCCACATCAGCTGGGAAAAAAAAAATTAAATGGAAAGGGCACCTCATCAGTTCCCTGACTGAAACACTTTGTGACATATTGCAAATGGCTATTAAAAAGTAAGGAAGACAACTGTAGGGTAGGATGTTATCTTTCAATTGTATCCATTAATACTGTGCAGGTAGGAACAAACCCAGACTGTTTTGAATCCTGTACCCCAAAGCCATCCCTTTCCCCCTGCTCCCTCCCAGCCTCACTGTCTTTGCCTGGCAAAACTTGCTCCCTAGAGCTGTAGGCATTCCACCCTCCATCAGGGAGATATGATTGCTGCCTGCTTTGCTTTACCAAAGGACAATCAATCTGATCTCTGGAAGGTGCCCAATTTGTTTAAAATATGTCTATGAAACCTCCTTGATGAAGTTTGCCACTTTGCATGATCAATGAGCATTTGATTAGTGATGTTTGTGACATCAGAATAATTCCATGGCTGGTTTCCAAGCTAGCCCTTGTTATGAGCACACACAATTGTACTTCGAGCAACTGGGCACAAGAACAATCAAGTACAGCTTAGCTTCTCACATTACCAGTCATCTTTTTCATTCTCAGTGTGCTTCATAAACATTAATGATTGCCTGTCAAAATGTAGCTTGTACCAGTGTGATGAAGATTTAATCAGACTGAAGAAAGATTACAATCAGTGTTATTGTGAGCACTTAATGCGACAGAGAGACAGTAGGTTTCTGAACAAGTTCTGCACTATATGAATGCACTCCCTTGTGTTAAGTGGCAATTTGTCAAAATATCTTAAATAATTTTTGTCCTTCCTAGGACCCAACCTTGCAACTCCCAGAATAAGAAGGAAATTACTTAGCTTTAGAAATGGTACTTTAGCCAAGGGACAAGACATAAAAGCCAATGGTTATTCAGCTTTTCTTCGAAAGATTTATTTAAGAAAAAAGGATTCTAGGCAGGTCCATTCAGGGGCCTAAAGAGCTGCTGAGTCTCATCAGCTTTAGATCTGTGCCTGCAAAATACTTTTGCATTAGTTTCTGTCCACGTTCCCCAGACTGGTTTGTTACAGACAGAACAGGCACTCAGGCCCCCCCAGAGAGCTGCCTGTGTGTGACTCACCTGCACTTTGCTTGTGCTGCTCTCTCTCAACCAAAATTACAATGCAGGACACAATATCACTACCATGTTCAGTCAGTGCAATTCCAAGAAGTATTCACCTTACAGCCACAGAAAAGGGCTAAGTGAGGATTTCTACTGTGGCAATAGCCATTGCCCAGGTAGCCTTCTTCAGCAATATGCTCAGCAAACAAAGCATAAGCAAACAATTTTATCCCTAATGTTTTTCAGAGGGATATTGGAAGTCCCTATGAAAGCAGAGGCATTACAGCATCCCATGAATAGTTTCCTGAAAAGCTCTAGGACAGACTGGTTGTGAATTCTTCCTCTGCACCATGTTGGAAATAGGCCACAAAAAGCCACATCCACAACTTAGAACTAATCCTGCTATCACCACTGTGACTTCCCCCACCTTAGTCACTACTTCAGTGAAGACACTGTGCTGCACCAGAACAGCTCTAAAATGAAATGTAAAGCTTATAACATTTAAAGACATTTTGTTGGTTTCAGCTTTATTTAAAAAAAGCATAAGCCACAGCAGGATACTGAAACAAGACAAAGTGAGTGAGGATGTGCAAGATTGCAGGTACTACATTCTCAGCAGGAAAAGAAATACTCCTCTCCCTCCCAGCCTATGCAGCATCACACTGCTAAAGAACTTTGATAGGAAAATCTGCCAGTAGTTATCATGGTTTGTAAATTGCTTTTATCCAGTTATTATTTTAGAAGTTAAGAAATTCTATGTCCTCATTTTGGTCTTTGGTAGAGTCGATGTAAGCAAAAGCAGCACAGCTCTAGGGTAGCACCATTTGCCTATGCCTGTTAGTTCTGTGATCCCATAAAAGCAGATGTGTAAACAGTTGTACAGCCTATGCACATTTCAAGGAATTTTTCCTTTTATTAGCTTTAATTTGGTCCTACAGACAGAGAAGCATTTGTGGTTGGAGCATATCAGGAACACTTCTGCAGCATGTCTTAATTTAGTTTTGTCCAAAAGGAATTCAATGAAGTGTTCAGGGACCTCTGCAATAAAAACTACAGGTGGGTAAGTGAGGGTGATGGAAAGCTCTGCTTCAGGAGTGATCTCCTGATCTAAACTAACTCAGGACCTGGATGCAGTTTGGCTTTGACTGATTGAACTGGGAAGCAGTACCTTTTCTTTGTCCAAACATACACTGAACAAGTTGAAATGTCTGCACATTGACCCTGCAAGAGCTACAGGACAGCTCAAGTCCTCTGGTGTCTCTTGTCATCCCAGAAAAAGCTCAGGGAAACAACAATGAGCACTGGAGCTGTGTGAATTTCTAATTGGATCTGGATGGAAAATCTTCATTGTTTCTCCCAGTCAAGTTTTCTTCAGTTGCAGAAATGACCTGGAAAACAATCTTCTTTGCCTTCTCATCCCTTTCCATAGGAGTTGTTAATAGGCAGATAGTGCCCAAGATATTCAAGAACATGAGCAAAAATTCCCAACCCTAGGGTGTGGATGTTGTATTGTGGGTTTTTTTTTTTTTTGAGCAATTATTTGCAGTTCCCTTTTGCAAGGTGAAAAAAAATAGATTTAAAAGTCAGTTTTTAAGTTCAATGAGAATGTGGTTCAAGCCGTATTTCAGAACAATACATCATTTGAATGTATACACTTATTAGGGGAGCCAAAAAAAGTTCTGAAAACAGGTCAAAGAAAATAAGGGGAGGGGGAAGGAAGACTAGAAAAAGTGGTTTTAATTGTTTTACAATTTGTTGGAAACAAAAAAAAAATGTTAAAACTACACAAGAAACTTGGCATAGATGAATTTTCAGCAAATAATTTTTGTCATTCTGAAAAAAGAGGTCTGACTACAGTAACTTCTAAACAAGCTAGACTCAAGTAACAGCAGAGTTGCCCTTTTTATAGTATCTGTGCCAACTCCAGTATTTGTTTTATATCATAATGATGTGACAGGGCTGATTTGTACTTTCCTTGGCTTTAACAACAATAGTAGCAAACTGATAAAGCTTAATAGTAAAGTAGCTTATTAGCATTGGCAGCTTAGCCAGCAAACATCATAAAAAGGATTTAAATCAGAAATTGCATCTGTGCCCCTTGCTTTTGGCTGATAACAGCAAAATACAGGATACCATCAAATCAACCACATCAATCACCAACTCTGCTAAAACTGTCAAGGAGCAAGATTAGTGCAGACCTGACACAAAACCTGTCAATACTGAGCCTGTTATCCGTATATCCCACATAAATTGTCATCTGTATTAAAAGGCAAGGGAGAGTTTGGTGTCAAATTTGAACAGCTGAACATAAACCATTTTTCATGACAGAGTTTACTAAATATTTAAGCCTCAACACTGTCATACCCTGCCCCACAACAGTCAAAGAAGGGTGCAAATGAAATAACAGCAAGCTCAAAATATTAATCCTTTTCCCTGGGGAGATCACTGGATGCTTGCTGCACTTGCCTTGTCCCTCAGAATGATGCCCAGGAGAAAGCCACACACTACAGAGGATAAGTATTGCTTCTAGGCAGAGAGCAAACACAGACCCAACCAAGCTTTCAGAAAAGCTTTCCATGTCACAAAGCTGGTGGTATTTGTGTCCCAGCAGCCTAAGCTTTAGCAACACCTTGATTTCTCCCACTTCACTTGCCCAAAAGATCTGCTGCATTTTTTTTAACACAACTGCATTCTGTACCATGCTTTATTCATAATTACAGCTGTGCCCGAGGGCACACACCTCAGCATGGAACCACAAGACATTACTTCAAGGCAAAGTTGGTATTAAATTAATATTACATGCATAAATAAGATATTCCTTTGGCCATGCCAAACACAGAGAGGTCAAATGTTCAGGAATAATCTTGATTTTAGCACCTGAAAAACAACACACAGCTTGCTTTTTTCTTTTCTTGACAGAAGCTATGTAGAGTGTAAAAAACACCAAGTTTCAAATTGTGTGCTTGCCAAGTAAAGCTAAACATGGTATGAGAATTTTGATGTATTATTTGGTACAGGAAAAGCAGCTGAGAGAGGTGGAGAACAGCTGCATTTCAAAGGGAAATCCTGATCTCGGGTCCTTGAAGGAACAAAGGGACACAATCTGAGCTCCAGCTTGCTTATCTAATAACTGCAAGCTGAAAAACAAAGCCCTGATGCATCTGAAAATGTATTGCATATATTATCTTTTATGTATCAATTTTGTTCAATACTGAATACAGAGTATCAAATAGTAGATTCTGAAATGCTCAATTAAAAACACCATCAGAAAAAAATAATTAACACTGCAGTTGGGAATTGAAGTCACACTAAACCCAAAATCTGACCTGCACATAGCAACAACAGGTTGCAGACTTATTGCTCCAATGCACTAAGCTCTTGTATACTGTTTAAAGGGATGCAGTGTAAGCTCAGACTTGGAATCATCGAAGCGCCCTAGCACAAAAGTTCAAATTCCAACCGGGCTGACTCAGTCCTTCCCCCTTCCAAAGTACATAAATCTAGTTCCATGTAGTTTTACTGTGAAAGGAACTCTAAAAAGCAGGGGTCCTCCTCCCTGCTGTGGCAAAGCTGAGGATTCCCTCTCCTATATTTTCAATTGTTCCCTGGCATTCTTCACGGCTGAACAGACTGGCAGGCCCCATGTTGGATCCAGCAATTAGGAGGTTTCTTGTTGATATTAAACATGTTGCTTTGCAAGCCCAATATCAAGTTATAGAAATACAAATGACGTGGTGCAGTAATTTACAGTTAGTGCAATATAGCTCCAAAAACGGGTGACAAAAAAAAATTCCCTACTGCATTTTAAGATGAATAACCTAAAACATTGTAGAACAGTGGCACCAAATCCAAAATTAAGAAGTTACTGTTTGTTTTCTTACAAATACTTCCCTTACAAAGAAATGTTCTAGAATGCTAGCAATATGCAGGATACACCAAATTTGCAGACAATTTACAGGCAGAATTGTTTGCCCAATGTCCGTGATGCAGTCACTAAGGATTTACTGCAACAGTTCTACCTTCAGTAGGAGGTGTGGGGAAAGTTAATGATCTTCATTAAGATCAGTAAAAGCAAGGCAGCATCACCACAAAATGCAGAAAATATACTGATGTTACATATTTTCATTTTTCTTTTTCCATCAAAGGTTTTGCAGCTATGAGCAGACATTGAACAGACCCAGATCTCCCTAACTCCACTGAGGTTCTTTCCTACAGAAACTCATTTTCAGCATTTTTGCATTGCCAGCAAGGAAATTAGTGGAGAGACAATCACTTCAGAGCCAGCTTGTAAAAATGCAGAAAAGATAAGTATGTGCATAATTGAAGCAATCCACAAGTGAGGAGAGAGAAAAAAGGAGTATCTGGTGCAAGACAAACAGGTAGAAGTGTGTCTGAGAGAAGAGCTGAGATTTTATCCTGTGATGATAAAGAAATGAGTCATCATCTATCACTATGAATAAACTCTAAAGTTAAATCATTTGATGTGGTAACTTAAAACCACATTCAGTTTTAGATTCTTTTCTAAAGCTACATCAAAGAACAGGAACTTCCAATAACTCTCATTAAGCACCACAGATTTACACAGGCACTCCAGTTCTTTGGCTCTTGAAAAACAATTTTCTCAGTGCTTCAGGACAGCTTTATGAAATCTCTCAGGTAAAAGATAATTATCTACTTGGGGAAATAACACACACAGGGCAAAATAACCCCCCAAACATTACCTAGCAGGCCACAGCACAAAAGGTAACAAAACTGCTTTAAAAATCTTGTCAGATGCTGCAATCACATACACCATTTCAATAGTCACGGTTATTAAAGCAGCACAAATAGTGACAACTGCACTTAAAAGTGTTCGGCATTATCAGATCATACTTTTATTCAGTTAAATGGTGCATGAGCATCAACAGTTACACATTCTATTAAGTGTAGTGGCTTCTTCACAATACTGTGCTGGTTTCAAAATGAAAATGCTTCAGAGCAAGGTCTAAGAAATTCCAAGGGAAGTCTGCTTCCAGAATGAAAATATATACATACACCTTTGCTTGTAGATTGCAAGGGGGTTTTTTAGCCCTATCAGTATATAGTGGCTACCATGCCACTTTCTACCTCTTCCAGACAAAAATCAGCAAGCGAGGAGGAATCCAAAGCAGAATAATTATCAACAGAAAGCTACTGACAACTCCTTCGGAAACATTATAAAATCCTATCTTGATGTTTCCAGAAAGTGAGTAGATCCTCCATAGTCACAAATTATCTTAGAGTTATCACAGGAAAGATTACTTAGAGATAAATCCAATAGTTCTGAAAAAAACTATGACTGAAAATGGCAATGGTAATTGTTGCAAACTTAGCTAGAGTAATATAATGTATCCTGTGCATATCAAGTCTCAGTAAGGTTTAAAAGCAAGCTTTTCCCCAAATTCCAGTTACTCAAAGGTAAGAGATAAATCTTCCCACTCCCCCTCTTCCAATTACCTCAATTTATGAAAAAGATGAAAAATATGTATAGACATATTAACATTATATCCTATGACCTCAGTAGTGTGAGCTCCAAGTGGATGCAGAGGATAACTTGCAGAAAGATGGCATGACAACATCCAAAGAGCACATGCACTAAAGCAAGAAAACAAGTTACTTCAATAGGAAAATAGTTACTTAAGCAATGTTTCAATTAAAGCAATGTTTCAGAAATTTATTTTCTACATTTCAGCAATGTGAAACAAGAAAAACATTCCCAGGTAAGATTTATTTTGTGACACTTCTTCACTGCTAATATTTTGCAACCTAAACCCAGGAGGAGGAACTTAAGGCTAGTTTGAACAAGATGTAACATAGGCAGACAGTATCTCAGGAGAATGCAGCACATACTGACTCATAAAAGCAACCCTTCCAAGCTAGAGGCATCTTAGGTTTATAGAAGTGGGATGCAGCTACCATTTCTTGTGAAGCTGACAGTTTTGGCATTCAATATCAATAAAATCTCTGAAGGAACTGGACTAATACTATGCTTCTACTGCATGACCTTTTGGAAATAAATGCCTTGAAATGGTATAATCACTTACATGCTCAAAAAACCCTCTTCATTTGATCAGAAAAGAATTTGGCCTGTTTCTCAGCAGAAGCTTGATATCTTCTTAACAGTTAATCCCATATGTATTTCCAAGCTAAGGGGCCAAAGGAAGGCTGACTACTTCAAAGTTTGATGTTAGGTCTATCCTTTAAAAGCCAGTATTTCAAGTGTTAAAGGTTTTACAGCAACACCAACTGAGCTCTGCTGCAAGATAAGCACCTTTTCCTTGCTGAATGCACCCAGACTTCAGGCCCATTGACAAAGCTGCTACATACATGCAGCACTGGCTTTTCCACCACCCTCCCTCCAACTTTGCAGTTCATCTTCTAAGAGCTGTCCCAATGTTAATTCTTACCTAATTAGGTTCAATTTGCTGAATTTTAGCATACTTTTTCTGCAGCTGCTCCTTTCTAGCTACACAGTTAACACTGTTCTGTGGACTCTGAAGCTCTTTCCTAACATATTTAGACAGAATATAGTAATTCATATACATTTAACAAAAAAGAAATCACATTACTGTATCACAATTAACAATCTTAAAACATATTCAAGTCTAAAGACAATTCTCTGAAAAACACCATTCAGATAATTAAAAGTAATGCTGAAGTTTGTTCAATGGAAGTTATTTTAACTTCTATTTGTTCAATAGAAGTTATTTTCCAGGCTCTTCCCAAACTGGAACTATAGTCCCCCACAAGACTATTTCCTCACATGCTCTAGATACAATCAGATGGGCAGTGTGCAGATCCAGGGAATAGGAAAAGCTAATTGGACAGACTCCTTTGGTCTTCAGTAACCCCTGGTATCCCAGTCAAGACACAAAGGCAGACTTGCCTGTCCACGATATCAAACCTAAACCTTTCTCTATAGGGCTAACAGAAAATTTCAAAGCATTTAAATCCTTCAAAGACCCAAAGGGATGATCATCTAACTGAAGAAACCCACTTGTGTATAATCCACCAAAAATAACCCACCTTTAGAAGGTAACAGCTAAAGCACCAGTTTAAACACATACCCGGCATTGTTCAGAAAAGGAGCTTCTGATAAACCCAGCTGAAACCAAAATTGCTCCAAAATTCTTAGGTTGGTGGAGCTGAAGGGAGGGAACAAAACAGCAAGAGAAAGCCTTTGGGCACACACAGTACTACTGCCTTTCTGAGGGGATCCAAACCTCCTGCTATGCACTAGACTGGGGCTGATGTACCCCGTTCTGTGACCTGCTCAGCTCTGCAATAGTTTGTCTAAAATCCAGGTTTAGGTATAACCACCTTATCTGGATTCTTCTTTTTGGAAAATAGTCATCTTTAAATTACCATAATAATGTATGTCTAAACCTGTCTTATTATGAGATAAGTTTAAAAATACAGCTTAAAATAACAGCTATTTTCTACAAATTTTATTCTATGTCAGAAGCAGAAATTATTTGCAGCAAGTCATTTGGTTTTTTCAGTATTAAACGTTAACACTTATCCATCCAAAGAAATCTCTCTTCATCTGCTTGTGGAGGGTGAGAAGGCAAGCCACAGAAAAATAGAATAAAATGGTTATTTATTCAATTTATTTGCAGCATGGTAACTTAAAGACTGGTGCATAGAGTATTAGAAGTCTTGAAGTTATCTTTACACACCAAAATGTTAGTGAGAAGTTACTTTTATCTGTATCCTGAAATGGCTAATCCTAATTGATTCAGGAAGAAACACAGCTTATTTAAAACATTCACTTCAAATTGCAATAATGTCAAATACAAAGTACTTCATAAGCTAATTTTATTTTCAAGTTTAAGTCATAGGATCTTTCGAGTGTAGTTTTAAGTTTTTTCCCCACAAAAAATTATTTTTAAAACCCATGGTGAATTATACATGGAATCTTTAATGTTAAGAGGTTCTGCTCAGCAAGAACCCTTCCCCTGGATTTCTAACCTGTATTTTCTTCATTACAAACAAATTATTTTGTTTGTTGAAAGATTTGTTTGTTAAAAGGTTTGTTAAAAGGTACTAAATGAAAACCAACTTATTTCTCTTTACGCATTGTGTCAATATTTAACCTTTACCATACTGTTCAGCAAAGCACAATAACGTGCTATAAAAATGTATAAAAGGCAAAGAAGCAAACGTTTATCAAATAAAAAATGGGTAACAAATCACACAGTGAAGAAGGATGCTAACAGAAGGATCTACAGTAAAATATCTATAGAAAGCTACTCAGTGCCACTACCTCTGCAGAGCCTGAACCACATTCTGAAGACACTGAATAAATTCAAAACTGGACTTCTTGCATAGCTTTTTCATCAGAAGGTTGTCACCAAATAGTGCTACAGTGAATTGTCCAAAACATTCAAGTAACAAACCAGAGGAGTTGTAACAATGCAAACTCAACAGCCTTTTCCTTATCACATTGCACTCCACATTTTACTCCTTTTTGGCACAAGTTTTTTTGGGCTGGTGGTGGTGTCAATTGTCTTGCTTTCATTTCAGTTTCTAAAGCCATTTAAATACAACAAAGTAAAAAAGGAACAGTAAACAAGGTACCATACTTTCAAAAGTGAATTTTGCATCTATGTGGAATCAGCAGACTACAAAAATATTTTGGAACAGGTGGGAGACTTGTGTTACTGGCAAGAACAAGAAAAATCAAGTGAAACAAAACTTAAAAGCAAGCTAACAACCGAGATTGGCCTCATTAAAGCAAATCCTATTAAAAGCCTTACCAACTTAAAGCTAGGCAAGGAAAGCATCTTCTGCCAACAGCATGACTGCTGTGACCCACAACTAGGAGCATACCTCATGCCAGTGTCCTGCCCCCCAACTTTTCTTCACTTGATAGTGCTTATTCTTGTCAGAAGAAAGAGTAGTCACATGTAGTGATACCTAAAAATTGCATCTGCAGAAGGCCACACGTCTCAAAAATCAGGTGTACACTATGGGAACAAGTAATTGCAACTCAAACTTCTTAGGATGCATACTGTCAAGGAAATACAACTTCTGGCTTTCAAAATTGGTTTCATGGCAAAAATTACTAGAGGATTGTTTGGAAGCTGAACTACAAAATTTGTCTAAGTAATTGGAAAATGCCGTTCTTCCTGCAAAATGCATCTGTCATTGCAATTGAAAAATGCTTTCTAATGCACTGACAGTAACACTGACATAAGACAAACACATTTTATGTTGTGTGTCTTCCTTACATCATTTGACCTACTTTGACCAGAACGTCTAATTGTGAATCTAAAGTAAATTTACTTACTAATTTAAATTTTGTCCTGCATCACAGTGCCCTGCCAGAAACTGCTCTGTATGATTATCTCTAAAAGATACTAACTACTGCTTGAAGAGAGCAGAAAGCAAACAAAAACCCTTGGTGAAAGGGGGAATCCCAACATCAGACAAACCATGTTTGTTTTAATAACATGATTCTCTTCATAAAACTACTTGTGTGGCATTTTCCAAATACACAAATTGCAGACATTTGGGTTGAGAATTATTTCATCACAAAACAAAATGAAAGACTGAATGTCTTTTCATTTAATAAATATGACATTTTAAAAGGCATCAGTCTTCTTTTAAAATGGGAAAAAAATCTCAAAACAGACAAAATCCATTGCTGTGTTACTACAGCATAACTTCAGCATTTCTTGAGGGAAAGAATTTCTTGCACAAAGAGAAATCTCTTCCTAATTCTTATAATAGTGACTAAACTTGAGCTGTCCATCAAGAACTAATCCTTCAGAAGTTTTGTTTTATTAATTTAGAACTATACCAAATCAAAGTAACATATTTTAAATAACTTCTAAATAAAACAATTTAGAAAAGCCAGACTGGAGCTAGCATCTGAATTCTTACAGTTCACCAAGACAAGAACAGTGGACCTTCATTGAAGTATTCCACATCATTTGCCAGAGACAGTCATCCCTCTCTCTCCAGCCCACCGTGGGCAATTACATGCAACTTCTAAAAGCAAGCAGTTAAGCTTTACCAAGGAAACTATGATTGTCACAATGCAACAGAATATTAAGGCCAGTGAATAATAACTGAATAGTTATAAATAACACAAATGTTTACTAAGGCTTGCTTTTCCAAACAGAACCAGAACAAAAGCACAACAATTCTGTAGTGTACCAAGTGTATATTTCAATTTACTGTAATGCAGTCTAACAACAAATTTGGTCATAATTTACCAGATATACATAAATGAATTAAGTAATAAAAGAAGATTCAGTTCCAAGAGAATAAGTTCATACCTTGAGGAAAAAATCCCAACAAAACAAAAGGAGAAAAAAAAAAGGAAAATACATTAAGAATGTAGAGCCAGGTCCAGTTTCTAAGCATTAAGTGAGCAGTATTCTAATAAAGCAGATTTAGGTGAATTTCAGATATATATATATATTTATATATATATAGACAGATCTACCAATTGTAAACTATATGGTTTTAAAAGGGATAAATGGGATGGAAAAATCTTTATGCTATACTTACATATTCACAAAGCAGAACATTACTTTAACGTTTAAAATACCTTTTCATTCATATCATCTTTGCCCAACTAATTTCTACTTTGGACCCCACCAGAATTACACATTACTCATTTCAGTCTAGAACAATGAGAATAAGATGTAATTTTCAGTGTAAAAAAAGGTACCCCGCCCTCCCCACCCTCCCCAAAAAACTATTTATGTCAGGTTTACAATGATGTGGAAACTACCAATGAAACAAGTGGATGATAAAAAAAAAAAGCATTTTAATTCCCATATAACTGTAGTTCAAACTTGTCATCTCAGTTTCAATCAGCAAAAACAATGTGTTAACATTATATTACTGTTCTATGGACAACAGTAAAGCTTGTCTCTTTAAATACATACCAACTTTGATCAGATGGAGCACCAGTAAGATTTTGTCCATCAAAGCATAATTCAGTGTTATCCACACAACTACCATAATTTAGTTACCTGACATAAAATAGGAAAAAATATATTCATTTTAAAATTAAACAAAGTTGAAAAATATGGTGACCCTCAATTGTTTTTTATACAGTACTGTCACACTGGCCTAGCTATATGTCATGACAAATGCTCTGCATATTTACTCACTGTGACATAATAGTACATCAGACTTATTGTTCCAATGATTGCCTGAATTAACTTGCCTTAGGCTAGACAACACAGAGGAATTTAAGGTGAAGGTGTAATGCCCTCCCCTCCCTACGAAAGGGGCCTGAAATCATTGGTACAATATTACAAGCTTAGGGAAAAAAAAAACAAAAAAACAAAAAAACTACGTGGCTACAAAAATTCAAGTTTCAACGCCTCCTAGAAAATCTGAAACAAAGAGCATAGGGAGCATATCCTCCTGAAAATAGACAACTCAAAGAGCATTATTTTGCTTTGGACTTCTTGTCTTTCTTAAAAAAAAATCCAGCAAATGAGCAAGTTAAATGTAGTTTGTTTATATTAAATACTAACAACAACCCATGAAATACAAAAGAATAAAAAATAGTTTGTGTTCAATGATGAACAATGGGCACAATAGCCTAGTGTCCAATTCACATCACATAAACTAGCCAAAAAACGGACAAGTAAGAAATTATTGACCAAAAAGTTGTTTTAATATGACACTTTCTCCATTCCTTGTATTTTTATTCTGTGGGACTGAGGTATACACCAGGGAAACAAAAAAATTTTGAGAGAAGGGGGGCCTTAGAAGGGAGAAGAAACATTATTACATCAGATACCTTTTAGCATGACTGTCTCTTTTGACTAAGTGGCACAAGAGTTACCCATGCTCTGATCAGTCTATTATTTTCGTTACCGGTCATTTCTTCTGCATTATCGTTTTAAAACTGATGAATCAACAACAACCTTCTTTAAATAGAGACACTAAATTAATGCCATAAAAAACTTCTCCAGTGCTTATCACCCATAGCACCTGCCAGCACAGAGCCAAAAGATTTCAACCCAAATTTCAATACGGTGTTGGCAATATCTGTGACACATATTTAAATGACTGGCTTTCACCTATCAGATTACAGGAGAGGTAAGGTTTGTATGGCAAAGACATGCTTGTGGAAAATGAGCCACTAGCCCAAATTAGCTTCACTGACTCGCTGACAAAGGTACAACTGGATTTGGGAGAGCTGTCTTTGTATTTCCATACCAAATTGCGATTTTCTTCATTCATGTTAACAGGTACATGAATGTGTAACATAATTAGAGTTACTACTATGTCTGAATAGGACCCAAGTAGCTATAGCCTATAAATAATAAAAAATACATTTTTCTTTTGATAGCTGACTGTAGATGTGAGGACTCTGTATAATTCAACCAAACGGTTGTATGCTGTACAGTCCTGTGCAAATATAATAAAAAAATTAATAATCCTTTTTTTGCTATAAGGCTTTGACCCTACATTTTCACAGCAACATAACTACCATCCAGCCTGTACCATATTTCGCAAGCCTTCAGTCCCAAAATTCAAACAGTCAATCCATAGTGTCCACTTGCAGCACCCTGAAGTCATATGCTCTGTCAGTCATCTAAAGGCATACAAACTTCCCCGCCTTCATCCCATCGAGACTGGTCATTCTGTTCTTCTACATCATCACCAAGCTCCTCATCGCCTTCTCCCACTTCATTTTCTTCATATTCTTCATCTCTAGGGAAATCTGTGTCCTGCACCTGGTCTGCTCCCTCTTGCCCTCCGGGCTGAGATTTATCTGCACAGTCTACACAAACTCCGTAACGTCGCGATCCATGTCTTATTCCAACGCTGGCTGCTAGCATGAAAATCTTCTTACACACCATACACTTATACTTTTTATCCTTTTTATGCACCTATGGAAGAGAAATTTTAACAGCTGAACATAGGCACATCAGGTTACATATGCATATAGTACTGAAAACTATTAATAATAACAAATATTAATATTAAAATTCCTATTTTTAACTTTTCCAAAAGATACCAAACACTGTTCAGAGTAAGGAAGGAGTACTGGAGATGTATTTATGTATTCCTCAACAGATATGAACTACTGCCCACAAACAAACTACTCTGTTGCAGCTCAGCAGGTCGCCTGCTCTTTACACAGGTGAGCATTCAGTTCACATCTCCTCAGGGTACAAAACAAGACTCTGAAGCAATGAGAGCAGTACAAACCCTTCCACTGCACACAAGATAAAAGCAATTTTCTAAATGAGTTAACAATTTTAAATTCTAGAAATATTAAGAACAAGCAAGAGTTATTACATTCAAGAATTCAAAGAGCAAAATTCTTCCACGACTTCTCCCTCACAACACAATTAAAACCAACATCAACTTTCTAGGTCCCTCAGGTAATTTTTTTGTCCCTTATTTGAATTTGTGTGTAAAATTTGAAGGCTGCTGTTGACTAACCATAAGCTTTGATTTTGAATTTGGAAGTGTTGCTTGTACAAGCAACTGAGATCAGCAATCATGTATATTAGTTATTATATATGAAAAAAATTATGTTGAAGACTTCCTTCTTCTATCTGGTGTTCCCACAACAGATTACAATTATGTGCTTAAATATCTCATTTGAACTCCCATTGAAAAAGTTGCAATTTTAGATAAAAGAGAAATTACCACCCAGGTGAGGGGAAAAATAAATTAGGTCATGATACAAATAGTTACTTTGGCTCTGCTGTATAGTCTGTACAGCTGATACATGTGCTTTCCTCAGCCTCTCGACTTGTTATAATACTTCAATGCAAGGCAGAATGTTTGAGGTTTGTTGAACTGAAAGGGGGAGGGAGGAGGGAAAAGAAAAACCCAGAAAAAAAGAAAAAGTGTTCTGACTTCCTCAGAGCCAGAACACTTCAGTTAAAGGGCAGAACTGCACTGAGCTCATTCCACAGCTGTTTTCACATTGTCTGCCTTCAAATTCTTCAGCTACAAGTCCTGGTCAGACAATACAGGACAGAAAATACAGAAAACTGAAAATACAGAAAAAACAGAAAACTGAAGTCCCTCTACTCTTCCTGGTAGACCAACTAACTCCCACTGCTGCTGTCTTCTCTGGTAAGCCACGAAGGAAGGAGCATGGCCATCAATGAGGCAAGAATGCCCAAATTTTCTTAGCCTTTCTGCATGTAAGAGGTGCTCCATCCCTCCAATCATTTTCATAGCCCTCCCCTGGACTAGCTCCAACAGTTCCATGTCCCTCCTGTTTTGGGGATGCCAGAGCTGGACACAGTGCTCCAGGTGGGGTCTCATGAGGAGCAGAATGCCCTTCCTCACCCTGCTGGCCATGCTGCTTTTGATGCAGCCCAGGATACACTTGGCTGTCTGGGATGAAAGAGCACGCTGGTGGCTCATGTCCCACCTCTCACCCACCAGCATCCCCAACCCTTCCCAGCAGGGCTGCTCTCAACATGCTCATCCAATACCCACTATAGACACTGAGAGTTGCCCCAACCCAGCTGTAGCACCTTGGAGAAGTGCAATTTACCCCACTCCATGCACTAACTAAACTTTTCTATCTACCTACAAAACATCTTGCAAAATTAGGGGAACTTTTAAAATCACAACTTGGAGAAATATTATTTTCTCACCACCAACATGATCTTGCTTTTATTACTGCACAAATACACCTTGGATTTTATATAGTATATATTATAATGAAGTCTTAATTTTCTTATAGACTAGATACAAAGTACCTACAAAATATCCAAGACAGATAAAACTTCCTCTGGATCCACAGATAAACAAGTACTCAAGTCAAATCCCGAGTTATGCAATGTGCACAGGACAGAGTAAGCTGAACTGCTGGTTATGGTACGGGCAGAATGCAAGTCAGATGTTTACTTTCTGCACCAGATATTTTTCATTCTTTCCAAATCTTTAAGCAGATACTATATTATAGCTTTGTCTAGTTGCGAAATAAACATTTCAGGACTACCTCAAGATATTGTGCAATTGCTGAATTAACAGGGTGCCTTCACAGAAAATGGTGATGCAGCATTATAGACCAAGATGTGCTGTTTTACTGCAGTAAAGCTAAGCCAAAACTCCTTTTCATTATCTACAGAATACTCATATACACTGCATCCCTTTATCACATCACTTTCAAAATAATCTTGAAATTACTGTCTTCATTGACAGTGCATTTACCATAAAGAAAACAAGAGGCACAATTATTATAAGAAATGTTTATCTTCATCCATTTCAGATCAAGATAAGAATTTACATTATTTCAAATCAGAAAACAGTTTGTTCCAACTACCAAAACACCTGAAAAACCCCACTCGTACGTGTGCATACATATACATGAACACTTGAGATTACCTACCAAGGAATGTCTCTTTACATGCTCTCTTCGTGTAAACAGCTTCCCACAGATGTCACAACTGAAAGATCTCACGCCTGTGTGAATGAGCAAGTGTCTCTTTAGTGTTCTTCTGTATTTGGCTACATAATTACAGTGTGGACACTTCAACTTGTTCATGATTAAAGCAGAGGAATCGCCTAAAAGATAAGAAGCCATCAGGAGAAAAGATGATGAAACACACAATAAATAATTTAAATATATTCTGTCTAATGCACAAAAATAAACAGGTGCCAAAACAATAAAGCAAAACACATGACTTTTCATCAGTGAAATCAGGACAATGCCTGTCTGCAGAAATCAAAAATGCTGCCAAGTTCTGCATATACAATTCTACTAAAAAAACCCCATCTACTTGTAACCAAGGCATTTTTACCACAGAAGTCGTATTTCAGTAACTGAAGTTAGTTAACTACAATTTACCAATATACCTAGATATCAGTTATACCAGAAAACATCTTCTGGTTTAGAAACCCTCTAACTCTGCAGCATTTAGACAGTTGCAATCTTCTCTTCCAATATTCTATTTAGAATTACGTGCAGGAACTGTCTACCAAGACCTGACTTAAAAAAGTATAAGGAAGAATGAATACTGACAAGAGGAGTAAGACACTTAGAGGTAGCAAAATTCTGAAATTCTCAAAAAGGAATTGGTTCAGATTTTACCTGTTTTCTACTTTGATCTAACAGCAGAAGAAATAAAAAGAGCAGAAAAAACTTCTGGAAGTAGCAATATCTCACTTCTTCCTTACAATGGAGGAAAACTCTATATAGTGTGCTCAAAGGATATATGCAAAACAGGTTTAATACAGCTGCCTGTTACTGTGTGAAAAAGAACACAGGATTCTATGATGTGGAGAAGGCCACATAGGAATACAAGGATGATTTTCATAACTGCATACTGACTCAACTTACTACAAGTGAGAACTTACGAACATAACCATCTAGAAGAATCCAAAAAGCACTGGCTAAGGCTACGTGCGATTACGTGCAAGCGTTTCTAATGTTCACACTGGCAGGAAGAAAACAAAAGTAATGGTGCATTATGTGCACATGCTCATAGGCCTGCATCTAGAGTTGCCTCCTTTGAACTTCTAAATCTATCCAAACATGGAAGTTACATTTTGCTAATATTCACAAGTTTGCATATTGGAGCACTCGTGTGAGCTGCATGTCCACATAACATCACATAATGACTTGCATGAAGAAAAGTAAGTCCTATACAGGCAGACATCAGGGCTGTAAGATATATGGGAATTTAATGGTTTAAGAACAGGCAGACTTCCTCAGACCCAGCTTCTAATTTCTTGACTGCCAGCAAATTTCACTTCTGATGACCACATTTCTTCTACTGTAAACACCAAAATATTGCCACACCCCAGTAACAGCTCAGTTAAAGAGAAGAGGTAAGCATTACTATTATACAGTACTTTATATCTTCTTTTTACTGAAGACTTCATGTATTGTAAGGAACTAGCAACAATTAGTTTAGATATGGTGGTGTTTTCAGTATGTTTTCAGACAGAAAAATAATTACAGATAATTGCTTGATTGAACTGACAGAAGAGAGAGAGGCTCCATCTCCATGCTTGCTTGAACTGACAGAAGAAGGCTTAATTACAGCTGCACTGAACTAAAAACATTTATTGCAATGATGTTTTTTATTTTTAACAGCAAGAATAGCAAGGCATATGCTGAGATCTCCTTTTAAAACTATATTTATTTCCATATCTTCACCATCCAAGTTTACAGTTGCAAAGGCCATTCATCTGTATTCAGCTTAGTAAAGGAACAGGCAGCTATCAGGTTATTAAAGACCTCAGGTACCTACACACTCAGTCACAATACTATAACTGATAAAAATCACATTGTGTTTTCACTCTTCCATACATTTGAATTCCTTTTCCTCCCTCCAAGGAAGTACATTATCCAGAAAGGCAAATGATACGGAAGAAGACTGATTAAATAATCTCCTAACCCTCTACCTACTCTCCATCAGATACACTTACCATTTTCCCAAGCTTCTTTTGGCCAAGATTCTGGCAGCAATCCATACTTGAAATCACTTGAAGTACCCGGTAGCAGCCCATACTTGAAGTCACTTGAAGTACCCGGCAGCAATCCGTACTTGAAGTCATTTGAAGTACCCGGCAGCAATCCGTACTTGAAGTCACTTGAAGTAGCTATTAAAGACACATTCTTTCTTTAGCTTCCTGGGTTCTAATCAGTCATCAATCTAATCTGTTTAGCAATATATATCCTTTTTAAACTGTGACAAAAAAGTCTCTAACCTTAAAATAGTAATTGTAGCATGTTTTCACATAGTATTCAATACTAAAGCAAGAAATAACTGTATTCCTAATTTCAATGAAATGAGACCCTTGACCTACTCTCCACAGCACCATTTCTTCTCGCCATCCTGAGAAAATTGAAAGTCTTTTTCATACTACAGGGACTTTGATGGTAAGGATATGTATTCCCTCACCATCATCATGAGGGGGCTGAAAGGTTTTCTGATGGAAAACCTTTCTCTTCAGAACTGCTTTGTGCAGTGTCTTCACCTGGACTGCCATAGTAGTCTAGCTCACAAAAGTATTTTCTACTAGAGGCATGGTTGGTTGGTTTTTTATTGCCTTAAAATATCTTCACGGTATACATATGTAGTGCTTTAAATACCTTTATTTATATAAAGGATCCTACAGCTATGTCTAAATCCTTTTCTGAATAATCATGTCCATTACTCTATAACCACATCAAGTCAAGAGACCATAATTACTTGGAATATAACAGCTTAAAATACTAGTTTGCATATTTACATTTGCTCTTAAGATCTTCTGCAGTTTATGTTGTCTTTGTATCCTTTTTTTCCTCTTTAAAAGAATAAAACAAAACCATTCAGAAGTGAACAATGCCTTAAAAAGATCTGTGCTTGTTTAATTCTATACTTCATAACAATAACTGCATCAGTGAACATGGAGTCACTATTACAGAGCACAAAGACCTATAAATAGTACACAAAGCTGCACTAAGAATTTGACAAAATCATATTTGTTGGGCAAAAACTCTTCTGGCAATGCTGCAAATCAATGTTCTTCCCAATCCCCAAGACAGGAGTTTGTTGGAAATCATGAACTCATAAATCCACTACTTTCCTCACAGGCAAGCAGTTGTTAAATAAACAAACTGCAGTGGTAACTGGCAGATTTCCTATTTCTCTAGATGGTAGTTGGGCCCTCACACTGGATTCCCAATGTCACCACTGTGAAAAGTCTTGAGGAGATGTATTCTCGCTTTCAAGCCTGAAACTATGCATTTTAATAGTCCAAAGACTTCTTTTTATCCCTACACTGTTCATTCTAAGGATTTTTTGGGAAAGGAAATTCTCTTAGGCTAAACCGGAATTTCATGCAGCTAGTGGCAAGCTGCACATTTAAACACTTCCAACTTGCAGTTTTACTGGAAAAAGGTACAGATTATAAATCCTCACAGCATGAGACACAGCAGTTTCATTTACTGCTCAGGCAGCATTACCACTGGCAGCAGTGATTTGGTCTGCACCATAAGACAACAGTTCAAAAGGATATCACTTAACAAGTAGGAAGCTTAGAATTCTATCTTATCCAATAGACAATGGCAAACAACAAGAAAAGCTGGATCGTAACTGCCAAACTAGGTATTCCACCAGAGCTTTTAAAAAGCAGAGCTTGAGTGTATGAAGACAAGAAATAGCAGTATTTTAGCTCACCTAACTACCTATTTTGCTATAAAGGGAAGAATAGGGAAGGGAATAAAGCCCCCTCTCCCTTAAAAACACAAAGTGAGGATTTTTTTTAAAATTACTTACTCTAGCTTTAATTACTGACATAACTTCTCTAATGTCCAAAAGAGGCAAGAATTCCTTATACTAATTTGGAGTGATGGACTCTAGCAATGGCATCTCAACCACTCAAGGAATAGAACACAGATACCCTATAGACATGCCAACTACACATTCCGTTGAGGTGAGGAGGAAGACTTCCTTCTATAATACACAAGAAAGGATTAGAGAGGAAGCTGGGTAAGAGCAAAGATGACTTGATCTTAAGGCTAAAAGCCTCCAAATTACAGCAGGTTTCAGGATCTAGCAGAGGGGAAAAAACCAAACTTACTTTTATAACGTTTAAAGTATTAGATCCTTTCTTTATAGATTTTTCTCCCTGTACTAGAATTGTAGCTGAACAGTGAAAGGTCAGTCAGTAATAAAATATTTTAATTGCTTTTCCTTCCCTTATAGGATGAATATCTGTAAGATCAACAGACCCAAGTCCTTACTGCACAGATGTGACGTTCTGCTGTGTACAGGCACTATAGTATAGCTTCCTTCAGAGTAAGCATACACCAAAGACTGACCATAGGCAAGAGGTGGACCATGCTGAACATATTTTATAACACCGTCATTTTGACAATTTTTCTGTATTTAAGAGAACACAAACTAAATGCCACTAGGAACATTTATGTACACATCTGGTATTTAAGTTTGTGGGAACTTAGAAGTTCAAACCCCTGCATAATTCGAGATCTTACCACAAGACTCAGCATAGAGACAAATTTAAGATCTGTCATCTAGTGTAGGTAGTAGCCACTAAATCTTTCAACCTCCAACTGAAAGAGAAGACTGACTATAACATGAAAGAACACCAGCACAGATACCACAAGAGCTAAGAGTTTGCTACACATGCTTCATGCTTGAGTATACATGACTAAGTAGATAATAATTAAACCTAATGCTTATTCTTAGAATAATTTGTTGACCTAGAAAATCTGATTAAGCACACATTTAATGTGTTCAAAAGAAAACAATGCAAAAGGCATATTTAGTGTCTAATTGCTCAACCAAACAAGATAGACTTGAATTACACACAGACTGGAAGCTGGAAGTGCAATACCCAGCCTTTACTACCTTCCCCAGCTGGATATAGAGCAGGTAAGCTTCTACAATGCAATTTATTTACAGATCCCTGTGGCTCATACTATCTTCTCCCATTTCTTCTCTCACCCAGGCTACTGCCCCCTGAAATCTGCTTCCAAAACTAGACATAATTATCATCTGACCTGTTCTGGTCAATTTAAAGCCAGATGATAGCCTCTTGATAGGAGGCTGGAAGCAACTATGGATGCAGTGATACTGGTATACTGGGGATATGGTGCAAAGGGGGAAAGTATAGACAGGTACAGCAGATCTTTGGGAAAAAAAAAAAGCTAATTATAAGCAATAATGTCTCCAGACTAAACCACCTGATCACCACTTTTCTCTGATCTAAGGTTACCTTTCTACACTTCAGTTGATTTCTAAGATGTATAAATTAATAATCCAAATGTCAATTAACCTCAAACATTTACCCATTCTTCTAGGCTGAATTTTAGGTAAAAGGCTATCAGTAATTTGATCTTTAATAAAGTCAACAATAAGCAAAGCCAAAATAATAAAAAATAAAACAGACTACAAAGAAGCTGATTAATCATCAGCACTAAAATTCACATTATATTGATTTGAGAAGAGGTAAAAACGGTGTGAAATAAAATAAAGTGGTTGTGTGGCTTTTACACCACTAAGAAAAGCTATCAAAAACATTGTGAAAGGATTTTATGTTCTACTGCATTTGTTCTCAGGAAAGAAGATAACCAGAAGCCAGATAAAATGATTTTCAGTTTTGAAGGCAAGAGGTAGGCATGCACCATGAGAAGGAGAAAGCATGTGTAAGCCAGAAGCATCCTTAGTTTGACAAATTTCACTCTTTTTCTGATTTATATCAGAAAATATATTGATTTGGGGGCCAGAAAAGGATACATTACTGAGTAGGTGATAATATGGGAAATAATGAGTTCACTGATAGGAACCATTGGACAGGGCATTATAGAAAAGGACACACATATGGTGCACTGAGGGAAAAGATACAAAACTTTGCATTAGATACAGCCGTTTGTAATGAACTTAACTTCTGTTTTCTTTACATACATTAGCATTGCAAACAGTGCAAAATAATAGAAAAATAAATACTATTTTTCACTATATTTTTTGACATGGACTGCTCATCTAATCAATTTAAAAAGACAAAGTAGACAGGATAAGAGATTAGCCTATAGCTTTCAAGGTTTGCAAAGAAAGCAGTGGTAATCTACTGATACAATCTGGATTGCTATTAGAGAGCGGGATTTGTTGCTTATGTTAGGTAACATGACAGAGGAAACAGCACTGTCAAGACTGACATACCAGGAAGGTGGGGAAAATAAAGTATTTTGAGCTCTCTTTGTTCCCAGAGTATTCCTCACATATTCAATCAACCTTGCTTCTTCTGAAAAGGATTATTCTGGAAGCACATTACTGCTCAACTGCCTCTCATAACAGAGGGCTCAGACATATGTAAGACATTTTGCCAAAACAATCTTACTCATACTCTATCTATTGCTCCAAATTGCTCTCAATTTTTACTATTTTTCATTCATGAAAAGGTGGTATATTGCCGTGACTACAGAGTCATGTCTAGCATCATCTACAACTGACAGAAGACCACTAACTGATGCCAAATATATTATGTACTTGCTTTTCAACTTGATTATCGTAGCTTCCCTGAAAAATTCCTTCCCAAGAAAGTGAAAGCTATTTTGCTGATCTTCTCCAACAACTATACCAATGAAACACAAGAAAGTAAAGAACTTTCCTCAACAAAGTTAACTGTTCTCATGGACTCTTTTTAGTAAGTTAATGCATTACACTGGGACTCAAAGGGATTTTCAGGCAGGGAAGGTCTGTAGACACCACCAAACCCTCTTCCCCAACCCATTCACCAAAAAAAAACCAAAAAAACCAGGCAGCGTATTGACAACAGGAATACACAAAACATTGCCTCGAGTTGTAGGCTCAGGGACAGACCATACTGTGAGAATGGTCTGAGAGAACCTGCTTGTTTTTGAGATGATACCTGGGAGAGGTAAACTGAATGAATGGGAAGAGGGTGACCCTCAGATATTGCAGTGTTTTCAGACGACTTCTAAAAACCTTGCCACCTTCAATACTGGATTACAAAGGGAATGGGGCAAAAGTGGTTAAAGGTCCCTCAAGGAACTTAAATCTTTTAATCAGGGTATAAGCTTAAGGTCTAAAGAAAATACAACTGAGAGTTATAGTACCATGGAAAAGTAGAAAAAATATACAATTCTTTTGTCTTCTGTAAAAGTCAGTCAAGTGGGGTTTATCCCTACAAGAAATATACACATCCTGATAAGTCCATCAATCTTGATTTCTTCAAATACAAAGATACTTGCTTTATTGTAAAGCCCTAATCAAGTTGTGTTATGCTTCTCCCTTGCATCATGACAAAAGCTGGGACCAGCACTACACTTTTTGTAAACAGGTTTACCTGCTGTTTGTATCCTTCTGAAAAGAAGTGGTTTCTACAGCAAGCTGAATTACATTCCCTAAGAACCCCTACAAAATCAGTTAGGAACCCTCTCACTCCACCAAGGACTGTTTTAATCCTGCACTTGTTATCCTTTCCCTCACCTAACCAGAGTAACAGCATTATCTAGCCAGAAAATAACAGTAAGAAATTATACACTTGTTGCTTCATAAAGCTACCGGGATATTGCATGCAAGTCTCCTAAAAATCAACAGTCAGTTCCAGAAACCATGAGCAATACTTCACAGCTGTGTTCTGAAGTCTGAGGATAGGACACTTTATGAAAAAACAAAACCACCATGCCCAGATGAAAGATATACCCAAGAAGTGATGAAAATTGACAAAATCACCCCGTGAACAGACATTAAGCATATGATGAATTATGTTCACTGAGCTTTTATGACCTTTTGTAACACTGCAAAATTGACTGTAATGTGCTGTCTGCATGGTTATTTTCACTATGGTAAATGGTTAATTGTAGGATGAATGATGGCTGTAAACAGTAAGAGACTTTTTTAGCAGATTATCAACTAAGAGAGAAAATAATGATAAGGTGGTAACATTCCATGTTTTAATTAAACAGCTACTTTAATTAATATAGCTAAAACTGGAGAAGTCTTGAAAACTTAAGTAAAATATAAGTAAATGTAAGACAGTACAAGGAATTTCAAATCCATCTTAACTTTTTAAAAGCGTCTTTAAAGCTTACCAACATGCTACTTTTACAGAGAAGGTGTCAAACTCACTGGCCATGATGCCTCAGGTTTTAGCTTTTATATTTTTCAGATTTGTACTGCTTTACTGTGTAGTTCTGAGCTTCATATTAAGGGATAGTAAGCTCTCTTCAGAGCAGGTAGACAAAACAATTCCTTCTCTATCAGGGGCCAAGGACAAATGATCCAAGTCTCAGGCCCAAGAGCATAAACAATGGTGGACTGAAGAGAGAAAAACAAGAAGGATGGGACTTCCTAAGCTAAAGCTATAACTAGACAATTAACTCCAATATGCTAATGGACCAGAACTTATAAAAGTGTGAGACCCCGTGGCCAGTTGTCCATTTTGTGTTCACCTTGGGTGTAGCACTGGCTGGGCTCTTGTATTGCCCAAGATGCATCCATTGAGACCTTTTAATAAATATCTACTTTATTCTTTAACTCCATCTAGCCTCTGTTCTAGGTCAGCCTTCACAAGGCATCAGCAACACAGGGTGAGAGGAATGAGAGGAAAAAGTAGCTGACATATCCTTACTGGATACAAGTAGAAAAACTCATGTTCAGCAAGGAGCAGTTTAACATATTTGCTTCACTGGAACAAGAGGGGTAGCAGAAGCTTCAGAAAGCTTTTACTGTTTATTCTCTAATACTTACCAACTGTACCCAACCGGAAAATTCATTTACTATTGAATTCAAGAAAGTGGCTTCAGGGATAAATTTTTGTAGTGAGAGGAGTGATCTTAAATAGTAGGCTTCTCTTTCAACCTATCTATGGTATCATCACAAAAGCACCAGACCAACTCAAACCTAAATCAAGGGCACAAAAACTCACCCTGCATGTAACTGACACTTCATAATCACTGGTGTTACCCTCATCAGAACATGACAAAGCATAATAGAAGCTTGTTTCTGTTTTAGCAACCAACGGAAGAGCATGCTCCTTAGCTCTGAACATAAGAATTTACCATTCTTTATTCTTCTTCTTATAGAATTGTCATATCTATTCCAGATGACATTTCCTTATGGATTTTTACCTTTCAGTACCTATTATTTTTGGTAGTTTTTCATCCCCACAAGAAATTTAATCTAAAACTAAAAAGTTATTGTATAACCTGCAGGTTACTCTACAACTCGTTCCTGACATTCTTCCAACTCTCCACTCCTCCCTCTTCTACCTCCTCTTTGGCACAGAGGGAGCAGTTAAAATAAGAGTGTTTAAGAGTGGAATCTACCTGCAAAGCAAAGAAAAAGAACCACAAGCAGAAGAGAAAGAATACCAAAAGCTGAAGAATGGACTATAGGTGAAAAGTAAGATATACCAAGCCCAACTTCAGTCACTCTTCTTGTTTCAAGCAATATGCATTCAAGAACTTAGTATTAGCTATGTCTTCCAAAAGAATTCTGATACTGACAGACTATGTAATTAGGTACTTAGGAACATATATGGCGTGCTCTGAAAATACCAAAGAGATCACTAGTTGACTAGTATTTTAGAACTCTGTAAAATAAAATTCCCCCTGCAGTCACAGAACTCTTCAATGGTTTTGGAATGACACCACAACACATATTCAGTATGCTCTGTCTTCAATACAGTTCTTTTCCTCACAGTGCTACATGGATGTATTTTGTAATTCAATTCTTTAGCATAACAAGTTACTGGAAACATTGGTGCTTCTGTAAAAAAACAAACAAACAAAACCCACACAACAACAACACCAAAACAAATGAAAACACACAAACCAACAAAACAAAAAATAACCCCCAAGGACTAAACATACTGCACTGCCCATGCCCTCCATTTATTTATCCAAGAAATCTTCATAGCACACATACAAAATTCCACAAAACCCAAACAATTGTTTATATCTGTTGCTGGTGCCATCACACAGTAGGCATATTCTCTGTATTTCCATCAGTAAAAGTCACTGAATATTTACCCCCTATAAATCATCAAGAGAAATCACATGCTAAATTCTGTCAGAAATTTTGTATTTGTGCGGCTAATGCACACATCCTCAGCTCTTGCTCCAGTCCCTGTGTGATCCTTTTTTCGTGGCACTGCAACTAGAGCAAGTAGTGTAGCCCAGCACAGGCAGAATTATTGTGTGGCTGCTGAGGACTCAACATCCCCCACTATCTGCAGCTAAAGGTGCTTCACTTAGGCTAGATCTAACCTGATGCTGTGGACATGAGGCACATTAGCGACTGTCATATTCCTGAAACACAGCTTCTATCCTCAGCTCAGCCAGAAGGAATCCTGTGCAGTCTAACGAAGCTTTGCCAGTATGAGAAGTAGAGGAAATTCACTTCACAAGCACAACCCCCAAGTAAAGCTAAAGCAGACATACCCAGAATTCAGAGATGAACACCAGAGATAAGTAACAAGCACTTGCAGAAGTGCTTCTCAGCACAGCTGCTTCTCCAGAGCTGCTCTGTTGTGTCATACTACTCACTAAGCACATGAAGGTCTCTTGTACTGGAGAAACATATCCCCAGTTCCAGCCCACAGTGCTCTGCACTGGCACATGTCACCGCTGTGCCCAGGCATTGCTGGCACTGCACAGCACAACTGTGGGTGCCCAGGTGCCCCCTGCAGGACTACAGCTCGCCTGTGTCCCCCACCCCTCTGGGCAGGAGCAGAGCAGAGCCCCTGGAGGAGACATCCACAGTTCACTGATGTTTCAAGCAGGCATGCATTTTAAACTGCTATAGAAACAAGACACATCTAAAGAACTTTGTTCCAGCTGTGTCTCAAATCCACCCCTAACTTGGCTCCTAAATTGCAATAAGTTTTCAAAACTATTAATTCATCAAAAAGTGAGGCAGGCAAATGACAGTACTTCAAATGAATACACTAAATATTCATACAGTATAATAATTTAAAAATTAAAAAACCAAACATTACGTAGTCAGGTACTGCAGTCAATACTTCAATTTTCAAATTACTTAATTGACATTAAGCAATATTTACCTGCTTCTTCTTTAATAAATGACAAATCTTCTTCTGGATATGGGACTGACGGTTGCAACACTGAGCAATCTTCGGAATTCTCTTCAGTATTAGGTGGTATATTATAAATAAATCTCTTTGCAGTTTGGTTTTTCCTTCTTGCTTTTCCGGGTTCTTGAACTGATTGTCCCTGTGCACCCATGTCATTCCACACGAAAACTTTTCCCTCACCTTGAGATTCATTTTCAGCCATTTCAGGTGAGCTGTCCTGGACCCAACTGCAGTCATTCATTTGGTAGCTTTCCATTTGGCCCTCATCAATAGGGTAGGGATCATTCTCAGTTTTTATGCTACTTGCCAAGTTGGTAAGGTTTCGTGTTGCCCAGAAGCTGGCAACTTTTTGATCCCGAGGAGATAAACCATCCCTACTAACAGATCTTCTGTTGTAATCCACTACAACAGTCTCTGGAGCTTCCGATTTTATACTTATGTTTAAGGCATCTTTAATGAAGTTGCGGCAGGACTGGACAACCTCCGTCATCTGAAGGTAGCTGGCCACCGACATAACTTCAATGGCGTTTTGGCTCGTAAGCACGAGGTTACCAGAATACAAGAAGTCCAAGATGACAGAAAAACCTTGAACAGCAGCAACGTCTAAATAGGTAACAGTGGTTTGGTTACGGCTTTCTTTGTTTGTAAAGCAATACAGAGTCTTAAAGAAGCGGCTGCCTGCAACCAGGATGTTCTTGTGAGCTCTGAAGACCCTCCCACTCACCACAATATTAACATCACAAAGAATGCCTTTCTTCCTCTGTTCATTGAGCTCTTGCAGGAGCTGATAGCAGTATGAGTTCTCATTTGGCCTGCTGTTAAAATCACAGTATCCTTCATTATTCAGTTCTGATGGTAACTCTGCCTCCTGCAATTAAAAAACCGCACAAACAAAATTAGCTCTTAATAAATGCTCTCCTTAGCTCTTCAACACGATAATAACAATATGAAAATAAACTAAAGAAGATTTTATTTATGTTCTTGGTCACAAAGGCAGACAGGAATATATAAATAACAAGACATTTCTGAAAACTAAAAATCATGCTCTCATTCTGCACCTTCCACTCCCAAGTTTGAAACAAGCAGAACTAGATTTGCCTTGAGGGGAAAGGAAAGGAAATTTCATCCAAAAGTAAGGAAATATATAGCTGAGTGTCAAGTACTTGTTATTCCTAGCCCACATATATTAAAGATTCAGGAGCCTCTCTTTCCAAAGATTTAACTAGATGATTCTTACATATCAAATCCTTTGTACCTCCCCAGAAATCTCCAATTAAACAGATTCCAGATAAGTGATTCAACGTTTTCTTCATGCTGAGATATGAACAGACACAGATTAGGTCTGTACGTCCCAATCTGTCTTTAATGTTTTAAAGAAAACATTTTGCTAAAGTAGATATAACAGCAAATGTATTTCTTATACAGTTTTACAAATTAAGTATTTATCCTTTGCTTTTTAACTGCAGTAGGTTTAGGATTAAACAGTGTATCACATGACAAGCAGAATAAATATAAATATTGCAGATGACAAAAAAACTCCCCACTTAAGCTTCCATTACAATACTTACCTCAGACTTTCTTGAAATAAGCCTCCCAAACTTTCCACTGGCAACACTGGGACAATACTTATTACACGCACACAGCCTTTTTAAGATGTGATCTCAAACTCTGCTTCAAAATTTTGCTAAAACCCGATATTTTCAGAAAATCCAACACCAAGACATAATTCATTATTAAAGATTAGTTCAGACAGAGAGATCAAGAGATCTGAACTGGATTTTAGAGCACATAGAAGACTTCTAACTCATGTTTAGATAAAGATGATTCAGAGATGCTACAAAGCAGCAGCTAGGAGAAAGCAGAAAACACAGACAGGCATATTTGAGACCATACTTATATGGGCTGACATATGCTGCCATCAAGAACAGCAACAGCGACAGTCTGTTTCATATTAGATCTCCAAGATTCTTTCTTTTCTAGCAAACAAGGAAAGCCAAAAAAATGGATAGCTCAAGCCAAATCATTATTTTCTTCTCTCATCTCCTAAAACACCTGATTAGGGAGCTAGAGCTGCCTCAACAGGTCAATGTTAGCACTGTCATGAGCCCATGAGCTATGCTGGGACTAAAATGCACATTGCAGGACAGTACTACTCTTAATTTGGGACTATGGCAGAAAACATGTATATTTAAAAGTCACTGTTTATATGTAACTAGTGCATATTTAAAAAGTTTTTATATATAACCAACTACTTTTTAATGTAACCAATGTATATTTAAAAAGTCACTTTACACCCCACAGACTTTAGTGGATTAAATCAGTACTCATCTCAATTTATAATCCCAGTGTGGATCACTGGAATGACTACTGAGGCTGTAACTACATCTAAAATGGTGTTTACATCTATAAGCAGCAAATAAGGCCTGGTATAACCAAAACAGAAACTGTGCCATTTCAGCATATCCTGCAGAGAAATTTCAGTTTGCTGTCACATTCAAGTTGCTTCTGAATCTCTACTCTTCTCAAAAAAACACTTAATTAAAGAGGAAGAAATAAAAGCAATTAGGCTTTTATGTGAAAACAAGCAACAGATGCTCACCCTCATCTTAATTTTTTTGTGTACTTTATGACACATCCCAAGTACTACCTCAGATCAAGGCTGTGAAACAGTTTGCTCCAGCTGTGGGACAGCTAAGGCTGTCACTCTAAGCTCTAAACTCTCTAAGCTCTCAGATTTGGGTTCTGGACTAGCTTCCTGTCACTTTAGCAATGGAGCACTGCACAGTTTCAAAACTCCAATTACACTGGCACTGGATCAGATTAAAATGAAAATGACGGTACCCTAAAGTGCTGTCATATTCATCAATCACCAGTGACTTGCACCTCACACAGTAAATGTTAGGTAGATGATATGATAGCTGCCAATTTCATTCGCTGACAATACATTAAACACCACATAAAATTAAAAAAAAAAAAAAAACCTGCAGCAGTTCTTTTCTTTTGACAAATGTCTGACTAAATAATGGAGAGAGAGTACATTTTAACTAAGCAGGTATAAATACCCCATCAAGCTGGGACAAAAAAATAAATTTATATTTACAATGTGGGGTTTTTGTTTCCTGAGAACAGGACAAGCCAGCAAAGTGAAGAGAAGCTGCAGATCACAAATGTGCTACAAAAAAACAAGACTGAAATCTTTTTTACAACAAGACCAGAAGGTTGAGTAGAAAAATGAGGTATTATGCAACCTGCGTCCAAGCTATTAGGGGTGTGTGTTGGAGAAAAGATCAATCAGTATTACAGCTTTAATTAGTATTATAGCTTTACAGAAGTGGGTGCATAAACATTTCTAAAACTAACCGCAGTACTAAAACCAACTGTTTTACTGCTGGTAGGGTAGGACAGTTAACCTTAGTGCCACAACTCAAATGAAGTCCTGACATCTGAGCAGTTATCAAGTCCATGTACACCAAGTATGACAAGTACAACTGATATTTATTATAAGAAAAATGAATAAAATAATATTATTTTGAGATAGCTCCCAAATATATTTGAGAGCTTTAGAAATTGATATAGAAAAAAATACAATACAGTTCAACAGGAGGCAAGATGCAGAAAATAATTACAGGAAAAAGTGTATTTGCAAACTTTGGTAACTTACAAGACACATCATCATAAGGGTTCTGTTTTTCTAATGAGAACAACAAACTAATGATATTTGTGTAGATGTCAACTATATTTTCGGAATACAGACCCCATAGTCTCATCAATTAAGTTACCCCAACACCAAATCACCTCATCCTTTAATAAACACTAGTAATGAATAAAAGAAAAACTAGCACGATTTCATTTCAATTTATGGAATCTTCAGTGTTTTAAGTCAAAAACTTCTCTCTGTGGGTGAGATTAAGAAGTTCTGTAACAGAACAGAGACTGCTTAAGGAAACTAACATTGTGCTCAGTTTCAATAGAATACACACAAAGATATATTACTATTTTATATGTATAATTCATTACTTAAACTTGCCCAAAAGCTAACAGGAGCAGAAACAGATCATCAAAAATTGCTACTAGAAGTTTAGTTTGTTTTGTTTTCTTTCTCCTACTGTCCCTGGAAGGAAGAACAGAGAGGGCAGGAAGAATTAAGAAAAACCCAAACCAACCTAACTACAGATTCCATCTCAGATGGATGTATATGAAAAGTAATTATGCCACATTTTTTAATCCCTTCCCTACTACCACATCTTGCTCTACAGCAGTTCCCTGTGCCCCCAGATTAATTCTTATTCTGGTAAATGTGTCTTTTTAAAAAGTAAGCTATCAGCAGCTTCCTAACCATGTGCAGAGGAAAACTCTCAAAATATGGTTCCATCAGCTGCACACGATGCTCCACTGTTTCTGTATACGCACAGCACCACTCACAGACAATTCAGCAATTCCAAATTATTTCATTAATTGCCTAATCTCGAATTGAGTAGTTTGAGGTTTGATAAAACACTACATGAAAATATATTGATAGTGTTTACTCCAAGGCCTAAGTCAAGAAGCTAACTTAGAACACTGTAATGTAACTCTAACATCTGATGCATGACTTCCATTCATCACTGCTCACATAATGCAAACAATTCCAGTTCACATGGAAAAAATAACACATCAAAGGCCTTCCTCCTTTTGGAGAGCTTCTGCTTTAAACCAACATGCCTGTTAGACTGGAGAAAGCTTTTCTGGCACTATTTCCAAAGCTTAGCTTTAAATTGTGTCCAGAAAGAAAATGTTTTAAGAAGATGGTCTGAGAAGAGGACTCCCCAGCCGCAAATAAATCTGCATCTTATGGACCCAAATTCATCAAAGAATTAAAATATTTTGCCACGATGTCCCACTAAGCATCCATTTCTTAAGATTCTTGCAACACAATAGTCTGTTCGCTACAAAAACAAAGGTAGCGAAAATCTATCAAAATGATGATAGATTTCTTTAAGCTTTAATGTGGAGAAAAATGATTTTAAAAACTAGAATAGAAAAAGAATCAAGAATTTGGTCTTAGAAAGAAGCATCGGCTGACAGCTCAATACCCTTGAATTACAGCAGCTGCAACCACTTGTGATGTATTTTGGCATTCCAAATTAAATGTATCCCAAAAATAAACTGAAATCATCACTCATTTCTTCACAAGTGTAATATCCAACAGACCTATAGAAATTTCCACTGCTTTACTGTCTTAACACCTACAATTTCCTTTCTGTGCTTGAGTGGTGGCACTATGCCATATGTTTATTAGCAGCTGCTAAACATGCCCTGCAGTTGAGGCTTGTCAAGTCCATAATACATGTGTGCTGTCTCTAACACAAAGGCTGAAAGATCTCTCACAAGTTTCATTAAACCTAAACAGCTTTGCTGCCTCATTATGTATGTTGGAAATACGGTCAGGGTACAAATTACCTACTTTTGTTCCAAGGATCTGGTATCATGGCATTTAGAAAAAAATGGGGCTATTGTTTTGGTATTAATTTAAACATATGTATCAAAAGAAATTCAAGTGTCATTAAGAGTATGAAAGGATACGGAAATTAAACATAGAAAGGAAAGAAAACAGATTCTTAATCAGGTTTTTGATAATGCAATGGTAACGTCAAAGTTCGCCACAAAGAAAACTACATTGACTCCTGAAAAACTGCAATTCCTTCCCTCATGAGAAGTTCTTAATTGAAATGTAATTGCAGAAGGATGCACAAAGCACTGTTTTCCACTCAAAAAAAAAAGTGATCTCTTTATAGCTACCTTTGTTCCAACCTTATCTTTAGTACAGTGCAGAAGAACCACTGACTCATCTATCCTACTGTTTCATTTATTATTTCAGTTAGTACAAATATTTTTTCTTAAACTATCAGTGGTCTAAAAGCAGATTCATTTTTACAAATATTCCCATGACAATGAAAGGTCCTCAAATAAACACAATCTTCGAATACATACTTACATTAACTTGTAGACTACTGTGATAACAACCTAATATTCTGTTCTCCCTTCCACCCTCCCAGTATTTAACAGTTTCACAAGATACAGGGTAAGAGGACAGAAAGAAAAAAAAAAGTTATCTGAGTAGAGAAAAAAATGCTTGAAATAGCTTTTATTTAAATACAGCTAAAACAGAGTGAGAGAAGCTTCCAAATGTAGCAGGGATTAGCAGCATCCACTAACACAGGAGGCTACACAGTAACAGAATATACTTCTACAGAGCAATTATTCACAACTCAAAGTTAGGAGCTAGGCAACAAGACAGCAAGGAATATGCTACAATAGCATTATGCAAAACTGGAACATATTCAAAGCTATGAAGAAGTAAAAGAAACAAATTATATAAGTCTCAATTAGAAACAACTAATTGAATGCAAGTTTGGCTAAAACATTGCACGGTGAATAGCAAACCCCAGAAGACTGAAGAAAACTGAGAAGATGACCTACTACCACATAACAGCTGTAACAATAGGTGCTATAAAACTACACTCACTGAAAAGGTAGTATTAATCACCTTGAAGGTGAATGTTGCATTTGTAAATCCAAAAATAATATTTTGGATAACTCATATTTGTACATCATAAGGTTTCCCTTGCAGTCCTGCAATAGCTTCACAAAAAATTTGCATACATTTTCCAAGTAGTTCTAAGAAAATTACAGTTCACCTAACGTTTTATAAATCATTCTGTAATACTGATATCCTGCCCCAACATTTGACTAGCAGCTCTTGTCCAAGGTACCCTGAGCTCCTTAAGAGTGCTCAAGCAATAACCTCAATCTAACTACCGCATTACATTTCAGACTCCAAATAAAGTTACCCAACCAGGGTGGGTGTTTTAATTAAAACTGAATTCTAGATGCAGAAAAACTGAGTGACTAATCAATTAATTCCGGCTAACAGCCTAACAATTCAAGGACTAGCCTAACCTGAAGCAACACTTAGTTAATGCCCGCGGCAAGTTTAACGCCAGCGAAGCGATCCAGCGAGCTTGAGCAGAGCAGGCATCCCTAGGAGAAAAAGCTGCGGATTCAACACAAGTATTCTTTGGGGTCTTTTTATCCACGTATATTCTAGGGCGAGCCCTGTCTCATTCGTGAAAACAGCCAACAAACACAATCATTTGAAGTTCAGCGGAGAACGTGAAGAGTTTCACTACTCCTACAGCGTTAGAGGAGCGCTGGCATAGTAACACGGCTTTCAGGAAACCACATGTTTATCTCAAACACACACCAAGCGATTGCAGGCTTCTTGCTCAGCAACTCAATCTAAGGCAACGCAATCGGGAAAAAAAGATTTCAGCGCGAAGAACTTAAATACACGGAGTTATCCGATTAGTGCACCGGGGCCACAACGCTAAGCACGGCAGAGCGATTCCAATCTCACGCCGCCGAGCCCCCATTTCACAAGCGGTCGCTGGCCGGACACTGCCCTCCCTCCGCCTGTACCGCAGAAGGAAGTTGTAACGAGCGTATTTAAATCAGTGCTGTGACACTGGGATTCGTATGCAACTTTTTTCCCACATCGCCGGTTTATCTTCACGAGACAAACAGATGAACTAATGAAAGGGACACCCGCCAGGGCCGGACAGATAACGGGAATGGAATACAGCCACAAACGAGAGCTCGTGCTGTGTTTGTGTGCCTGCCCACATCCAGCGGGAGAGCCACCCCAAATCCCAGAGGGGGCTCCTTTCCTGCTCCGGACGCGGCGAGCGAGAGCAACGCGGCGTGGCCAGCCCGCCGGGCAACATCCACCTCCAGCAGCCATTTAAATAAGTTCACACACGTGAGCACAGGAAAACCTCACCTATGCAAAGGGGAGGCCGGCATTACCCCTCCCTCCCCGCCGCCCCCTCCCCGTCCCGTGCCGTGCCGTACCTGCTCGGCGCTGCCGGGCTCGTTGAGGCGATGCTCGGCGGAGAGGTGGTGCCGCAGGAGCAGAGTGCGCTTGTAGTTGCGGGTGCCCTTGCAGAGCTCGTCGTGCCCCCCGGGCAGGGGCGCGCCGGACATGATCACCTCGGGGGGCGCGGCAGCGGCGACGGCCGCGGTGCACCAGGCGCAGGACATGAGGCCGGTCTCCTGGCAGTAGTAGAGCCACGGGAACTCCTTGAGCCAGGAGCCCTGGAAGGAGATGTGCAGCTTCTGCAGCAGGGACTTGGGCCTGGCCAGCGGGAAGTGCCGGATGCTCTCCCCCTCGCCACTGCCCTCCGCCTCGTCCCCGCCGTCGCCCCCCGACCGCCGGCTGCTGCTGCAGCTGCCGCCCTCGGCGCCGCTGCCGTCGCCCAGGCTGCCCCCTTCGCCGTCCTCCTCGTCGTCGCTGCTGTCACTCAGCGAACCCCCGTCCTGGACCAGCTCCTTGCCCTCCAGCAGCCCCTCCGTCTCCAGTCCCTCCGCGCCCTCCAGCTCCATCTCCTCGTCCGCCCCCCGCCCATTGAAGTGCTTCCGCGGCCAGGCCGCGGCCTCGCAGCCATTGTTGGCGGAGGGGTGGGCGGCCAGGACCCCCCCGCCGCCGCGGAAGGCCAGAGTCCGGCGGTTCCTCTCGGCGAACATGGGGCCGGCGGCGGCGGGGGGCGACGCCGCGTCCTGGGGCAGCAGCAGCTCCTTCTCCTCGGCGGCGGTGGCCTCCAGCTCCTCGGCCTCCAGCCCCTCCAGCTCCGCCTCCTCGTCCGCCCCGCGCCCGTTCAGCGCCTCGGGGTCCTGCCGCTCCCAGGCCTCGGCCCCCGCCGCCGAGGCGGCCGCCGCGGAGGTGACGAGGCCGCCGCCGCGGAACGCGAGCGTCCGCCGGTTTATCTCCGCGAACATGGCGGGCGCACCCCGCGCCCCCCGCCCGGCCGAGCGCTCCGTCCGCCGCGGGAACGGGGCGGGGGAAGGAGGCGCCCGGCTGCCGTGCGGGGGCGGCGGCCGAGAGAAGCGAAGTCCGGCCGCTCGCTCCCCGCTCCCCCGGGTCCGGCCTGGATCGCGGCGGGCGCGGGGCTGCCCACAATGGATCCCGCTCGATCGCTCGGCGGCGGCGGCGCTTCCGTCCCGACAGGCCCCGGATCGGGTCGGGTGGCAAATGAACAACGGGCTGCCCACAATGCACCGCGGCCGCCGCCCGCCGCCGCCGCAGGGGAGGGGAGGGGAGGGGGGGCGCGAGCGGGGGGCGGGCAGGAGGGACGGGGGGGCCGGCGGGGGGCGGGCGCGCGCTGCGGCCGCGCCGCGTCACGAGCCGCCCGCCCCGCCCCGCCCCGCCCATTGTGGGGCGGGGGGGGGGGGGGGGGGCACGGGGTCGACCCCCGCCGTCCCTCCGCTGCTTTCCTTCCCCCCGCATCTGCCCGCGCCGAGGGGCCGCAGCCTGCCCCCTCGGCTGCCGGAAGCCGGGAGGGAAGGGGGACACCGTGGGTCCCGCGGGGCGAGCGGCGGCGGCGGCCGCGGAGCAGCGGCCGAGCCTCCCCGGGGCCCCGGAGCGGCGGTACCGTTAGAGGCGCGCGGGGCGGCGCGAGCGCCTCCCGCACGTGCCGGCGGGGCGGGTCCCCGTGCCGCGCGCGAGGCGCGAGGCGCGGCGCGCGGGGCGGGAGCGGCCGGGGGCGCCGCGCGAACCGTCGGGTGGGCAGAGCGGGGCGGCAGCGCCGCGGGGCCGCCTCCCTGCTCGAGCTCGGTCAGCCTGGAGCGCCTGGCTCGGGATTGCTTCCAGGCGGTCCCTGAATAACGGGGAGACTCCACCGTCTCTCTGGGCAGCCTCTTCAACTACGCCGCTTGCTCGCTTCTGCCACACGCCCCGTGTGGGGGGAAACAGAAAAGGAAAAGCGAGGAAACCCATAGGTAAAGGTACAGAATAGCTCGATATGTGCAAAAATGAGAGAGAAGGGAACGAGAACAAGTGCTCAGGTAGTCACTGTCCACTCCCCAAAGGTATGCCAGTTCCCAAGAAAACGATGGTTAATTTCCCTCTGCCCGGGAGCACGGTGCCATGCAGCATGGAGTGCTGCTGTCCTTGCTTTAGTGGTGTCACCCGCCCACTATTGGCACCCCCCTATTTGTTCACTGGGGCAACAGAGCAAGAAATAGAAAAGGCCTGGGTGCCAATGCAGTTCAGCAATGCCAGCCCATCCAGCCACTGTGAGGAACATTTAGCCAGGTCCAGAACTACAGATAACAAAATATCTTAAAAAGGAAGGATGATGGAGTCTTCCAGCTGAAGAAGTGTGGTGTTGTTGATGTCATGTAATGCTCATACGTATATTCAATAGTAAAAAAACACAAACCCTTGTGTCTTGGCCTGGAAATAGGCAGGGGTCTGGAACAGCTGGTCTTAAGCTTTTGAGAAGACTTTGCAAGAATACTTTAAAAAAAAATCTATAAACCAGAATGATTCCTTCCTTCCAAATAATTGGTTGTGAAAAGGAGATATTTGGTAGAAAATTAATTTATATTCTGGGAAAAATTTTCTACAGTTCTTGGTGGAGTGGAGAGGAGAGTCAGTCGTGGAGAAACAGAGTAACAGTAAAAGACATTACCAGATTTCCAGGAGAGGAGCAAAAATGGTCTAAATTTAAGCAAAGAGTTGGATGAATGATGAGAGTAAAAGAATTTTTAAATTTGCCATGCCTCGCTGGGGCACAGGATGAAGGTAATGATACAGGTCAGGGTCCACTGAAGCAAAGGGTTCCCATGATACAGCCTCTATACAACACAAAACAGACCTGTACTTAATAAAGTTTTAGGGTTTGTGATGTATCCATAATTTTGCATTACTATCACGTGATTCTCACCTGTCAGCATTTGTCAGCTAAGTCAGCCTTTACATACATTAGAATTTCTTACCCATTTTATATTGTTTTTAAAGAAATATTTTTTGGTGTAGATTCTTTCTCACTATATGTTTAAATCAGTGCAGATGGCAGTGAGTGTATACAGAAAGTTTGCAGGAAGAATCCCTGCTGGGATTCACATTTACAGAGTAGGCTGCTTGTCATCTCCAGGAACATTAAATGCACCCTGGACTGGTCTGCTAAAAACCTATTCCGTGGGCATCCAGGAATGAGCTGCCAAACACACAGGAGGAATGGAAGGATAAGAAGCTTCTGTTCTGAAGTGAAGTAGGTGTTTCTTGATTGCAGCAGGTAATCTCGAGTGGTAACAAATCGATACAGAATCATAAAATGATTTCGACTGGAGGAAGCCTCTGGAGTTCACTCAGTTCAAATCAGAGCCAATGCTACAGTTACAGTGAATTTCTCAGAGACACCCTCTCAGACTCTACCGGGGATTGAGCTTTTGCAATAGCTCCTCCCAAGTGGTCTCATCATGCCTTTGTTGTCAGCTCACTATGAGGGATTCCACCACTGAAGAGTGCTCTCAGAAAAGGGAACATAACAGAATCATTGTTGCTAATTTAATTGTTCTACAATGGCTCTGCCACGCTAGAATCAAGATTGCATTGGTCTGCTTTTTAATTGCATTTGTCAGAGTGTCTTCACAGACACAGGTCCCCCTAGGTAATCTTAACTTTTGCATGATGCTTTTTGTTGCTGTGTAATTTGCAAATTTGCAAACCACTTAATCTTCACAGCAGAAATTCTCATTTTCAGACTGCTTTGTTGCAAATGCAGTTTTCTATTGTGTTCATAGCAGGACAAAATATTTCCAAAAGCATCCTGAGATGCTGTAGCAAAAATGAATTTATTTTGTAACAACATTGCAGTTTCTTCTTCAGCTTTTCAATTCTCCTGATAAACACACATGCTACTAAGGCTCATAATTAAAAAATAGCCATTGATGTACACCTGCTGGTGTTTTTTAACATATGTTTTTCACCCACAGTCTCTTGAGAATCAGTATTGTTTACTGCCAAAGTTCATTAATTTGGACAACAGCCAGGATATCTTTGCTTTTACACTCTTTGATGGGAGTGAAGGTAAGAAATGTTTAGAGGTTAACTATTTTAGTACTGTAGATGGAAAATGCAGTTTTATTCAGTCTGAAATCTAGTTCTCCAGACACAACATGGAGCTTCCTTACCTTATATCTCTGATAGTCCTTGGTTCTTTCTGTTTCTTTCTCCTGTGATACAGAAAGATGTAGGAATCTTCCACTGTTAGTTGGGAAGAAACATAAACTGATTCAGCTTCCTGCAAATGAAAAGCCAGTGCCTCGCACAAGACAACAAAATTAATAATTGATACCTCAAGGCTACATACACTATGGTAGTGTGGCATTTTGCTCCAAACCTGGAAAAATCCAAATATAACTATGCAACTGCCAGTCACTGGTAGTACTTTGTGCAGGGGACACTGTCCAGGAAGGCATTACTTGTTACTTATTTTTGGTTTGTCCAATACTTAAAAATAAATTGTCATAATGCTCTGAAAATGGAGTGAGAATCATATAAATCCTGTTCATCACTCCAGCTGTATCTATATCTGGGTAGAATGGTTTACAAAACTCCTTTGTGGGTGAATATAATCACTTGTATTTCACAATATATTTCATATTTAATACTACTTAAAGCTCACTCTACCAAGACTTTTAAATGTGTGTTTGTATATATTGCTGAATTAGGTTTTCAGTGAAAAAATTGCAAGCTCCCACACAAAAGCGTAGGATATTCTCCTTTTAGATGATAAAACCTGTTGTGCAAGACTCTGAGGATTAAATTCTCATACTTGCATGATTGATGCCTGTGTGTTATCCATAGAATCATAGAATGGTTTTATTAAAAGGGACCTTAAGTTCACAAAATTCCAAGCACCCCACCATGGCCAGTGATTGTGTTACACACATCCAGTGTCTCTTTTTGTTGCAGCTGAGGAGAGTATTTAAAGTCAGATCTAACAAATGAGTGAGAAATAGATCATGCCATGACAAACGTCAAATGAACAAACGTCATGGCATCCCAGTGTGTACCAATCACAAGCACTTTCAACAAAAATGCACTCATACTAATAGCATGTTATAACTGGAATGATTCATGTCCTGCAATTCCTGCTGTGACCTAAGAAACACTTTCATGATGAGGCTGACTCTTCCAAGATAGCTTCTGAAACTGATGGATTGTTGTCCTGTCCCTAGAGTCTGTATCTCTGCATTGGGTGTTCAGTAAGGAAGGTTCAAAATTTATTTTAAAGAACTTTCAAGGCTCACTAACATGATTTTTGTGTTATGAAATCTATATTCCTAAGCATGTGAAAGTTTCACTTCAAATACTCCTGCATATTAAGGGATTTTGGAAGCTGGAAGTTGACTCATAGGAGAGAAGGTGCTCCTGTCTCTCAAGCAAAAGCATTTCTCTGCTGTGGGGATCACACAGGAAAGTGAATGTATTGGAACTGGAGCTTTATTACCAGGGCAGGAACAGTGCATATTTTTCCTGATACCCCAGAAGTGGTAAAATAGATCATAGCTAAAAATAAATAGTATAAGCTAGCACTTTGTAGTTTGAACTCTGCTACTCCACAGCACAAGTACCAGGAAGAGAATACAATGATTGAAGCTAATAAGGAAAAACTCAGAAACCTTGATGCCACCCTTAGTTTGCAGTCCTCCTTATGCTCAGGTGTCACTGAAGTGCACATACCAAAGTAGATTTTGGTGGCACGTGTTCAGCTGCCTAGGGAGCACTGAATGCCATGGGAAGACTTGTGTGTGCTGGAATTTCATTGTTTTCCAGCCTGGCATGGGCATATATGGTTATTTCACAATCCTTGTTTCCAGATTACAATTGGAGAAGACTTGAAAGTGTAATTCATATTAGTAGAAACTCTCACATTGGTTGTGTGTCAGCAGAATGTTTGGACTAAATTGGCAGCTGTTTCTGAGGTAAATTGAACTCAAATTGAGCTTGTGCAATAATTTGTCTTGGAATTACCTTGTAAGTGATATTTGGAAAAGTAAATCACAATCTTTTCAGGTCAATTACTTAATTTTGCACAATCACATGCTATAACCTCAGGTTACAAAGGTATTATGAATGAAAGCTAATCATCCATTGTCTGATACCTGTTCCCTTGCATGCTCTTAGTACACAATAAATATGAGATAATGTGCCTTAATTTAGCCCATGGTAGAAGATTTTTCAGTGTAATTGCATCAACTTTGTGTTTCCTGAAGAATAACATATGCATATGGACAGTTGTTGTGTGTGTAAGATGGTATAACTTGTGCTTACATAAAAATCTCTGGACAACAGTGTGTACCAGTGTGTACCAGATGTAAATGTGCCACTTGAAGGTTTTGCCAGTTTGTACCTTCACACTTCCCTTCCAATGCTGCCATTACTGCTAGCTCAGCTGGTAAGAAGGTTTGTTTAGGAACACTTTCATTTGCTTCAGGCAAAGCGAGCAGGTTGGTTTAAACCCTCTTTGTTGACTAATCCATCTGACTTGTTGGAAGCACACGAGGGAGTGCTCACTTAATTCCTTCTGCCAACAGAGCTGCGGGGGTGGAAACTCTCAGCAGAAGAGTGGTAAGGAACAACTGGATGAATGATAATGTCACTGAGCAGCCAGCACACCTGTCTGCGAGCTGAGTGCCAGCACATGACTTACTCCTGCCTGCACCATGGGGATTGTAGCTCCTCCAAACAGGTCTGTGCCTTTCCTGTTACACATTTCTGGCTTAAATCTCATTCATATTAAGTACTTTTATACCACTTTGGCAGTACAAAATAATTTGAAAGCATCCAGAGGTGTAAAAGCTGTCTTATTCAACAAACTGTGTCAGAAGATATAATGGGTGAATTTCAACTATTAGTCTTACAAAATTAAAAGCATCATTTCCTTATCCTAAACTTGAGCTGTTCCTGTCAAGGATGCCAGATGCACAGGCAGCACCTGGATGCAGGGTGGCAATGCTGCCCCTCGACCCAGGGACAGTCTGTTCTGGGGCTGTGTCACACTGTTTGTACACTACTGGCAGAAGTTCACATCCAGTGAGGGGGCTCCAGACTTCATTCCCAGTTTGTATATTTTCTCATGGTCATGTGAAAGACCTCCTATTACTCTTAAACCTAGAGGGGTCCAGTTGCCTACAGGCCTCTGAAAGGGGTTTTGTCTGCTTGGCTGTGAAGAGCTGTCCTTGCCACCCTCTTTCCAGATGTGCCCTTACTGTTGCAGAGCCTTCTCCTCTAGCTACATCATCAGCTTGCCTGCAAGGGCCATGGGATGCATAGTGGTTGCCCCTCTTTCATGGATCCCTTGTACCATCTTTTCCTAATCTCTTTAGATTACATTTTCTTGTATTTTCATGTTGGAGTTCCTAAACATCCTTATGAAGAGATTGTGCTTTATCTACCACTGTTGTTGTTATGACTACTAACTATCTCTTCTTTTGGAAAATTCTGCTCTTAATGCTGTAGCTTCACATAACTGGTTTTTGAAGCTTCTTTTTTTTCCCCATTTTTTACTGTATACAAGGACAGCGCTGCTATTCGTTTCAGTCAGTCACCTGCAGCCTAAATTATTTTTTCTCAGTGAAGTACTTGGACCTCTAGATATTTTCATGTGCTTCCATGAAGAAAGAACATAGGATTTTGCTAAAAAAATATTTTCCTGAAGTAGAACTAAAAGGTCTGATCTGAAGTGTGCTAAAGGAGGCTGAAATCTGCTCATTCATTGTGGCCAACTGCTCAGATGATGAAGAGATTGATTTTTTTTTTTTATTCCTATGGCTACAGCTATGTCCACTTTAGTGTTCACAAATGCAAGGCATCTCCACTTTGCTTCAACCTCTTTTAAAGTAATTTAGCATGTTTATACTTAAGATTTGTTATCCTTTCTTATTCACAGGCTTCTGGTCCTTTTGTCTGTCTGGGTGTCTCTTCTGAACGGTGGTCTGTTCTGAAGACATCTGGTTTTCAATCCTTGTCTGACTGGAAAAAACAGTACATTTTTGTTCTTTCATGTCTTTCGTTTCTTTGGTGGGCCTCCATAGTAGTCCTGTATTTTTCAGTCTGCAGCTTGGATGGATGTGCTTTGTCAGGCAGTAAATGAGCTGTCAAAGATACTCTCTAATCAGGAAGGGAATGAAGTCCTTCTGGGTACTTAAACAACTGCATTTTCCCTGTGACTTTGATCAGTCTGCCCCTTCAGTCAGGTTACAGACTCTTCCTAACACTCTGCTCACTTTGGGTAATCTGATGTATCCCTCTCTTTTTATCCAACTATCCAAGTCTTGTTTTTCTGGATAATCTTACACATTTTTCCACTGTGAAATCTGTTAGTGGGCCAGTGGTACACTCCAGCTTAAGTTACCAAAGTTCACAGAAGACATATATCTCCATTCAGCCTGCCTCATATTCATTACTGAGCAGTTATTAACTGTTATAATGGAGTGCAGAATCTCAGCTGGGTGGAGTTAATCCGGTGTTAAACAGTAGTGAATTTGAAAATTCTGCTTATTGAAATGTCCTACTCGTAGGACAATGTTTGTGGATTCCTTTCTTGGGAGGAGATAAAGAAACTATACAAGCCAATTAATTATTGGTATATTTTGCTAATGCTGCAATTCTATACAGCAGCCATAATTAGAACTGTATTTACTGGAGGGAATGAAAATGATTCCTTAGAATAGTGTAGATAGGATAGCTTTATTCACTCAGAAAATCAAATGTAAATCAAAATTCCTAAAACTAAGTGAAATTTGCCAGCAAAAATGCTAATGTCAGGTCACTAAGGATCAGGGCTAGCACTCTCAAATGTTAATACTGCTGAACACATTATAGATGTTGCAATTTCTGCTGTTGCCAATGCCAGACACAGCTGTGCAAATATTTTCTTCTGTCAGTCTGGCAGGCAATGCACAGGCATGGCTGCAGTGCCGCTGCAGCTTAACACAGGCAGGGACCAAAGGGAAGAGGAAAGTGAAGAGAATCAACTTTGATGCAGGTTCCAGGAGAAGGAGGGGCAGCCCTGGCTGATGCCACCCTGCTTTGCTTTCAGTAAGAGTTTTCTTCAAGGTCACCACCTGCGGTGTCTCTGAGTTGGCCCTGAGCCCAGACAGCCAAACCCTCAGGAAGATGGGAGCGGGCTCAAGACCCTGACACTCCATTTTGTCCTTAGAAATATCCCCTGCCAACTTCACCAGCCATTCCCTTAGCTGATGCTCCTTTTTCTTTTTGTTTTTTACAAAGCACCCTAGTGCAAGCAAGGGAAGGACTCCACAGCAATGCTGCCTGCCTTTGCACTGCCCTCGTGCCATCCTTCTCCCTGATGTAGGTTTTCCCAAAGCCAAACCATCAGAGCACTCAGCTGTGCCAAGACATTTCTCTCCACACACAGTGTTACAAGGGGTTCCCACATTCAGTGTTGGTGACCTTACATCTAATGCATTCCTCTATCTGAATCAAAATCCTAGTAGGAAAACCAATTGTTACCTTGGATACTCCCTTTAAGGCCTGGGAAAATGTTGCTGAAGTATTGGCTGTTCCCTTCACTATGGCATGGACCTAAAGTGTGTCTCAGAAGCATTAGCACTTCGGGTGCCACCCTGAAGTGTTCTTGCTCAACATCCTTTTTTTTTTTTTTTTTCCCTCCTCTTCCTCTTCTTTGTGGTATGGACAAGCAGTTGTCCTAATCTGCTACATCTTAATGTCCTGTGGGGAACATTGTTGCTAAATGGGCGTTTCAAAAAGGCATCTCTTGTTTTCGCTAGGAACTCCTCGCCTCCAACATCCCCCAATGTTTATAGTACTGCTAAGGTGTGAACTCTGATGCTTTGTGAAAACATGGTTTAGTCGGGAAAACTTCGTGTTTACCTCAGTATAACTACAAGGCTTTTCTAGAAGGTGTGAATTAACTGGAAAATATCTAATTGTTTTTGTATGCCAGAGAATGGGTTAAGGTATAGTACTGTTGAAATTAAATCGAAGTGGCTACTTCAAGAAAAGTCTTGCAGACACATCTCTGTGTGTGTATTTTCAAAATTACAGTTAACACCTTTGTAGTAATTTGATTTAACCAGGGAGGCTATATTTTCAAAACCAGGTTCTAATGCTAATGCACTTAGCACAGGCCACCAACCTGTGTCACATCAACACTCACATCAACAGCTCCATTGTGTTTTCAAGGACAGGATGTAAAGGTATCAGCTCTTGAACCAGAAGTCTCTGGAAGACAGAAATGGTTCTCAGAGAAATTACTTCTGGAGAATTTACTGTCCATTGCAGTTTCCTTGGTGAGAATGCACAAACCCACAGTCAGTTCAGTCTACAGTTTGGGAACAATTCTGGGTTTTGTGCTGGTACCCTAAAAGCAGCTCATGAGGCCAGCGATATTTACTCATTCCTGGCCAGGAGACTCCTGTGTTCGCAGATCTGTTGTGCTCTATTCTCATATTTCTTACACCTCTTGGTTAGAGCACAGCTACATGCTATTTCTGCTGGGGATTCTTGGCACCAGGGAAATCCATGTGGTATAGGAAGGTTGTAGCAACTCTCCACAACAGCAGCAGTTTTTAAAGCATGCTTGATGGTTATATTAGTTTTTTGGTTTTATTTTTTTTGTTTTTGTTTTGGTTTTTTTTTTTTTTTTGCATTGGCTTACAAATACTGATCAAAATTGGGGATCTCAATGTTATTAGGGTGCACTACCATTAGGGGATAGATAGGGCTCTCTAGAACTGTAGTCTCAAAATGTTTAGGTAGTGTACCCCTATCACTAAAAAAAACTTTGAGAATGCATTCCCAATATATTCGTATTTTTTATTTATAAATTATATATATATCTAATGTCATCATGATATATTATGTACATTAGAAAACACAGACAAAATGAAAACTAAAGAAGGATGAGCTAAATAAAAAATTAATTAATTTATTTATTAATGGTACAGAATGTATTTTCTTTGTGCACCCCATTGGATTATCTTGCATACCGCTTTAGTCCACACACCTTGTTTTCAAAACCTGTCATCTAGAAGACAGACTAAAACTCAAGATGAAAAAACATGACGAAAATGAAGAAAACAAATTACCACTTGGCCTTCCTTAATGCAGGTGGTTAAATACTCCTAAAGCCTGGTCCAAGACTATGGAATTAATTCCCTCAGGAGCTAAGACAGTTGCAAACATCATCATCCAAATGTAAATAAGGTTATTTAACCTGCCTTTATGACATAAATACATTGCAACATATACATTAAAGAGAAGCATCCAAATTATCAAAGCAAATCCTCCTACAAACGTCTCCCCTGGGGCAGAGGAAGAGAGAACAAAGGAGGTGTTGCTTAATGCACTACTGGAAAGCAATTGGGTGTTGCTGCAATGGGGTGAGAACATGAATAGACTAGCGTGTGATAGAAAACCGAATCTGTTACTGTTTCGACTCAGTTAAAATACGGCACAAGTGTGAATTAAATGTTCATTTCAGGTCAACAGGCATTATATATCCATTTTTAAAATTGGGTACTACTTGTTTTGGATTTTTATGTTGTTTTCTTCCTTCTACAGTGGCATACTGACTGTAGAACCATGAGTAAATGACTATAAATAATTGAGTCTAGCTGTGTCTTGCTGTAAAATAACCTAATTTCTTGAATTCACTTCAAGAGGCTTTCTTGGGTAATATTTCAGTACAGCTGGACTGCTTTATTGGCACAGCTCTTAATATAGATCAACCTTTAAATTGCTTGCTTCCAAAATTGGTTCAAAAAAGTATTCTGAGTTGTAAATTGTGTTAATACACAGGACAGTGAATCCCAGCCTTCCTGGAGGTACAGTACTGTCTTACCTAAGGGTGACATTTATTTCATCTTTGATGCCCGGCTAAGTCCCCTAGTTGCTGAATGAGGTGGTATGAAGCTGGAATCAAGAATTCTCTGCTCCTGAGTCCTTTGCACAAGGGAAAGTACTAGAAAACACAGGCTGCACACTCCCACCTATTTATATACAAGTCATTCAGTGAGGATCTGTTTTCCAGATGCATGTGGGAATGGGAAGAGACTAACTTCATACTTCATCCAATGTTCTCCTGATAATGACAAGAAAGCAGGCTAGGTTTTGGAAGTGATGAGGGCTGGCTAAAAACTTCTGTTCTACAGTTGGAAACTGTACTTTCTGGAAATTAAAAAAAAATTAGAAATTTTATAGGCAATTTTTTACTTTGTCATGATATCTCTGTCATGACAGAAATGACACCTCTTACTGCAGCACAGGATTTTCCCTCTGACTGCCCTGGCTGCTTTGTTATGGAAGATGTAGTTTATCCTACCAGTGGGAAGGAATGGGACAACTTTACTTGAAACAACAAACTCTTTCTGACTGTGGAGTTAGATGGTACTGGAAAATGGAAGTCTAATGCTGAGATTACTGGAAGAAAAGATATTTAGCCTTATTTCAATGTGATTTTCTACTCTGATGTTTCCTAGTCAAAAGATTTGGAATTTGTGTCCTGTGCTTCTCCAGGAGGTACCTTGAAACAGAATCTGTAAAAAGTTGAATACAGCTATTGATATATCTGAGTATGAAGAATAACAATTGGTGGAAAGTATGAACAACTTGTTTGATTGGTATAACAATAAATAAAACCACAGCAGAATTTATATCTGAGAATAGATTCAGAGAATCACAGAATGGTTTGGGCAGAAAGGACGTCAAATATTATCCAGTTCTAACCCCCCTGCCATAGTCAGGGACGTCTTCCACTAGACCAGATTGCTCAAAGGCCCATCCAACCTGGCCTTGAACACTTCCATAGACAGGCAGTTCACAACTTCTCTGGGCAGCCCTGTCAAGCATCTCACAGTGCTCATCATGAAGTATTTAATGTTATCCAGCCTAGACCTCTTTCAGTTTAAAAATGCTGCCTCTTGTCCTGTAACTCATAGATGCTGCTAAAGAGTTTCTCACTAACTTTTTTTGTAAGCCACTTATAAATACTGAAAGGCCACATTAAGGTCTCCCCAAAACCTTCTCTTTTCCAGACTGAACAACCATACTGAACAGCTCTTTCAGTCTGTCTGCATAGCACAGGTGCCCCAGCCCTCTGACCATCTTTGTGACCTCCTTTAAACCCACTTTAATAAATTTGTGTCTTGCCTTTTGCTGAAGTCTTCTCCTTGGTGATTACTAAGTGCTTTTTTAATGAAAGAAATGCAGAAATACCAACTGTCTTTGAGATCATAAAACAGGATGAAAAGGAATTATGACACTTCCCAGTTTCCTGAAGGAAGTCTGAATTTAGCTTTATGTAGAACAAATCTTCCTCGACAAGTTTTGCATAAACCTATCACTTAACTTTTATCAGGTATTAAATGCTTCTGAAGCTGATCTGAGTGTGAAATAGGGTGTTTTAGTAACATTTCTGTACCATGGTGTGTAATAGCTCAGGAAGTATACTAGCAACTTGTCTCTTGTCCACTCTTTTATAAATAATGCATGTTTTGTATCAAAGCCAATATTTTAAATCTACAACAGACATGGAAGGCACAAACAAATGTTCATGTGGGAAAACAAAAATGCAGGATTAACTCTGTTGGTATGAACTATATGAATCTTGAATATATTAAACCTTATTTGTGAGCAACTGATAACTTTGCAAGTAAAAGGTTAAAGCAAAAAATAAGCTGTGGTATGATGGCAACCACACTGAAAGATTTGTGATTAGAGAAAGTATAACTTTCTTGTACTTCTAGAAGCGTGCCTAAAGAAATCAGTGAATATTATTGAGAGTTACCATATTGCTCAAAGGGCTGTTACAGAAACATGTTTTCTTTTTTTTTTTCTGCAATTCTTGGCCAGAACATCACCACTAGCCTTATTTGGTTATATTTCTCAATTTACAGATTTGCTTGTGAATTTTTCTCCTCTTTCAAGTGAATTAGTTAATTGATGTTTGTGCAATGTTTTCAAGACAGAACAACCTATGATGAACTACAGTAACCCATGACTGCTACTTAAAATCTAATCTAAATTCTGTTTTTCATAACTAATCTGCAAATGAGCCTCAGTAATAGTAGGATTTTACACAATGCAGATGTTGCTTCAGACTTCTGGAAGAGTCATTGCTGAATGATCCTGCAAATCTAATATCAATTTGGCCTTTACCCTCATCTTAAAAAAAGTCATGCTGTCAAGTTATACAGGCAATAAAAAACATGCTATTTTTCCTACTCTTATTCCTTCATCTATCAGCAAAGGTAGTTTTGCACTTAATGCCAGGAGGCATTTGGCTGATGTGTGCAACCCAACAGACACAGATGCAGACTGAGTACCTTGAACTGCAGCTAAGCACAGCTGTTGCTGAAGCTGGAAGCAAAGGCACAGAACATTCTAGTGTTACATGGCCTGGAGAGAGTGTTAAACCAGGTAGTGCTCATGGGGAGAAGAGGACTGCAGATCCCTTAGCTAGTCCCTGCTCCTCTTCCTCTCCAAATACACAAATACTTGGCATTGTTGTTGATGATAATAAATTGCTCTTACTGGAGTCCTGCTGTAATATTCAGGAAGAATAAAATCGCAAATTTTAATGTCCTGTTTCAATTATACATTCAAAGGTAGGAACCATAGTAGATGTTCATGTTACTGACAGGCAAAGACTTGAACAGACTCTTAGCTGCCTTTTGATCCCACTGAAGATGAAGCACCTTCATCACTCAGCATATGGACTCACAAAGTTTCTGTGATGTTATCACTCAATGTCCCACTCTGTATCATGGGATATAGCACACATGCTGCTGTTTACATAGTTTACAGCAAGTTTTCAGCTCCATGTCTTTAAAAAGTGTCTTATGTTTTACTGTAGCACCCACATCTTACTTGCCAAGCCTCCAGGCAGCATCAGCAACCTGCTCCTGAGCTGGGAAGTGCTCCTAGCAGCCTCCTGCAGCATTAGATTATGGAATTACATGGTTTGCCTGTAAGTTCTGAGGGTGCTGTAAACTGTCAAATTTTCAGGACAGTGGAACTGCACTTCTCAGAGATTATGATCATATACCAAAACTGGGAATTAGCATGGACAAAAATCTCACAACCTGCATCTGATGTCTTCAATCTGTCACATCACCAGCAAACCCATGTGACTTGCCTTCAGAGGTCAGGTACCATTGCTGACACATCCTCTTCCTGTCCTGGATGTCAGATTTAAATCCTTATGAGATACCAGGACAGTTACATGCAGGAACAGGTCTGTTTCCTGTCTGCATCCATGTAGGACAGGGGGGAGAATAGAGCTGTGATGAGCCTGCAGAGTGTGTCAGCAAACACTGGTGGACTTGGAACCTTCTGCCCTGGTATCAGCAGGGGTAGACACGATCTCTCACCACAACTAACTACACTTTAGCTGCTGTTATATCTTCCTCTCCTTTTTTTTTCATTTTTTAAATTTTTTTTTTCTTTCTGTGGGCTCTTGCAGATTGTCTTCAGCAAAGCTGGCAAATAATGTTTTATCTGTGGCATCCAGCATCTGGTTTCCGCTGGGGATGTGTGGCCTGTGGGGTCACAAGCAGAATGCCACGCCTCTCAAGAAGAGTTTTGGCCATTGTATCAGACCACTTGTGGTTCAACTCCTCTTAGGTGACACCACAGACTAGAAAAATTTCTGTATGAAATTCCCCCTCAACATGCTTGTCCTAGAATTTCCTGCAAATAACATGGTGACCTTGGGCAGGCAGAGTAGCTGGTTATAGACTTTGTGTGTCTTACTGCTGTGATTCTTTGTCTTCAGTCTTGTTTCACATTCTGGCATCTGTGACACTCCTTAGCATTGACTGGTTCCTGGTTTTTGTCTTGCTGACACCTTTGGCTGTTGAATGGAGCTGGAGAAAGTCCAGGCTTCACCCTGGTGCCTAATTCTTCAAATCAAATCCATCTTTGCAGGTTTGGTTTTGACTTTTATTTTTGGTTAATTAAAATAGTGATACTTATGTTGCTAACAATGATATTTGTTATCTTCACAAAGTTGCTTCTGTCTTTCTTCCGCTCTTTTCCAAGGTCTTTCTTTTGTTTTCAGTCTTCTTTTATGCACATGCATTTTGCTGCATTTTTAACTGTTTTTTTTTCTTTACTGTCTGATCGCATGTTCTGTTTATAACCTATGTCAAAGATTTTGCCCTTTTAGAGGGTCCCATATCCAGCAAAATTTTAATAAAATCTTCAGCAGCCAGTCAGTGTAAGAGTCTCAGTCTATCGCCAGCAAGGGAACCTTGCTAAAAGATCTTTGTCAGGAAGAGATTCCTGTGTCTCTGCTGCTCCAATGATTGAAATACTCCCCAGACACCTTCTCAGTTTTGTGGCCATCTGAGTTCAAATGCAAAGATGAACCCGGCCATGTGTCCTCTGACAGGTTTTCTTCACCATGGACAAGTTCTTCTACACCTTTCCTATTTTCAGACTCTTGCCATTGAAAAACACAACTTTAATTTTGAATGTAAATCTGAATATTTTCTGCCCTGTCTTTATCTTCTTCACCCAGTGGGAAGATGAGTTCTTCCCTTTTTCAAGAATCTGTCATAGGCTGAACAATCATTGTGTAACCCACCCACCCTTCCTTCCTTCCTTCCTTCCTTCCTTCCTCCCTTCCTCCCTCCCTCCCTTCCTTCCTTCCTCCCTTCCTCCCTCCCTCCCTTCCTTCCTTCCTCCCTCCCTCCCTCCCTCCTGTCTGTCCATCCATCTCATCCTACATTTCTAACTAGTGTATCTCCATGACCTGCACTGGTGAATCTTTCTCTGTGTGGTTACATTCCTTCTCTTTTCCTCTCTTCACAGACATTCCTCTGATATAACTCACTCCAGGTTTTCTTAAGGCTGTTTTATAGGCTGTTGGCACTTGAGTCTTCTTATATTTTCTATCATTCACATAAGCTCTTCTAGATATTTTTAGTTATTTTCACAAAACATCTGGCTTCCCTAAAATCTGCATGCTATAACCTGTTTAAATAGTTAGCTGTTGTAGCACTACTATTCACAGTATACTTGCACAGTGAATATCCTGCATTTGAAGTAAAATGTTTACATGATTGCCAAAGGCTTTGACTTTTAAACTTGTAAGCTGTGGCCCATTGTCTACCACTGCCATTATCAGTGTGCTATTTCTGGCAAATATCTTGACTATGACGTTGATTATATGCTCATCAGCTGTGTCATGTTTCTGGGTAGAAGAAATCATAACTTAGAGACAGCAAGTAAATTTTTTCCACATGCAATCACAGACCAGACGGCCTCTCTGCAAACTGTGTGGTCAAAGTGGGGTCAGCTAGAGCAGGTACCCCGGGACCCCTGGGGTACCCCCAGACTGGCCTCCAGCTGGAGCTTGTGCCTCCCATAGCAGCTCTCTGAGCCCAGGTCGTGGCCAAGGGACAAATCTGCATACATCAGTACAAATACATTTTCTAGAACATTAGTGTACGCAACATTGGATTCATTGGAGTTTTTGCTCTAACATTTTTCAAGTTACACTTGGTAGTCGCAAAATTTTATCCATTTGCTGTTCATCTCCTTATAAATTTGTGGGGTTTTTCCCCCATAATTTCTATACTTGTATTTAGTATTGTTTTTCTTGTCCTTATGGGCCTGTCTGGCTATGGTGAATGCTCTGCTCCTAACACCAAGAGATTATTTTGGTGGTACCGAGAGTGTCCTAACTGGCATGTGAGACATGCACATGCACTGATGGATAAAGCACGGGGTCTACAGGACAGCAATGCCCTATAAGGAGGAGTAGATGGGGTCAGACAGAAATCTGTAGGACACAATGAGGGAAAAAAATTACTTATTTATGCAACTGAATGGAGTCCCTATCACTAAACACATGTTTTTCAACCCTTCCCACTTGCTGAAATGAATACAAGCATTTCTTTCCCAAAATAACTGTTTCCCCACACCCTATTATTGGTAATCTACAGCAGCACACCTGGATATTCTTCACAAAGTCTGGACAGTAACTGCAGATACTAGAACAACCTGCCTGAAGTTTTTGCAGAAAATAATTTTAGTCTTGTAAATATAGCAGCTGTGGGGAGCTGGGTACTGCTGATCTGAGCCTGTTTCTAGGCTGCGAGCAAGCATTTATGCTTATCTTCTGGCAAAACAATCTTCTTGCCTTGTGAAGCCTCACTTTTGCTCTAGCTGCATATGCTGTGTATCAATCTGTGGTTTGCTAATTTAAACTGCTGTTTGTTTATCTCCTTTGTCCTTCAGAATTTGCTTTGGGTCTTTTGCCAGGCAGCAGAGATGCCTGCTTTGCAGAGAAAAAAAAATTAAATCCAGGTTTAAGTCAAGAGCTTTATTTTTGTCTTGAGTCTCTCCTTCATATTGCTACAATGACATAGATCTTTCGAGGACACTGAACCAAGAAGTAGTTAATCTGTTGTAAGTTGCCCTAAAGTGTGGACTCTTTCTGTTTATATGTGTGTATATATATATAAATCCCTTAAAGAAATATAATATATTAAAAATATATGGTTTTATCCCAAATTCAGTATTTGTAGGTCTGCAGTGTATTTAGGATATGTCAAGACCTTCTCTCCCTGCACCTGCATTGCAGGTCTATTCTCTCTGCTCTCTGTCTGCCGTCCAACAGGAGGTGAGCCCTAAAGGACTGTCCTGCTCACCTCTCTCGCACACTAGGGAATGGGTGGGAGATCACAGAATCACTTGTGTTGGAAGGCACCCTAGGGACCATCTGGTTCCAGCCCCTTGCCATGTGCAGGGGCACCTTCCACTAGACCAGGTTGCTCAGAGCCCAGTCCATCCTGTTCTTGAACACTTCCAGGGGTGGGGCATCCACAACGTCTCTCGGCAACTATTCCAGTGCTTCACCACCCTCACAGTAAAGATTTCTTCCTAACCTCTAAACTAAACCTACTCCCTTTCAGTTTGAATCCATTCTCCCTGTCTTGTCACTATATACTTCCTTTACTTGTTGATGGCCAAATCTCAGCCTGACTTGGGACAGGCACGAAAAGCCCCCGCTAGTCTGGTAAAACAAAAGCAAAACAGGAAAGTGTGGTGAGCTGTGATGGCCTTTGGTTCCTCATTTCTCTGTATGGCAGGTGTCTGTCCCAGCCTTGCCTGGGAATGAGAGAAGAGATCATATGAGATGTTACAGCATTGTATGCTGTCAAACATCTTTGCTGAGGAAGTACAGTGTTGATGGGCTAACAAGGATTACTTGAATAAGAATCTGTTAACATAAGCTGGGCATTTAACATAAATCAGCTGATACAAAAGCTTTTAGCATATTTGTATCAGAAGGGTTCCTGTAGCCAAAAAGGGGGAAAAAACAAAAAAAACCCCCCACGTTTTCCTGATCAGATTCCCCTTCTGTAAATAGAAGAGGTCACTACTTGTATAATTTGAACTGAATGCAGGATGTAATAATACTAAGTCCAAAGGAATAATACATATTTAGTCTAAATCTCTGCTTAGAGAGAGGTTTATGTCACACTTCACAAGGTTTTCTTATCTGGAGTGACCGGCAACAGATTGATAGGGCAGAGGGATTTCTTTACAACCAGTAAACGCACATTCTTGTGTACAAAACAGGTGTTGCCCAGAATTCCTGTAAATAAAGGAAGAGTTTCATGATATTTGTCACTGGAAAAACATAAGGCCCTTGACCCTGATTTTCCCCTGTAATCTCAGGAGAGTGAGAGTTATCCAATCCCACTGCCCTGTGCCATAGCCTCACTTGTGACACTGTTTTGAAGAGAAATTATGCCCAATTCATTTCTTTCAGTAGCAGCAGCCATTTTGCTGCTTGGAGCTGTTTTAGGGAGTTACAATCTGAGGTCCAGCATATCCAACCTCCTGCTGTGCTGCCCTTCTCTTGCCATTTCATTATCATTTAATACATGCTGAGTCGCTGAGGGTGAAACTCTGGTCTTCTGCATTCTTGCAGTTTTTTAAGTGGAAAGGTATGAACTGTCCCAGCTAAAATTTTGAGGTAATCTTCCCTATAGTTCTCTTTAGCAAACTGTACAGTTTCAACACCAAGTAGCTGACAAAGTGGTCCTTAACAGGGCTGTGTGTTGTAAAGGCAATATGGTACCAGGAATTTGAAACCTTTTCTTATGAAGACCCTCAATCTAGTGTTATCTTAGGAAAAAATATCAATGGCAACAACTGAGGCTGAGCAAAGCCATCCCAGGGGGTCCCTCATGGCAGCTGGCTCACAAGGCTGGTGCTGCCCTGGCCAGCGTGGTGGCTGAAGAGAGGAACTCAACCTCTGCAGCAGATTTGGTGAGAAGGAGTCGCAAGGCCATATATTACTGCTTTGCTCAGAAGATGACAGTAGAGCCTGGAACATTTCAATTTCTCTTTATGTATACAGGGCATGAGCGTGAGCCACAGACAAAATGGTCTTTATAAGGCAACGATCCTGGGGTGTCTGGGGCAGCACTAAGGGGATGATCCGTGCTCTGCCACAGCGCAGCCGCGGCCGGCTGGAGGAACCTGGCGCTCCCCAGCACTCATTTCCCCCCGGTGAAATGGGGGCTGGCTGTGGTGGCTGTAGTGGGAGCCTGTGCAGAGGCACTGGAGCAAGGTGGGGGTGTTAAAGTGTAGGGGGAGCTCAGGGTCCTGCAGATCCACATCCTGGCAGCCACTGTGCAGAAGGAGCCAAGACTGCATTGTAGCTGAGGGAGGGTGAGAGAAAAGTAGTTCGCAACCTAAATTCTTGGCAGCAGCATAAGCTGAATGAAATGCTCTCGGTGTTGCTACAGCGGTGGTCTCCAAGCTGCGTAGAAGCCAGGATCCCCAGTGCATTTGGAGCTAAATCCTTCCTACATGACTGCCTCACTGTCTTCTGCCCTTAGCCTGTGCTGTGGCCACTTATACAGAGAGGCAGTACAGGGCTCTGCTGGAACCATTTTTTGTCCCTGACAGGTTTGGATTGGTCTCAGTAACCAAAGGCTAAAGTCTTTCCTCAAAGCTATTTAGTATCAATCATCCTCAAAGTTTGCTGTCCTTGTTGTGTGGCCATGGTTTCTCTGCATGGATCCATGCTCTGGAGCTGCCTCTCTCCTCTTGCATGTCCTGAGGACTTCTTTCTGATGTGTGGAGTCCAGAGCTACAGACTACCTGGGATTTTTTCCCAGAAGATAATATGTGCTTTGAAAAGAAATCCACCTTACACCAGAACAGACATTTTTGCTGAACTTCAGGCTGTCCTGGAACTTTACAAAAGACAGAAGAATGTTGCAGAGAGAATTCAGTACACATTTAAGTGAAACAAAACCCAACAAACGATTCAAGATCTGTAAGCAGTGGGAACCATGCATATGAGATTTACTTATTATGTTTCAGCTGTCTGAGGGAATATATCTGCAGCTAAATCTGAAGTTTTATGTCTTCCTCATGTTGAGAGGCTGAATGCATCATAACACTATTCTGCCAGGCATATTTTGGATGATAAAAACAGCATATGAAACCTGGGAAGTGCCACAGGACTGCTTGATCTCAGCACAGTTACATGGACAGAGATGTTAGAGCTGAAGTTTTGTACAGTCAAGGAAGGACTCTATGTTCGAAATCACCCCCATCACTCAGCAATAGCTGAATCAGATGGATGTGGTAGATATGAAGTGGTTGGATGCATTCAGTGTGCGACCTTCCTAAGTGGTAAATGGTGTGAAAGATTCTTCATAGGATCACAAAATAAACTGAGTTGGAAGAAACCCACAAGGGTTACCAAGCCCAGCTCCTTGCCCTGCACAGCTCCATCCCCTGCACATTACAATATGTGTCTGAGAGCACTGTCCAAACACTTTGTGAACTCTGCCAGGCTTGATGCTGTGGCCACTTCCCTGGGGGGCCTGTTCTAGTGCCCAAACACCCTCTGGGTGAAGAATATTTTTTCTGATACACAACCCCAACATCCCCTGACGCAGCTTCAGGCCATTCCCTTGAGTCCTGTCACTGGGCACCAGAGAGAAGAGATCTGTGCCTGCCCCTCCTTTTGTCCTCACAAGGAAGCTGCAGATTGCAACGTGGTCTCCCCTCAGGCTCCTCCAGGCTGAACAGCCCAAGAGACCTCAGCCACTCCTCATTCAGCTTCCCCTCAAGGCCCTTCACCATCTTCATGGCTCTCCTTTGGACACTCTCCAATAGCCTTATACTCTTATGTTGTGGTGCCCAAAAACTGCACACAATATTCAGGGTGAGGCCACATCACAGCAGAGCAGAGCAGGACAATCCCCTCTGTTGCCCTGCTGGTGATGCTGTGTCTGATGCACCCCAGGACACAGGTTCAGAGCTCATTGGGGAAAACATAAAAGCCCATTAATTTTAATTAATTTTAAGCCCATTTCATTTTAATTTTCTGGCCTTGTCTGAATTCACTGTGTAACATTTGTTAGTCACATTTCTTATTGTAGATTACATGTTCTTTAATGAGATTCAAGTGTCTGTACATGGGAATAAAACACCCAAATTGGAAACCTAACTGCTCTCCAGGTTAGAAAATTAAACTCCCACCTTGAGAAACAGGTCAGATTCAGCAGTGTTAGATCTGTACAGGTTCCCAAAGGAATGAAAATGTAAACGAATTATCTTTTGTCACAGGAGTTTGTAAAGATTGTGAGAATGGCTCAAGAAAGTTCAACTCATGTGAGGGTGAGTTTGGAGTGTTTCACTTACTGGGAGTGTTTGATTCTGCATTTACTCAGCCTGGTTTTATTATTAACCTCAGGACAGTTAATCCTGATCTACTCCTACACAGGTAACAGCAGAAGCAAAAATTTTTGCAACACTTGAGACTAACAAAATGGTCCTGAACAGATTAATAGATGTGAGTTAATATTGAGGAGCTAAGAGTCATTTGTACATGCACATGTAGCAATGCTTCCTACCTCTTTACATGGAAAAGTAAATATTATTCCCATTTTTCTGGTTAGAAGAGGGATACAAAGAGATTCAGCAACCTGGTGAAGGTGGCAATTTTGGAAGAGCTTGAAAGAAGATTTTATTTCTTGTGACTTCTGAGCTCACTGCACATAGAGACATCGCAAAGTATGTCAGGACATGGATCTGCTCTGGTTAAGGCTGTGGATAACCACCCACTAACGACCCTAATGCAGGTCTGCTGTCAACTCATGATTGTTTTTCCTTCGAATTGCCCAGGAGAGTAATTTTAATGCCATCTGGATAAGGACAGACTGCACCTGATCAGGAAAAGAAAAAAGAGAAGAACAGAGAAGAAAAGAGAAGAAAAGAGAAGAAAAGAGAAGAAAATAAAGCCTTTAGGGACAAAACTGCTCCTTCAAACGTCTTTTGAGCATACTTGAACTGGCAGAAGGATTTTGCACCACTTCAACACCTTTTGTCAGATAGCTGTGAGGCATTTCAGCTGGCATCAGGAGACCTCCCAGAGGAAATAGCACCCCATGGAGTCACTGCTGGGTGTGACAGCCCTGGAAGCTAAGGAGCAATCAAATGCCAAGCCTATCTGATGGTTTTTCCCATCTGTTTCTCTACCAGCAAGCAACAGGAAACTTGACACCATTTCAAGGGAAGCAAATCTGTGTGATCCTCTCTATGTCTGTGTGTCTCTGCCATCACCTTCCTTCAGCCTACTGTTTGCTTTGACCACACTTAATACAAGGGTATGTATGTCTTGATGCAAAATTAATTTCCTGCATAACCCAGTATAAATAAGTTACCAGGAAGAGGAGAGAACTGAATTTGAGTGGGCATGAGATCCTCCCTAGTGACTTCTGATGGTTGAATCAAACAGGTGAGCTTCATGGAGAGCACAAATCTGACAACCATGTGTACCATCAACTGAATTAAGATTTTATCCATAAAAGACAGCTAAACAGGAAACAAAAATCCTCAAGATAAAGGACTCATTAGTACACTACAAGTGGGGAAGAAGTGAGATAATTAATGTAATTAAGAGTGTAATTTAAGGTCCACATTATTTTTTATCAATATTTACGTTTTATAATGTTATAATTATGGTTTTTTTCCAAGCTGTTCCAGATTTTGAGATAGGAAGGTGCTTAAAGAGTCCAACTGTATGTACTTACTAGTAGGTCAAACTAGCTAACCTATTTACTCAGGAAAATAAGTGCTAAGTAAGGTCTTTACTGATAAAAATCACATATTGTTAACTGAATATGTGTTCCTTCTCAAAACATGAAGTGTTGAAATTTTTAAGGTAGAACAAAGACACTCAGAGTGTATTTTGAAGAGAAAAAACCCCAAGTTTGAGAGAGATATTTTAGGTTACCTCCTTCACTCAGCACTCATGCTCCTATTTTAGTTTCTCCAGGAATAAAATGATACTGGAGACATCAATCCTTCTTTCTTTCTTTTACTCCTAAGCAGAATATAGTGGACAGAGTAACCATGGTTATGGTCTGTGGCTCTACTACCTAATTACAGTATGTCAGCAGCAACACACACAGCAGAAGTTTTCTGATATTTGCACACAGCAGAAGGACAATCTGCCATGTGACACTACTTACAATGACACTGCTTTGGTGTTGATCCAGGGCTCTGCAAACTCTCCATGGCTTTAAGGGAGTAGCTTTCCTTCTTGGTAGTTGCTGTCAGTCTTTAATATCAGTTCAATATAGAATATGCAAGGTTCAGAGCTGCAACTGCTGCTGATATTTCAGTGGGGACAGGTACTATGGATGGGAAGGGAGAAAGGAAGGAAGGGAGAAATTAGAGGAGTGATAGAGGAAGAGTAGGAGGATAATAACTGGTTAACTGTTATTAGATTACAAAGACAAGTACTTAGACAAGGAAATAATTTTATTGCTTGTGCCACTGTAATTATTTCTTCTTGTGCATGCTTAGGATGGTGCTGATTTTAATGTCAGAACCACAATTAAAGCAAATAACTCATGTTCTCACTGTCAGGACGGCACAAAATGAATTTAAAGAGAACAAAACTGCAGTTGGACAGATCTATTATTTCCTGACTTCTAAGTGCCTGAATTTACCATCCAGGCATCAGTAGTTTTAAATAGCTTGAGTTAACTGAGTCAATGCAGCTTATAAAGCTCTTGGGATCAGAAGAAGGCAGAGAAGCCTCTCAAGTACCGTGCCAGGAAGCTTCACAGCCAAAGCAGTGACAGCTGGAGGTGGGAATTGGAGGCTGCTGTCAGTTTTTAAAAGATTGATGTGTTTGCAGAACAGGACATCATGTCAGTGGCAGAAAAGAAGCAATCTTTTATCCCACAGTAAGGAGTCTGATGCAGAAAGCAGCACCTGAACATCAGTTCTGCTTCGCCATAAACAAAGCAGCCCAGCTTCCAGGCTATCATGAGGATCCCTCTGACCAGCTTCTACTGGTCCCACAGGTTTCAGTTGGCTGTCTGGCTTCCAAAGATCAGCCAGGAGTGTGTTCCCCAGATGGAACTGGTTAAAGAGCTGGTTAAAGCTCTTTTGTGACATGAGGTTCAGTCTGTGGACTACACAGACTCTTGAAAACACAGCCTCTAACTCCTGTACTTTCAAGGACAGTAACTGTGTAAGTGTAAGCTTCCTGGCACCTGTCCTTGAAGGAGACTCTGTGGACAAGATTCCAAATGGATGAAGGGGCATAAATTTTTCCTGAGTTCTGTATATTGTCTGTGAAGGAAGGAAAACACATACCCAGGGAGACTGAGCTGCTGCTGGGGTGCACACAGTCCCTGTGGTATGTTGTCAGAGGAGAGGGGGAAGTGTCTGAACTTGATTACTCTGCAGTGATTGTACAGAGCAATATGTCACATGGATTGGATTTCTTCCCAGGGCCAAGTGCTTGAAAGCATGATGAAGTGGCATCTATATTCCACCTCTTGTTCTTTTCCTTCCCACAGAACCTTTCTTACAGGACTTGCCAAAAGGAGAAGACAGTTTCCTTTTCTGCGCTTAAACGGCATATGGGCTTCAGTGTGAGCAGAAGAAGAAACTTAGCTAAAACAGTGTTTTCTTATTCACCATGTCATTCCTGCAATTTGGTCTTGCAATGTCTTTATAAGGACAGTACAGCTGTTCCACGAAGCATCAAGGCATTCAAGTATCTTTAAGGAGAAAGGATGGGCCTTGAGGTCAGCTGCATTCTGGAGTTAGGGCCAGCATTGAGGAAACCACTAAGGCCCTAGAGAGAAAGCAAATAAATTGTGTAAATAAATGGGTGAGGTTTATCAGTGCAAACAAATACCTGATGGGGGAATATAACAAGGACCTATATTATGATATGGAAGATAGTAGTTTAGTGTCTAATATTCACATAATAACATTATGACATATTGTATTATGACACAAAGCATAATAAAAAGACATAAGAACAAACAACAGAGTTAGACCCTCATGAATAGTATCCAGTGAAAGGATGAGAGGAAATAGGCACAAATTGAAATACGAAAAATTCTGTTTAAATATTAGAAAGAACTTTCTTTACTGTGAGGAAGATCAAACCCTGGTGCAGGCTGCCATGAGAGGTTGTGGAGTCTTTCCTTGGAGGTATTCAAACCCCAAAGAGACATTGTGCTAGGAAACCAGTTCTGGGTGACTGCTTTGAGCAGGGAGTTGGAATGGAAGACCTCTGTGATTCTGTGTCTCTGTGAAATCCACTTACAAAGCAGGTGCAATGTGTCAGCCTTAGCAGCACTGTCCCCAATAACAGCTAAATCATCACACTGAGAGTCTGGAAGCCACAGGTTGAATGCTGAAAGGCATCAATGCACACTGGAAAGCCTGCATTAGTGATGTGATATAATGCATTCATTAAATAGCTTCTGAAGAATTGTGGTAAACAACAGGTCAAAGATCTGTCCCTGTACTGTGAGATTTGCTTGCTAGCAAGTAACACATAAAAATAATGTCTGTGTACTGATCAAAATATCATAAAACAGAAGTGGAAATCCATTATATGGCCACAGTCCGGGGCTTCAGTATCTGTACATACAGCTATGATTCCTGCTTAGCCTTTCATGAAATACAAGCAGTGGAAAGAGCAGAAAATGCTTTTTTAACAAACACTGCTATGGAATATTGTGCTTAAAATATTACGTGTGTACTGTCACAGTAACTTCTTGGGCACAGCTCAGTAGAAATTGTGCAGTATTTCAGTGCCTGCAGTTTGTGAGACAGAATCATCATTAGTTAAGGAACCTTGAACTTTTGGGGTAATTTTTAATGATATATTTTAATGACTACCATTTTAATGGAGCATGCATATATAAATAAAATCTGTGTATCCTCTTTTTTCATACTGTGTTTTTTCAGGCAGAAGATCTTCTTTCTTGTAAGTTTTCATTGAGGTTTAAATTCCTTTCTGTATCTCATCTCACACTTCCATAATTCCTTAGGTACCAGACTGTCCTATGAAATCTGATCCTGTTGGCTTTAATCTTTGGCTGGCCATTTATGTACTCAATGGACAGGCAGGGAAAATACAACCATAGACTGAGATCACAATGGGAAAGCAATAAGAGGCAGAAACTTGAGGGTTTTTCCTCTTTTTTTAATCTACTTTTTTTTTTCCCCAGACTTTTTACATTTGAAACCTTAAGTTTTGTGTGGTTTAGTTACTTGACATTGGAAGTAGCAAAGGGCTCACTTGCTACTCCTGGATGTTATACAGCAATGCTAATAGTAACACACTTGTTTATAATAGAAAACCTTTCTTTGACAGCAAACATCTTTATGTTGAACCACACGGTGACTGTTGTGAGTATATTTACTTCAATCTTTCCATTAGTCTTTGATGCTAATCTAGCATAATTGTCAGATATTAACTATAGTGTTAAAATAGATTACTGAGACAAAGACCATTAAAGTAATCAATGTTTGATCTTAGACAAAAGAAACTTCAGCTGCCAGCATTTGGAGGTGAAAGGCTGAGTTCATTGAACACAGTGACACTTAAATTGTATCATTAGCATTTATGGACTATTCTTGTTTGTTCTGTGCTGAAAGGGCCTATTTCCATTCTGGTATCGCTGCTAGTTTGGAAGAACTCCAGCATCCCTATGAGCTCAGGGCACTGCAGGAATTGGCACCTGTGGTTAAAGCACTGAACTGGGAGTTGGAAAATCAGAGACAGATCTCCTCCTCTACCTCAGACTTCCTGTGTAAATTCTCTCTACAGCCCAGTTCAGAAAAGCAATCAGATGCCTAATGTGCAACCCGGGTGGAACTGGCCTCCTGGATGCAAGTGGCAGCAAACCTACTTCATCCCACAGTATCTACTCTTATGGGACACCTGAAGAAATTTTTACCTGTAAAATTGCTTAGGTACCCTCTTTGCCTAGCCTATGCTGGCCACGTTGTTGCTATTTTATTTCCATCTTTGGTCTCATGAACTGCACATTCCTGCCCTTGAAAGGGGCCAATTCTGATAGATGATTGTACCTAACTCAGACCATTCACAGACAGCAGCAAGGACAGGCATACACATCAGAATGTATCTTGATGTAGGGCTGCTGGTGGTGCCAGTAGTGCTTTCTTTATATGAAATATCTTTTTCTACAATCCTTAACCCTTTTCCCACAGGGTAGAAGACTACAAACATGAAGGAGTATGGCAAAAGCTTTTGTTTACATGACTTGGTCAGAATTAAAGTCTTGCTTGTTTAAACTTCCAGCACCAGATATCCTCACTAGCTTTGCTTTGTGAGTCATACCATTACACCTCCCAGACACATCACTCAGACCACTTTCCAACTAGCTACTGGATTTTAGGCAGTAATTCTGATATTTGATGTTTCAGAGGTCCATATGCAGTAACCCCATGTTTGTGCAGCTAGTGCATGCAGAGGAGGCCTCTGCTCCTGCAGCAGTCTCCTCCAGGGACAGCTGGTTTTTACAAATCCCTCCAAAGTATCCTGGTGACAGTCCTGATGGTACATCTGCACTGCAAACTGCTGAAACCTTTTTACCACGGATCTGTGTGATAAGACTTCAAGCAATATTCCTGTCAGACAATTTCAGCAGTTATAGAGAGATAAAGCCTGGAGGAGAATGTGCTATTTCAAATGCATGCACTTATATTTATTTTCTAATTTGCTAAGGTTTAAGATTATGCAGATATACAGCAGTGGTTTAGCCTGGAGTTAAGGCAGCTATGGAGTGTGTGCAAACATAAAAGGCTTCTTGTTTAGAACAGTTATTAAGGTTTGAGGGTTGGGTTTTTTTGGTGGGTTTTTTTTTTCTGAAACACAAGCAGCAAGAAGAATAAAAACTGGTACAATACTATATAGAGTTGATTTTAAAGGGACATTTGAGAAACTAGTGCTCTCCCCTGACTGTTCTCACTGAATGCTTGGCCAGACAGCTGAGACTCCATAGGTCTCACCAGTCATTGCTGCAAAGCCCTGCCAATTGAATGGCCACTGAAGTTGAGGACCCAAAAGATTGCTCTGAACTGCCATGAGTGTGATAGGAAGGAGACATTTTGAAAATTAGACTAATGGTCTTCAACTGTGTTAGCAATATTTACATTTACATTTAGACACTGTAGAGTAACACCTATGTCCTTGCACATGGAAGGCAGATAATCTGGGAACAGAGTGGACATTAAACAGCATCTTATATAAATGAGTAACCAACTAAATTATCATCCTGAGGACTTATAGTTAGTGGCCCAGCTTTCAGGCTTCATCAATAATTTCAAAATCTGTGGGAGATGTAACTTCTGCATACTGACTGCAGCAGAGCTGGGAGGTTATGAACTCCACCCACTGGTGACCTACATTTTGGCTGTCTAGTCAGTCTCTTCCCAAGAACTGCTTACCTCAAGCATCCACTAGCAAATTACTGAGCCTTCATCTGACACTCCTAGCCACACACAAAACACTCATTTCAGGAGAGTCTTGGCAAAATAAGCACATCCTCATTCACATTGGAATGGCTGTCTGAAGGCAAAGGCAGTTAAATATTTCTCTGGAAGATGTTTTTGTCTTGTTGGAAGGTAAAAGGTCCTCATTTCCATGTTGATGTGCTTCCAAACTCTGCCATTTTCATGCAGAAATCCTTATTCTGGGATACACATTGAAAAGCTTGACCTTTGGGTCTCCTTTTTTCCTTACACAGAGCCAGGTGGAGTGAAAACGACTTTGAAGAATCACGACCATGGAAAACCAAGTTCAGCATGCCTGAATTAAAGCAAAACAAAGCCCAGTGCACTCCCTACTTTGGACTTTGGTGTATCCTACTTGCTCCTTGCCTATGCTGGGCTTAACTCACACACAAAAGCTTTGTCCACACCTGAAGAGGCATCAGTTTTAGAGTGAAGATGGCCAAAGCTGTTTCCTTGGTCCTGTTGCTCCAGCTGTCAGTGTAGGCAGGCTGTCACTGCTTATCTGGCTGCTAAATCTTTCACAGCTCCACATGTGATGTCTTACAAACATTTTGGAATGAACTAATGTGCAGATTTGCAAACTAGTCGTATGAATCTGTGCCTCTGCTTGCAGTGTATATTTTCAGAGCCATGGCAGGCAACTGGCTGCCCAAAGTCATGAAGTTTGGGGGAGCAGAATGGGAATGGGTTCCAGTCAGGGATGCTGGACACCCTGAGTGACCAGTGGATGGATGGAGGGTGTGGGTATGTGCAGCATCTGGCATTTCTGTGTTTTCTGTTCTCTGCCTAAGGGCTCAGTGAAGAATGACCAGGGTTTGCAGTTATTTTCAAGGGAAGGTGGAGTGGGCAAGTGGATATCCTGGTGCCTGGTGGTCTCTGGGGAATGAGTAAATGGACATACATTTCTGTGGAGGTGGTAAAATGTACTGGAGGCTGGGAGAGAGGGGCTGCAACCAGGACACTGGAGGACAGAGGTGTGGAGTTAACCCATGATTATTTTAGGAGAGCAAGAGAACTGAAGGAGCTTTTTCATCCAAAACAGGAGAGCGCTGTTCCACTGATGCAAAGAGTCACTGATGGCAGGTGAGAAGATTTTCAGGTCTTTCTGTGCTTGGTTCTTTGTGAGATGCCAGCATTCCTGTCCCTGGCTGCTCAGGAGGCAGCAAGGGAGTGGCTGGAGGCACATGGCTTCCACCCAGCTTCCACCCACTTCAGCTCTGCCCAAGACAAGGAAACCCTCAATATGAGATAAGGCAGGTCTGATAGGGAGCTTTCATGTTTTCAAATTTTCCTTTCCCTCCACAAGATAAACAAAAGAAAGGAAAAAGGAAAGTCTTGAGAAAAAAAAAAAGAAGTATAAGGTTGAAGAATACCACTGAGAGTCACTATTTTAATTTTTTGCCATTAAAAATATTGTTTTGCTTCTTTGAGAAAACACCAACTGTTTAATTGACCCCAAAAAGGAAATGGATTTTCTATTATTTTATAAGAACCTGATGTGCTGACATTTTCCATCCTGAACTAGAATTAAAACAGCTGCAGTGAGAAAACTTAGTGTATTTTATTCATCAAAGAACTGAGACTATTTTGAGGGAGGGGTTGAGAGGGGCCATAGTTTCATGTTACATTTTCTTTGTGAGCACTGCAGCTCTGGGTGTGCTTTGTTTTGATTTTTTTTTTTTTTGAGATTTTTTAAGGCGGTTAGAAGATGGGCTCACTGATCTGGTTTGCCAGGCTCACAATCATTATTGGCACAATTGCCAGGGCAGCAGGGAGCAGTGTATGGGGGGGGGGGGGGGGGATGACAGACAGGCCTGTCAGGCTTTGTCAGAGAATAAAAGATAACATAAAACCATAACATTGTATGCTTTTCATAAATGAAATGCAGTCCTTTCTTGAATTAACTATGATGTGTGGTTAACAGTATTCATTGGTTAACATATCATATACAAAAGCAGAGGCTGGGAGGAGAGGAGGAATCCAGTCCTGAAGGAAGAGACTCAGGTTTATTATCTGGCTGTATTGATACTCACTATTTTGGGTTGGGCTACTTGTTTTAGTAAATGCTCCCACAAGGTCAGCTCTAGAAAACAGAGCTGTTTGTTCTTTGAGATAACTGCTGATTGTCTTGGGATGCAAAAACTTCAATGTCCCATGATATTTTGGGAACTGTCTTAAATTTGCCTTAAATCTGTATTTGTGTTCATAAGAGAGACTGGCCTGAAACAATGTTTCTTTATGCAGAGGAACTTCACTTCTATCCAAAATAATCCAAGTCAGGTAGCTGAAATAATTTGTGCTGGTGACTGGTGGTACAGTAAAAGTCCACGGATTAATGTTGCATAGCCACTATTTGAATAGCTAGGAGAACAGGTTTCTTGCATGCATCAGTTAATTAAGGGACAAATTCTAAAGGCAACTGAGCTTGAATTACGGTAAGGCTGAATTCCTGTCATCTGAGTCACCCGTAGAAGGAGGAATTCAAGGAGTCCTTGTGCAAACATACACTTAGCCAGGGTCTGGAGGGCTGCCTGATGTGCAGCAAGGCAGCTGGGACTGGCCAAGGAGGGAGGACACCCCATCTTTATACACTGATGTGGTCTCAGAGGCTCTGTCTAAGCTGGAGCACCCAGGGGTGCTTTCAGAGTCCCACTGTGGAAGTGATTTATCAACAGGAAACATCAAGATCAAGGACATGAGGGAGTGCAAGTCAGTGGTTATCAGATGAATGTTCTGTGTTAAAACATGTTCCTAAAGAAACATTTAGAGGCACAAATAGTTACATATTTGTTTTACACATTTCCCTTTGAAATCTGAGGCCTGTAAATAACTGAAAAAGTAGATCTATCCTGACAAGAATGTTTGCAAAAAGTGTAACAGCACAAATCTACAGCAGAAATCTGATTCTTAGAGTAGAACTCTGATTCTCAATGTAAAGGCTCAGGTAGAAGAATACTGAAATGGTGTGTGACCTGTTGGTCAATCAATATGTTAATGCTCACATTTGTAATGCTATAAAAATGTTTTCATTAATTGCTGACTTGTAGAAATAATCAATTAATTATTTCATATGAATTGATTCATAGAGTAAACATGTATAATCATACATTTTTAAAAAAATTTAATTCTGATGAGTCTACTTTTTTATGGAAGACAATCAAAATGGAATTAGTCTTGGGCAAAATAAAAAAAAATGAGAGAGCAACAAATAGCAATCAAAATCTGAAACATTTCAAGTATTTCAAAGATATTTTACTCCTCTAAAGGAGCTGAAATGAATAGAGGAAGACACATGCAATGCTCCCACTGGGTTTTGGTTATTTATTGGTATTTTAAAACTAATCAGAAATTACAATGAAATTTAAAAATCTAATCTGAGAACACTAAGATTAATATGTCATTAATAATGAACTGTAACAGAACATTGTATACTCAAGTATTAAAGAACTAACATTTTCAGTCTAGTGCATGCTATAGGGAATATGTTTGTGAGTGTTTGTATTTGTGTGTTTGGAAACATATACAAATATATGCACAAGTATTTGTGAAAAAGAGAATACACACAAATTGTGATGGAAAAAGTTTTAAAAGGCAAAGCCCAGAAGTGCAAATTAGGCAGAAGGAGACTGTTTTGAGAACCAATAACTTCTGCTTCTATTTTGCTTGTTACAGTCAAACCAATACACCTCGAAGTAAAGGAAAGCAGTTGCTGGAGGAAAGCTGTGATCTCAAGTAGAAAACACCAGACAAAAAGCCCGTTCTCAGTCATGCAGCTTAAGAACAAGCACATTGCTGTCCTGCTTCTGTGAAATTTCTCCTCCTCCTCGTGTCCCAGGTACACAGAAACCCAGGGCCACGTTCAGAGGTCTGGAGGCCCTGGGGACAGCAGGTGTGTGTGTCCTGGCTGCCAGCATCCGCAGCAGTGCCCCTGTGCCAGCTCTGGCTGCACAGGTGTGCTGCTCTGCACGGACCAGCCGTGCGCGGCCCAGCAGCAGCGCCTCTCTCAGACCACAGCTTTGAGTTCAACTCCTGTTGGCCACACACTGAGAGAGCAGCTAAAAGGCTGAATCCACCTTCTCATCTGGCTTTTAAGCTCCTTTTGGGAAAGGCTGAATGCATCTGCTTCTGGCTTTGCAGCAGCTTGGATCCAGTGCTTGTAGCACGTCCATAGCCTGAGCTGTATCCAGCCTAGTTTGTGCTGACCTTCTACTGTCAGGGGGTTTTTTAACACAGTTGGGCAGATACGGCAGCCAGTTTGATGTCTGCAGTTTTAATAAAGCCAGGCACTCACACCAGTGCCTGAGCTGCAGGAGGACAGGCTGTGTTGTCAGACCTCATGTGGTTTTGAAATAGTTTCTTGTGGCACGTGTGATAGCACTACAGAAACCAACTCACTCAGGCTTCTAAACACCAGTACTGCATGTGATTTCTGTAGGTAATGCATCCTTCCTGTGGTCCCTGAGCCTCTGTGCTACTGCAGCTGCATATTAATCTGAAATTTAAACATAGCTGAAGCACAGAGAGGCTCCTGACCAGTTAAGTTTTTTCTGTCTTTGTATGTCTGTACATTAGTATGTGCTGACTTCTGTTTTGATCCTAATATGTTAACCAGGTGGATGTGGTGTCAGGCATATGGTAGGGTTTACCTTTGGCATCTGCTGGCAGAACTCACTTCCTAAGGAAATGTCAGAGGGGGAGCTGCAATGGACATATTGTTCCCCTCACAACCCATGGCCTCTCCTCACTGGGAGTAATTTTTCTGCTACATCCTTGGCAGAAGCAAAAGCTAAAGCTCAGTAGAGTTGCAGTATTTTCACTCAAGATTTACTTTTAAAACAGCATAAAAATGTAAATAGGAGATTATTTAGGAGGGCTGAGTGTTTGAATTTTTAAATTTTTTTCAGAGTGCTCTGATCATACTGTGAGTGAGGTCAGTGTAAGGTAAGGCATGAAATGCAGCATCCCATGTAGTGAGTAGAAAGTGTGCCACTTTCTTTGCAGGCAGCAGACAACAAAACTTGTCATGTTGTAATGCCTAGTCCATTTTACTATTAGAAACAGGACAGCAGCTATGTTAAAGACAGCTGTGCCTTCAGGAAAAGCGCAAAAACCACTTCTATCCTCAGAGAACATGGAATTTTTTTTTCTCCAAACAGCCACCCTGAATAAGATGTATTCAAAGCCCAGGCTGAGCACACTTAGACGCCAAAGACTGAGGAAAAGGGAGCTCCCTCACCCCACATACCCATGGGCAGCTGCTGCTATCTCCCCATCTCTCCTGTTTCCAAGCCACAGTGCAGCATTCCTCCCTGCCTTCCTGCCTGTGCCGGCAGTGCAGGCAGGCAGCAGACACCTCCCTGCTCCTTGGAGAAGCTTTTCCCTGGAGCTGTCAAGGCAGTGGAAGAGATCTGGGGCATCACTCCTTAGCTGGTCCATTGCCACTGTGTGCACAGCACCAGCAAAACACCACGTGGTTGGGTTTGCTTTTCTTTAGAAAAAGAACATACAGTGAATAAATGAAACAATTAATTAATGAAATAATTTAATGAAATAAATAATGAAACAATTAATGCATAAGTTCGGTGTGATTGCCCTGGAGACTACTTCCCTGGTTATGCCCCACTTGTGAATGTTTTCCTCTTTATGGAGATGAGGGATGTAAACCAGGCTGAGAGAAGTCTAGCTTGTGTTAGCTTACACTTCCTTCAGCTTCAGAAGGCTTTGGTTTTTTGCAGTTTCTTAACACTGTGCCTAGGTAAATTGAGTGTTTATAAAACTAAAGACAGCTTTGGTGTTACAAGGTGACCCTGATGACTAGGAAGATTTTTTATTTATCCATTTCTTAGCATTTTCTTCTCCTAAAACCAACAAAATGTAATTATTATTAGAAATGCTGGGAGAATTGGTGAGAAAGTCAGAAAGCAGTAGAGAGGAATGGGTTGGTTAGTGGTCACACCATGAGTGCGAAGGATCTTTTTCTATGCCTTAAGTCCCTCTGTGCAACAGGAAACACTGAACAGCAATGTCATATCTTTTTTTCATATTGCAGTCTTTGTACTTTGTAGTTCACTAAAAGGTGGTCATAAATGGGAATGACTTGGGGAAATTGAACTGGCTTAAGATCTTCCCTGCTTACCCAGTTTAACTGGTTTGTTTCTCCAGAAAGCAGGATCTGGCATCTCCTGACCTGTCAGGAAGATTTCCAGGCAGCTGAAGGTTTTCTGTTCCAACTCAAAATCTGGCTAGTGATATCCAGTCTGGAAGTGTTAAATATTTGATCACTTGGTATTGTTCTGAGTTCCCATCTCAACTGATGGACATGATAGGCTTGTTTTGGGGATGGATCAGGTTTATTGACTCGTGGAAGTGCTTGGACCCTGGCCATGTTATCCAGGGAGCTAAAGAGGCATAGCCAAGAAAACAGGTGTTGAAATTCAGAACTGTGTGCTGTCCTTGGCTCTGTCACAGAAATTTTGGACAAGCTGCTAAAATCAAGCTTTTCCAAAGTGGCTACTGATAGTGTTTCACTCTGCCAGACTGCCTGCTTGAGAGCTGGCTGCTTCCTTCATGAAAATATTGTGGACATCTCTGACTGCATCTCAGCTGTCAGCTGTGAAATGAGAAATTCACAGCAATTCTCTTAGAGGCAATGCGAAAAATGAATTAATTTGGGGTTGTGTTGTACTTGGATAATAGGATAACGCTTCTTCAGGACAGCCTGGGAACAGATTAATAATTCTTCCTTCAGATAAGGGTCTCAGTAGTCTATAGTAGGCAAGGGAAGGGAGACTTAAAACTGCGGATAAATCAAATGTTCATGTACCTCACCTTCCCCTTCCCAGCTGGACAGCAATTCCAGCAAAATAGTTTGTTCTTGTGTGACTAAAGAATAGCTGTAGTGTAAATGCAATATCTCATTTCTATCCTTTTAGTCTTATCTGTTGTTTGTAAATATTTCACTTTGCAGCTTTTAATGTTTTTTAGCCGTCTCTTTTTAAATGGCAACTAGTATTAAACCGCTCCAAATTCATCTAAACAAAATTAACATCTAATTTCATTGAGGAAATAGCAATGTTATCAGTATTAGCATCCTCAGGAAATAAAAGCACATGGAAATAAATTAAAATAGTGGGAAAGGTATCCTGTCTTCCAGTGAGGTGTTACTTTATCTCAAATCCTTCCAATTTACTGCAAATGCAGTAAATCTCCTTTTGCTTTGGTATTCCAGTTGCCTTCTCCCACTCCCAAGGGATTCACGCAGGGCAGAGGAGGAGGAGGAAGTGAAATGGGGTGGTGCAGTTTACCGGCATTTTATAGCTGTAACTCATTAACGAAGAACCCGTCTCCACTGAGTGGAACAGCTTTAATGTTCATTTTGCCCTTGACATTTTTCTTACACTGGCACAGGCTTAAGGTGATGCCTACTTTGAATTTCATTGTAAACCCACTTCTGATTATTTTTTTCCTGCTTTTTTGAAGCAGGATGTCTAGTTATCCAGTAAGTGGCAGCAAATGGCTTAAAGATTACTGAACAGTAAATTGTTATCCAGTGAATCTTTGACCAGTGAATGAACAAAAGTCATGGATTTCTGTACACGACTACAGAGGGTGCAAGAGGAAGGAGAGTTGTGCATTTTCCATGCTTGTTAATCCTCAAAAAGATCTTGCCCTTAAATGTTGTATTGGTAGGACCACTGCTGTTCACAAGGTGCATTAGCAAAAAATATGATAAATTCAATCTGAAAGAGTTCAAGCTGCCTAAGGAAAAAGAAGGTTTTTGGTGATGTCTTATTCACATATCTCTTGTAGGTGGTGAGGGAATATAAAACTGAAAAAAAAAAAAAGATAACAAAAAAGAAGGAAAACCAAAGGCAAATGGTATGCAAAAACCACTTTATCTCAGGGTTCTTTTAATATTGAGTAAGGTAAGTAAATAGGAATAGAAGAAACAGTCATAAAAAGATGCATTTCAATGTCATCCTTCTTCTTTTCACTTTCTTTCATAAAAAAGAGAACAAAAACCTCCAAACTGGATTACAAGTGAATATATTTATGAAATGAAAGGAAATGGAAACAAATATTTTACCACAAACTGCGGCTAAATGACACCTAATTTTCTAAAAAGGAAATATGAGAAAGGACTATCTAAGAAAAAAGCCACATCTAGTAAATGTTTTATGAAAAACCCAAACAAGAGCATGTTGAAACAGCATTTAGAAAGAGTATCCTAAGAGTTTGCTTCTATTTCTAATAGAGGCTATTTTTCAAAGTGGAAAGATATCCTAGATTCATCTGTTTCTGAGATGAAAAATGCCAGGGCAGTGGGCTGGACAGAAGTGCAGGCCATTAACAGCCTTTTCTAAGGTGTGCCAGAGGTGACTGGCAAATTCCATGGGTCCTTCTGGGCATTCTCAGGTGAGGTAAGAGTTCCTCAGGAATGAACACTGCTGGAAAAAGCTGGTAGAGCAAACAACTGAGTGCCATTTGCCAATAGTAAGGAAAGAGCTGCCATGGTTTTCTAACAGCTCTAACCAGCTGTTTATCTGCCTGACACCTGTAAGTGGCTGCTGAGCCTGTTTGTGATCTAAAGTCAGGCAGTGAGGCTGACAGGGTGTTGTGACACCATTGTACAGAAGATAATCAATCCAGCATTGTTTTTCCCTTTATTGGCATGCACGTGGCTGAGACAGACATATGGATGACAGGGATGACTGTGAACTACAAGTGACCCACAGCAACTAAAAAGGGAGTCATGCAATGAAGCTGATTCTATAAGAAGTGTCCTTCAATGACATCCACTGAGATTACCCTTGACATAGATGACAGATAAGGGATCCTGCTGAATCACTCAAGATCACTTGAAGCTGCTATCATTGGGTAAGGGATTGGAGCCATCTCCAGCAGGGCAGGTTTTACTGGATTCAACCACAATTTAGTTCTCTGTGTGTTTAGATGGTACAGGGTCTTCAATTTTGAGTGTTGTTCAAGTACACTTTGAAAAGAGGTCAGGTGCAGATGAGTTCTCCCTTCCCAGCTGTGGTAGCACAGTTTAGGATGACTGTATAATTCTAAGACTTGGATTTCTCCTCTACTGACGGGTAAAATTCAAGAGGTTAGTTTAAAACTCTAGCAGAGTAATAACACCTAAGGTTTTGTTTTTATCATGATGAAGTCCCAGACTGCAAATCTGTGTGTGGTGATGATATATGAGAGGTAGCAAAGAAACTTCCATCTGGAAGGGATTAGCTTAGTCTCTCATCTAACCCCTTTTGTCATAGGCAACCTGTCATGTTCACTCAGAAAGGTGTTTCTCAAAAGGAGGAGCCAATGTGGTTGCATCGCCTTGTTGCAGTGCAGCAGCACTGCTGCATTGCACAGCACTCGCCTATGTCAAGGATCTCACTCAGCATGAAGCAGAGGCTTCCCCTGAGCTTCTGTTCTCTGAATCTCATTTTTAAACCTGTCTCTTTGTATGATGGAGGTCTCTCTGCCATTTGGGTGTCCAGCTTTCTGCTGGGCAATAATTGCAGGTAGAGTGGGAGGCGAGGATCAGCACCATTTGCTGGGAACGACAGCCTGCAGTGCGCTGGGGCCATGAGGATGGAAGAGGAGAGGCAAGAGAACACAGTGGAAGAGTAAATCAAGACACAATGAAAAATAGTAAAAAGTGAGAATGAGAGATAAAAAAGAAGATAAAGCAACAAAATCTCACAGTCTGTACAGGTGAAAAGAGTCATATTTGAGATTTCAGAGTATGCCTAGGCAAAACCTTGCAGTTTGATGGTCACATTTGCTTTTATCTCACAAGTACACCTCAGGAGATGCATCCTGTGGTCATGGTTTTCTTTTCCATGGTGATTTCACACTTTCACAGAGAAAAAAGACATCAGAGTATATAATTGTAAGTATCTATGATACTAACAAATGTCTCATTGTTGTTCTGTAGTTGACATCTCTGTATGGATTTTGCTCCATTGCTCCCAGCTTCACAGATGCCAGGTCACAGATTTCTGTTTTAAAGTTTTATAGGCTTTTAGCAGTCCCCATCCCCAGCTATTGCACTTTATCACTACTGAAGTGCACAAAAGAGGAAAATGTTTTGCTATGGAAAGAAGATTTTTGTTTTTCAGAAAAGATGTCTGAAGTGTTGTCATAGTCCCTACTGTTGGACAGCACTAGATAGTGCACCGTTTTCAGTGTGATGAAGTCAGAAAGGGGCAGTGGTACTGATGCTATAAGATGAAGGCTTCTTACTCAAGCTTTATGGCTTGCTTTAAATGTTCTGGTTCTTTCATACCAGCCCGGGCATGCTGTGCTGTGCTCTCTGCATTGGGCAGGCTGGTGTGCAATTAACCACACAGGATGATGCATGAGGAAAAAAGACAACCATTAATCAAGACAATCTATGAATAGCAGTGAAAACAACCATATAATTAACAGCCTTTTAATGACTTTTATTAAATCCTTGTTGCCAGTGTTCTTTAGTGCCACTCCTACAAATCTGAGAGGTAAGCTACAGGGTGATGAGAAGCTTGGCCAAGGCTCTATACCAGGATAAGATGGCACTCGGTTCTGTTGCCTGACAGAGGAAGATTAGTTGAGACCATACTGTCAAAGCTAAGTCTTCTTTCTTCAGAGAAAGACCCACTCCCTACTGAGATGCTGATGATAAGGTCCTCAGCCAGGAAGGGAGGACAGCAGCCCCAAACTGCCAGAGCCACCCCACTGCGTGTGCCCTTAGGGGAGAACAGATTTACCAATCAGCTGATTAAACCTCATTCAGCCTTTCAGAGGCATCACGTGCAACTCGGGAGAGGAATTCTCACAGCCACTACTCTCTTCCTTTTCCAGCTTGGTGCTTTCTGTGTGAGATTGTTCCTCTCAGAAAAGGTGTGTGCTGTGCAGTGGCTGTGTGGGATAGGATACACCCAATGCTTTCAGCCAAGGCTCGTCTGTGCCTCACCCCTGTCCCCAGCAGTGAGTGTTGCTATTCAGCCTTACTCTCGATGGCTTTTTAAACTTCATACTGGGACACCGTGACTATCAGATTTCATCTTCTCCTTTATGGATAACACCAAAGGCAATGACTTTACTATCACACAACGTGGCTGATAGGGGAAAACTCTTTTACTTTTTCTCCCCAGCTTCTCTACCAGTCTCACTCACCAAATTCCTCTTCCAGAATTAAAAGCTCAGTATTTGAGGGAGAACATGCCAGAGAACTTCTATATTCTGGTAGCTGCTTTTCCTTCCAGGGCTTTGCAGCTTACCTTGCAAAACCAGGGCCCTCCAAGACAAAGTTCAAAAATGATCAAGAGGGTGTGAGGGTCAGGAAGAAGAAATGTGCTTCCAAATAAGACCTTTTTGTTTCTGGATGGCCTCAGATACAACCAGTGGTGAACTCCTGTATCCAGAAGGAACTGACAGCGAGTTATATCTTAGTTAGCCAGGAGTTCTGTGATTCTTTAAAAATTTTGTAATGAATTATGTTTAATTATTTAAGGAATGTTTGAATGTTTTACTTTGATGGTTTTGATTTAGATATGTCTCAACTGACACATGTGTCAGTAGAAAACTCTAAGAAATTAGCTCATTGCACGTGCAGAAAGGTACCCCATGGACACCTACCCCTTACAGAACTTAATCAATAGATGAAGGACAAAATTTAATAAAGAATTGTTTGATATCATATAACTAGAGATAAATTAGGTGTTATAGAACAAGCAAGATGCCATGAGGAAATTTAGTAGTTAAAGGTCTGTACACTGCAGAAAACTTGATTAATACATTGCAGGTGCAGTGAGGGAGTCACTCTGCAGGCTTGTAAACCCCAGAAAACTTAATCAATAGTAATTGTCTAACCAGGACAGCAAATTTAACAAAGCACTTTTTAGCTGGATAAAACTCGAGTTATCCATTAAACAAAGATAGATGAGGTGTCCTGGTAGTAATTCAAAGAAACAAACCACCTATACCATGATGCAATAAACTGGGTGCACTTCTGGGACTGTCTATAAAAAAATCTCAGATGTTATAGCATATATAAATGTCTGAAAATTGTTGTTTCTTTGAACATGTCTATGGTGAATAAATCTCTATATGTTCTAAATTTTGACTCAAATTTTTTATTAGGAATGTTTGTCTAGCAGCTTTTTGCTGTTAGATTTAAAGCTCATTGTTTCAGAACCTGTGCACCTGTAGGAAAGGTCATGCCAAGAGCCAGGGAGGTCCATAGTTGCAAGGTGCACAGTTCACAGAAATCCCTTGGAAGGCTGCTGGGGGCAGATGCCTTCACATCCCAGCAGGACCATCCTCTTCATTCACCTTCCAAACTCGTGAGCAGCACCTTGTGCCCTGCAGGTATGCTCTGTAAAGTATCCCCTGAGCTTTCAGGTTTGGCAGCATTTCTGAGAGGGTTCTGCTTACCTTTCCCCAGGAAAGCTCTGCCTCCCTGAGCCTTAAGTGCTTTCCTTGAGCCAGCCTTCAGCCTCCTCTAACCAACAGCTGTGCAGGGATCTGCCACTCCAGACTTAGAATGCTGAAAGAACAAACTAAGGAGCTTCTTGGCTTTGAAAGAAAGAAATCCTCACAAATATTCCTACTAACCTAAGGAAAAATGATTGTGTATCTTTTGTCTGCCTGAAAATGTGTGCCAGGCTCTCTTCACCTACTCCCTTCTACCACCACCAAGCAGAGATTTGGGTAGACTGAGGAGCTTCATTTTGTGCAGAGATGGCTCTTATCCCTGTCTCCTGGGTAACCTTAGGACATGCAAACATGGATTGGATTTTCTGGTTGTGCTCATAGGATAAGGACTGAACTACTTCGCTAAGCTTCTCAATGCTCAAGGAGCACTAAGCCAAATATAACTTGCATAGGGAAATGTTATTTATGCAGAGGATTAACAGATTGCTCATATAAATGTGTTTATTTTGATTGCTTATCTGCCATGGGGAGGACAGAGGAGCGACCCATGTGATTTTACATCTAATTGCAACACATTTTCAAAGAAAACTTCAGTATCCTGACTGGAGTTAGACTGCAAATCTCCCATTTCTGTTGAATCCACTTATAGTACATGACATTCTCCTACTAAGTTTTTATTTCTTATTTGCCTGTAATATGATTGTTGGGTTTGGTTTTGTTTCCTACTTTTTAGTAACGCTACACTGAGAGTTACCTACCTGTGTGTTCTGGGCTGATAATTTTTGTCACTCCTTTGGTGATGGGAGAGGAAATAATTCACCATTGGAATCAGTTCAGGCTTTGCAGCACGACTTTAGACACACCACTAAGTATTACCGCTTTTGTTTCTGGAACCACAGTCAGGCTACATCTGCCAAAAGTATCTGGCTTTCTGAAACCGGCATAGATAGTCCCCAGCTCTCTGCAAGAGCTTAATTTGCCTGTGTTTGGGGGTCAGTCTGCTTAATGTAAGCCTGATTTATCTAGGTTCTGACTCCCCCTTGGATCTCCTCTGTGATGCTACAGTTTCTAAGGGTTTATCCCAGTTATCATTTGCCAAACAAAGCAGCTGGTCTGCAGCACACTGTGAGATATCCTCTGGCTGGGTCTCCATCTCTTTCCTTCTAATATATTTACTGCTTTGCCAGGGCATGATCCTCCTCAGCTTCACATGTTTGATAAGCAGTGAGAGCTTCTCATGACAGTAACAGTGCTCATCCATGATAAATGGGCAGCTGTTGGAAGCACTGGGGATCTCCAGGTCCCTGTGGTGTCAGAGGATGGAGAGCAATGGGGAGACTGAGAGCACATGGCTGAAGGTAGCCTGTCACATAACATGCAAGGAGCTGGAAGCCCTGCCCAGGAGCCCCAGGTCTGTGCTCACCAGCCATGTGTCAAGGCCAAGGGCCAAAGAGCTTCTGGGTTGTGCCTTTCCTCTCGACAGAATGCTTAATTGTAACCTGTCAAGACTGTGCACCAACTTATGACCGTGGCCAACAACTTAGGTTTCATTGTGTTTGAAAATGGGCCATAATGGATTTCAATGTATTGAAATAGCTGTTTGTTTTAATCATGGTGTGGTAAATCTAAAACTCAGCTCTAACTGTGACCAGGCATCACTACCTCTGTCTGCTGCATCCCTCACCTGTCCCCTTCCCTCTTTTCTGCATCTCGGTGTGGATACTGAAGCCCACTGGAGACATGAAGTGGACACTCCAGCAGCTTGTTTTCCCTGGCTGAAACCCACTTCTTTCTGTAGGGCTGTGTGTGGCTGTGTGTGCCTGACCTCGCAGCAGCACTGCTGCCTTTGGGTGCAGGAGGTGCTCGGAGCCCTGAGGATCTTCAGCAGCCCACAGCTACCAAATTCCTCTCTGACAGCACACGAGGCTTGGCAGCAGGACAGCAGCCAGTCATGACAGGATGGGTAGGAAGGGGATTTATAAGCTGGATTTAAGGGAGAGGGCTTTGAGCCTCTGGGCTGTGGCATCCCAAATGGTGGAGAAAAGGTGCAGAAAGTGCCATGTTCAAGCCTCCTTCGGGAATGAATAGCTGAGAAATTCTGCAGGTGAGCCGCTTTGGTGTTGAGCTGTTCTTTGTTCTCAGGAATGCTGTACAGCTCCCTGGGAGAAACCCTCCCACCTCTGAATTTCACAGGGTTTTAAATTCATGGGTCAGATGACAATCAGGAAGACCAGATGCTTGTTTGTGCTCCCCACTCTCCCCTCCCTTAGTAGATGAGATGAGCCAGTGTGGGAGGCTGTATCTGCTATCCAAGCCATTTTTTGATCCTTTTTTTTTCAGATTTGTTCAAACGAAGGAATGAAGGAGCCAGTTGATATTTCATTTGCAGGTCTTCCCTCCCAGGCAAACAGAGCAAAATACAAGAGCTTTTTCTCCTCCCCAGCTTGCTGTCCTTCCAGCTGAGTTCCCAGGCTCCCCGGGGCTTGTGCTCTGCACGGAGCTGACAGCAAGGGCCAGCAATCTGTCAGCTGAGCTCTGCTGCTGCCCTGCGCTCGACCTCACAGCACAGACTGCGTCTCACACACACTGGCCTACTCGGGACACACCCTTATAGTTTGTGATAATTCTCTAATTATCCAATTTATCTATGCCATCTTCAGACCTGGACACAAGTAACTGAGGTGCATACTGTGTTCAAGTTAAATTTTAGATGAAAAATAGTAAGGGACAGGTAGCTTCACTGACACGACATAATGGCTGCATACAACAGGCTTGCTATGTCAGCTATTCAGGTATAAATCTATTGACTGGAGCATGGTGATGGTGCTCTCAATTTCCAGTGAGATCCAGCTGTGTGACTTCAAGGCTGTGCTGCAGATGTTCATAAAACACCATCTGGATATAGGGGGGCATCCAGCTATGTGGAGTGGGAAGTAATATCAGCAGATGCAAAAGCTAAAGACAATGCTCTCCTGGGTATTGTTAGCTGTTGAATTTACTGGGTCACAGCTTTGGGATCCAAATCTTCTAATGTTGCAATTTTTACTGGTTCTTGAGCATATCTGACAAATTCACAACAGCAATTTATCAGCTACTTTGCTGCTGATAAACATCAGGGTATAAATAAATAAATTAAGGTATAAACCTCAGTGCAGTTTGATTCCCGAGGTCTTATCTTCTATAGGAATTTCTGGTTTAAGTGTAATAAAATTTATCAGTTTAAGTGTATTAGGCAATAGCCCTGGCATAGTTAATGCAGCTGATAACAGCAAAAAGGCACCAGCATATGTCGATCTTGCTTTAAGAGTTGAAATAACCCATCAGATATTAATTTTTCAAGATGCAAACCACATCTATATAATGAGTGCCTGCCCACCTTTCTGAGAGGAGATCAGGCTTTAGCTTGCAAACCATTTGGAGCATGAACTGTACCTTCTCTCAGACCCCATAGGAGCAGAGCCTATCAGTGCTGCGGTTAGAGGAGCCTTCAGGCTGACTAGTCACACCACAACTTGGGTTTCTTCCATGTGAGCACTTAATTAGATTGAACTCTGCTAATTTAAGATAACAAGATAAGGTAAGCCCGTTTAAGTGTTTGTGGTGATTTTATCTGCTATCAGTGGTAGGCTTTGGCTTTTTCTCTTACGTGTGTTTAACTTGCAATTCCCCACGAGGTGTTATCAGCACTGACCTGAGCGAGAAGGAATCAGGAGCTGCAGTTCTGCAGGGAGCAGGCAGCCCTGGAGAGCCCATGGAGCGCTCTGCAGGCCTTCAGGGGTGACGGTGGCCCTTCTTCCAAGCCACGTGAGGGCTCTTTGCCTGTAAATGGTGCTCACACACACGTGTCTGTCTAGCTAGACCCAGCTCTGCACTCTCTCAGGCTTTGGAAAATGTAAAGACCTTTTGAACTTATTTGTTTTTTAAAAGCCTTTTGATACCATGTTTCACACTCTGTGAAGACAAAGACAAAATGATTATGTGATTCAGCTGAAGCTGAAATTTCCATCTTATCAGCTACTTTCAAGATAACTGGTAGAAATAAAAAAAAGAGGGAGGTGATGTAAAATCATAGGCTGGAGAGAGAAGAACGGAGTATTTTCTAAAGTAGCAGGGATTTCCAAGGTAGGAGCAGAGGTGCATGCTTGTGTCCAAGAGTGGGGAAGCCTGTGTCTCTGACCCACATGAGGGCACGGGAGCCCACTGCTGGGATGCAGGCAGATGCTCTGCTAAGCCAGGGAATTGCTGATCCCAGAATAGCTGCTGGTTATGTCTGAGCAATCCTGGAAACAGCCACCAAGATTTCCTCCAGAAGCTGGAGATGTGGAGATGCTCCCAGATGAGCAGCATCTCCTGGTTAGTGACGTGCCACTGGGACCCCACGTCTGCTCCTCTGTGCTGGTGTTGATGACCCGATGCTCAAGAAATCAGGACGAACTCTCAGTGCTCTGACTACTGGTTGTGATCTCATGGCATCTGCTTGGACCTGCAGGGGAGCTGCAGTAGGAACAGCAGCATTTCCCTAAGCTCCATTTGCATGTTATAACAGCTGACTTCTACCTGCTCCAGGTTTGGAAGGCGGAAGGGACATAAGGATACAGGGCTCAGGTAACACTGTTCCTCTGTGTAGAGAAATGAAGATGGAATGAATCAGCATAGATGAGAGAAAAGCTATTTTTGCTTCTTTGTTCTTGTTATATTTATTATCATTAGTATTATTCTCAGTAGTATTACAACAAATTAATAGTGTAAAAGTATAATTATCATATAAAACTAACATATATAATAACTATTATATTATATTTGTTGAATATGTTATTATATAATAAGATATAATAAGAAATAATTAGTATAATTATTAACAGTATTATGCAGAAAAACTATATGCCTGAAAAACTTCCTCTCCTGAGAGTGGTGACTTCACATCCAAGTATAGTGAGAAATGCTGAAAGCATGCAGGGAAAATCTCCTCCCCTCTGTTGTGTGCTATCTCATAATAATAATTTGGGACTTCAAATATGGAGCATAACTTCCCTCAGTCCTGTAGAAAAGAAACACTAAAAAGAAACAGTTTCACCCTAGAAGTGTCTATAACCTGTGTATAAGGCATCTGTCCTGCAGAGAGAGGAGGTTGTTTTAGAAACAAAGCTGAATACTTGCATATTATTTTATTACAGTTCTGGAATTTGTTCAAGTTAGCTTTTCCAGCTTCTCCTGATGATATGATTCATGCAGGTGTCCCAGCTCATTTAGAAATCAGTCCTGTCTGAGGTCAGCCTATCTACAAAATTAGCTACTTGGCAGATGTTGGCACCTCAGCTATTGTGAATGACCTACTGCAAATCACTGGTAACACATGGAACCTCCAAGATCATTTTGTCATGCTAAAGCTCACTACTTATTCTTCTTTGTTCTGCCTTTCTGAGGTTAGAATCTGTAAAAATATATGAATACTGTAACAATTTTTTTTCTCATCTCTGTAATTTCATCTTCATAGTTTTTTCAGATGTGGCTGACAGGGGTCTTGACTCACAAACTATCCACTTCTCCCCAGCTGGTGTCCATGATCTTCAAGTGTGCTTCTCCCCTTTAAACATAGACATTGAACTCTCTTTTATATGTTTTCAAAAGGTTTGGATTTTAGCCATCAGCACATGCAGCGATCAGTCATTTAGTATCCACATTTTGAGACTAACTTCAGTAAATGGAAGTAGCATGGGACAGATTATGTATATAATGTATTGCCACTATCACATTTATCTAACAGTAATCAGATATTTGTAACTCTGCATTCATTAGCTCATTGGTAAATGGACCTGTGCTGCCAGATAACATTTTCTTTTTTTTTGTCTATAGAACAGTTTAACATTTAGGTCCATGTTTGGCATTGGGATATTATTGTAGGTCAGGATAAAAAAGTTGATGCTGTAAATTGGTGGTGC
>QUSF01000001.1:41067823-41149848 GCA_003676055.1 Chloebia gouldiae | reverse complement strand
AAACAGCATTCCCAGCCTAGGATGCTGTTGAAATGGGTATGCACTTAGCTTTTGCCCCTGAGCTGGGCCTGTATTAGCTTCTGTGTAAGTAATAGGTTTGTCTCCATCAGCATGGACAGAAGATGAGCCTGGATTCAATGCCAGTTTGGGATTATTGCAGAAGGCAGCATGGCTTTTTCCGTCTTCTCCTTCCTCTGAAATATTCCCTCTGTGTTCCCTTTCTGACAACTTTCTGCATGTCTCACTACCAAGTTAATCCTGAAGCAGAAGAAGACAGACGTGGTGAGATGTTTCTGGTGAAGGCTCGGTATGGCAGGTGATGGCACCGTTTTCCTGCAAACCTGCACAAGTACCAGGGGGCCAGCACACAGCATAATCTGAAATGTGTGACTCCTGCTGTGTGGAAACGTGGAAGTGCCAGCTGCTACTCACAAATCTAAGGGGGTGGGACAACTCTTGGAGCTACTGTAGTGAGTTATGTACTAAATGGACACACCTGAGAGCCAGGACGTCATCCAGAGGGGCTGAATAAGCTTGAGGAGTGGGCCCATGTGAAATTGAAAAGAGCAAACCAGGCCAAAGTACAAGACTGAATCTGTGTCAGGGCAGTCCCTGGTGTCAATACAGGCTGGGGGATGAAGATATTGAGGGCAGCCCCGCTGAGAAGATTGTGCTGGTGCTGGTGGATGAAAAGCTGGATGTGAGCCAGCAGTGTGCACTCACTGCCCTGAAAGCCAGCATGTCTTGGACTGCGTCCAAAGAACCCTGGCCAGCAGCTCAAGGGAGGTGGCTGTACCCCTCTGCTGCAGTCTTGTGGGACCCCACCTCTAGTGCTGCATCCAGCTGTGGGGTCCTCTGCACAAAGACCCCATGGGCTTGTTGGAGCAAGTCTAGAGGAGGGTCACAAAAATGTCTGGAAGACTTGAACAATTTTCCTATGAGGAAAGGCTGGCAGAGTTGAGGTTGTTCAGCTTGGACAAGACAAGACTCCAGGGAGACCTCATTGCAGCCTTTCAGTAGTTAAAGGAAGCTTATAAGGAAGATGGGGACAGACTTTTTAGCATGGCCTGTTTTGACAGGACAAGGGTAATGATTTTAAAATAAAAGGCAGTAGATTTAGACCAATTATAAGGGAGATTATTTTTTTTTTTTTTGGTAATGCAAATGGTGAGGCACTGGAACAGGTTGCCCAGAGAAGTTATGGATGACACATCCCTGGAAATATCCAAGGTCAAATTGGGTGGGGCTCTGAGCAACCTGGTCTGGTGGAAGATTTCCCTGAACATTGCAGGAGGGGTTGGACTAGATGACCTTCAAATTTCACTTCTAACCCAAAATGTTCTGTGATTCTATGAAATGAAAAATGGCATTGCATGATTAATGTCTGTGACCTTCTCATGAGATTGCTTGGGTGGAATAGCTTGTTGAAACTATATTTTGATAACTTCCCTCCTGTACAAAACCATGGACTTCATTGGTAAAAATCGGTACTTTCTATTAAAGCCTAGTTAGTCCTGTAATAGATTTAATATTAATGCAGCTTGCCTTAAAAAAATGCATGAATTTTCATTTCTTTCTCCTACTGGCTGGCCTTGCTAGTATGGTGAAAAATGTGGTATAAGAAACACTGGCTAATTGTCTTATTCTAAGAGAACCCGTTCAACTTCTCTTATACTTAGATAAGGAAAGCTTTTGGTAAAGACTGTACTGAACTCTTGATACAAAATAACTGCTTAGCTAAAGGATGACTGTGGAGACTGAAAAGCAAGGCTTGTGCCAAATGAAAGCCTTGAGGGGAGAATTAGTGTGTGTGACTCATGTCAATAAATCCAGCCCAGTGTTTAGTGTGGGCTCAACCATAAGTAATCTCCCCTTCAGGTTCCCGAGTCATCTTTGTAGCTTTGGGTTATTAGGGTTATTAGCCCAGTTACAGTCTTTCTTGGCCACTCTCTTTACTGCTTCTCTCAAAAATTCCAGCACCTGTAGTGGGGATCATGCAGCTCTCTGCACCACCTCTTTCCTGAGGTGTTCTGGGTGGCTCCAGGGGGAAACACAAAGCAGAAACACAGGAAAAGGGAGATGAGCTCAGAAGAGTGCACTTGCATTTGTATCAGCCTTTGTGCTGACATTGGCACAGTGCCCTGTCTTCCACAGCAGTGACCCCGCAGCAGCGCTGCACGCATGCAAAAGCCATGGGAGGAGGCCACAGGAGAACCACTAAAATAAACACAAGCACAGAAGGATTACTGCAGCATAAAAATCTCTGTGGCTGATTTTAGCAGTGGAAGACCACAAAAGCATCCTTTTCACATCCAGAAAGGAAGTGTGTCACATGCAGAGATCTTTATGCACAGACAAGCAGTTCAGAGTGGGTAATGCATAATATAAATAGCCCCTTAAAGTCTAGGCTGGTGCAAGTTCACCTGGCCATCTACCCTAAAAATGCTTAGAAAGTAGTTCTAAAAATACCACATGCAGTTGCTGTGGGATAAACTGAACATTAAAGTTCCATTATGTTCCTGTAAATGAACATTACATTAGTGAGATGAACAAGTCCACTAAAAGAAAGGAAAGAAACTCCCTTCTTTGCTCCTAAGGCTGAGTAAGGCAAGACTGGAGACACATTCACACTGTACACAGAGACACAGAACTGTACATAAACTGTGGAGTTTGAGTAAGGGAAATGAGATCAGTAACAGTTGTTAGCTATGAGTCATCCCTTCACAGTTTTTTGGAGCACAGGAGTGAGTAGCATGTTCCAAGCAATATGCTTACTGGAGTAAAAAATTCAGTCACCACAGCCTATTTACATCAAACAATATTATTGTGGCTATGGCCTCCAGGGAAGAACTGAGATGAAACCATAATGCAACTTTTGAGAGCAAATAAAAGTAAATAGAATGACTGAGAGGAAAACTAATTTAATGAATGTAGTTTATGTAAATATTTACAGAAAAAAATTTGCTCCAGTATGCATTCTACTAAAGGCAAAATGTAGCTCTCCTCTGTTTAAATTATGAGGCGAGTAATAGTTAATTTAAACTAAAAATGCTTATTATTAGATCCTGTAGGGTTGTATTGCAATATCTAATTTCTAGATGGCTGGTTTCTTTCTTCTGCATACAGAATGCAGAGCTAAGCACCCCAGCTTCCTTTTTGGTGTACCAGAGAAGAAGGAGAGGGATGCAGAAAGAAGAAGAAACTGCATATTTATTTGCTGAGCTTTTTTGTCAGCTGCAATTTATTGTGAACATGCAGCTTCTTTGTTCCTACATATCACAGAGGGAAAACTTCTCTTCTAGTCTAAATTTAATCTATTTCAAGTGGTCCTTCTCCTTGCCAACATTAGTGTTTTAGCTAGGGGATGTGCATTTGAAACAGATTGTCCAGTTGTCCTCACCTACTGCATCTGGCATTGCATGCTTGGAGTCTGTAAGCTAGATCCTTTCAGATTAAATTAAGCTGTGAGATTCTCCAGGAGCACATTTGATGTGTGTGAAACACAAGTGCATGTTCAGTCCACTGGACCAGATGAGCTGGTCTTGAATAACCCTCCTAAAAGGCACATAATGTAGAAGTCAGGCTTTCAGCATGAGCTCTTTCATTCTGCTGTTCCTTCCTGTAATGCTGCATTACTTGTGGTGCATACAGAGCCCTTCTCTCAGGTCACTACAGGTTGCTTGGACTGAAATGTTTTTCTGCTTCCCATTTACCACTGGCCTACAGCTAGTTCTCACCTTCACCAGCATTCAGTTGCCTCTCTGGAAATCATATGAAAAAAAAAATCTCTCTGTAAAGTGCAAATCCAATATTAGCAGGCAGCTGACACATAGTGAAAACAAGTCATATGGTTATGGAAATAAAAGTGAGAATCAGCACTTCATTGATTTGTAAGAAAAACACCTTTAAAAGTTCAATGTGTGTCTGCTTCACATCTCCTTAGGGGCATAATCACTCATACTTTGAACTCTCCTGAAAACCTGGTAACACAGCTGCACATGAGAGCAGATTTCTGGCAAATCCCAACTACCCTGCATCAGTTCAGGCAGGCATTTCTTAAATACCTGGATATGGTTGCCCACGGCCGTGATGAGCACAGTTAATATGCTACGTACCTGAAAGCCTCCCTAGCACAGAGGATCAGGGCTGGGTAGGGATTTGTGTCTCAGAGAGCTCCTATTGCCAGTCTGGCAGGTCCTGCCCTCTGTGCCCCAGCTATTGTTCCCTGTGTGAAGAATCACTCTCAGTGAGATGGAGAGGCAGAGCCTCTGTAGGGAGCCCACCCTGTGGGTGTGCAGGGCATGCTCAGAACAGAGCGTGTCCCTCGTGCAGGCGTCGCAGTGCAGAACCTGATTTCCCAGACTCGGGCACTTCGGTGTTAGGCTGAGCTGCTCTCCACTGCCAAGGCAGACCTGCACCACAACGTGCTCTGAAGAAACACTTTAGGTGTTTGCAACAGGATAAATAGGCAAGGAAATGGAAGCAGCTCCTGAAATTAGGAATTTCCTCACATAAGCAGAGCTATGGAGGTGGAGCAGGTTGCAATGAACACAATTTCAGTGCACCTGAAGTTCCCGAACTGAAACCTCTTTGAACTCATTGCATTTTCACAACACATGAGGAAGTACAGAATAATTAGTGTGCAGCAATACAAACTTCTGCTTGTTTCAAATAATTTTCCATTGTGAAATTTCTCATGAGTACTGTCCTTTAATTACCATTCACACAAGTGATTCAAAGCCTATCTTACTGCTGTAGTAGAGGCTATTTAAATTTGAAATCAACCTTCTATAGGAAAAAGGCAGAGACCTCATTAAGAACAGTGAGTAATCTATGTAGGATTTCTCCAAGACAAATGGAAAGAGAAAAACAGCCTCTGACGGCCATGACAGCTCAAAATGTTAGGAACTTGCACAATACATTGCATATAAGTGTATCAGGAGCTAAAACCTGGCCTGATGGAATGAGTGGTGAATGCTGAGGAAAGCACACTGGCTGCTGAAAGCATATTAGAGGCTGGAAGCCAGGAAAAATAAGGAAAAGTAATGGAGAGAGTTGTCCTGGGACAGATCTCCTGGAGACAGAAAATTTGGGCAAGCAGAGCTGAGAGGAAAAGCTGTCTTGAAAAGAGTGAGCAGCACAACGGTGTGCTGTTCATTTCCAGGTTGTTTTGGGGACATAGGCATGCATGCACTTCCCTGTAAACAAACAGGACTGCACAACCAAGAATAACCTTACTCTTATAATCTTCTTCTCATGCTAGAAGTAAACCCACAGTGCCATTGAGTATTGGCTGACTAAAACAAAACAGTCATATAATAGGAGCATGTTTGGACAGCCAGCTCCTGCTGCATCAGCTGTTTTGTTGTGCCTGGCCCTTTATGCACAGGAATGTAGATGGAGAAGGGTCCCATGTCCCTGGGTAGTGACATGTCTGGTGAACCAGCCCACCTCTGATCAACATCTTAGCTCTGAAAATGGTGGCTTCTGACTGCATATTGGATATGCAAACAGACAGTCTGGCCTAGGACTGTCTTCAGTGAGCAGGAGGTAGCAAAGCAGCAAAGTGTGAGAAGCTGCACTGTGGTTAGAGGGTCAGCTGAGCACTCTGACAAGTACTTCTGAAGCAAAGTGTGTATTCCTACAGTGTCACCGATCTAAAAGAAGATCTCAGTTTTAAAGCCTTGGAGCACAGCCAACAGGGAATCTTTCTGTGACAATGATCCTCCTGCAGCTCCTCACAGATGACACATTTCCCTGGACAGGCAGGATGCTGGAGGTGTAGTCCTAAACATTACTTTCAGCAAACCATGGGAGATACACAGAATTTCCTGTGGAAGATTGAGTTTGTTTGGGTTGGTTTGTTAGGGTGCATGGCATTTAACATATTTTACAATGGTCTTTTACAACAGAAGGGTGAGAACTGAAATATAACTAATTTAGGAGTAAGCTTGCTAGATTTGTGCAGGGATTTGGATGATGTGGTTGCTGTAATAGCAAAGGAGTGGCCTCGGCCTGTTTAAAGCACCCTCATGATCCTCCTGCTGCAGTGTCTTTGAGGCTAAGCTTTCTGGCAGTTTACATGGTCTTGATATCACTTGGACGTCGCTATTTTCAGGTGCCACAATATAGCTGGTGTGTAATACAACTTCATGGGCTGGGCTCTCACACAAGAATAACCTTGTTACCTCACAAGAAATAGAACCCACTAAAAGTATGGTCGGGACCTGAGGGGGTGTTTCCTGAGCATTGGGGGAGAATCTCACACCGAGGTCATCTTGAAACAGCTGTAAAACTTGCCCCCTCAAACTTACCTCAGTTCTGTGCACTGAGAAGTAGAAAATGGTCCAGTGAGAAATAAACCGTATTTCCTGTAATCCCCATAGCTCATGCCTCCTCCATGGATATCAAACACTGCAGCTCTTCCCTTGCTTAAAAGCTCCAACATTGATAACTGAACCCCAAAATGTTGTTTTCCTGAGAGATAGCTGCTGTACAGATTTGGGCTGTGTTACTGCTTGGTGTTGACACCAACCACCTAGTTCCCTAGATGATGAGCTCTGTGTGTGTTTACAGAAGTTTAACACCGTTTGATTCCTCTGCATCTGCCACACACACTGAGGCTTGTGCCTGCTTAGCAGCTGCCTCCACTGGCTCTGCCCATTCCCTATCCAACATGGGAGGCAGGTCTGGTTTGCCCCTTGTTTTTGTACAAGCACCAGCAGAGCAGTGGATGCACGTTCCAAAGGGCACTGTGCACAAGCAAAGGAAAGTAGAAGAGCTGTGAGATGTGGGATGTGGCTGTGGGATGTGGACCCTTCCTACTCCTGCTGCTCCAGTCCAAGTATTTGCCCCTTGGCTCTGTCCTCCATCCCAGGATGTGATGCTGGATAATTCCCATGGGATCCATGTGGAGCTGTGTCGCTCCTAGGTGGGCACTCCCATCTGGGGCTGCGAGCACACATCAGAAATACAGTTCAGGACAGGTTGCATTAGGATGACAAGTCAAAGTCTTGGAGACAAACAAAGCAGGGCTCCACAATCAGCCACATCCCCTCAAAAGTCCCTGCCTCCCACCAGGGGATGTCTTTGGCTACTTCCCAACCTTAGACCCTGCAAAGCCTGATCCTGCATTTCTGCACAGCAGCTTTTGAAAGCAGGTAACAAGGCTGGTATTGCACCATTTTGGGTGGGCTGTCAGGGAATTTCAGGGGCTGCAGCTTGAGCACAGTCTGCCAAGCAAGTGGTCAAGGCATCAAGGGACCAGTTGGGACAGTCCTTGCAGAATGTTTTCCTGCCTGCTCTGTTGTCCTCACGCCTGCCAAAGTGTCACAGTGCCTGCCTGCTGCCAACCCCCTGTCACTGACAGCCCAGCCAGTGATACTGCCATGGGACACCCACTTCTTGCTACGTATTCACTCACTCCTTCATGGAGGTGTCTGTAATAAGCTCACACTGTGGTCTCTCTGGTAAAAGTCTTCTGTGCTTAGAAAACAAATACCCAACAAATTCTTTGAGCACCCCTGGAAGCATTTATCCAAAACTAGAGATGATGAGGGGAACTATGACATACCAAAACTGTACTGCAAACATACTTTGTCTTGGTCATGCCTGTACCACATTCCTTTGAATGCCTGAGATAAGGTCTTGTCCCATATGGGAAATCTGGAGCATCCTGCTCTGACAGACTCCAGTTTAGGCTGAACCTCTGAGGTGGATGACCTCTGTAGCTGACATTAGGTCAACACAAATGCAATCAGGTTTTGTGATCACTGCACTGGAACTCAGTGCAGCTCCTTGCCAGTATGGGGCATCACCTTTATCCCCTCTGCCGTTCTGTAAGGAGTTGGTGTACAGTGCCCACCTGTGCATCACTCCATGTGTGTTATATCAATAAGTCAGAGCCTTGGAGGAGATGACACCTGAAGGGTCTTGCAGAGCGACTTGCAAAGACTTACGAGAAAAGTATCACGCCAAAGAGCATGGGATTTGCCCAGGAGCTGCAGTTCAGTGCTTCCGCAGTGGCACCCTCTGGTTGACCTCCCAGAGCACTACAGATATGACTCATGAGTGCTCACACCAGTCATCAGCAGGGGGATTCCTTAGGTGTACTTTAATTTGCTGTGCCAAGTTACCGCTCTGCAGAATTGCCAAGGTTTTGGCGCTCAGAAAACATGAAGAAATTTAAAGCTTTGTTCAAACATACAGGCCAAAATATCCACATGGCTCAGACTGTTCCAGGGGTGACTGTGCAAGCCATATGCTGGGTATAAGCTCTCTTGACAAACCCCAGCAAAATGTATTTTAGTTTCAGCCTCAGCAAACTGTTACTGACATAATTCTGCCAAAATACAACATGCTCTAAAGGAATATCACTGCCTGCTCTCTTTCAGGGTAACACCCCTTGCCATTTGGCCATGAGTAGGTTATCTTGGGAAAACTTCAGATGTTTCAAAGAAAATTATAAGTCATGCCCACACGATATAATAACTTTCAGAGAGCTTGAGCCTGGGAAGCTTTGCCTGGGTCTTGCCCAGGGTAGTCTGTCTCCAGACCAGATGTCCTTTCCCCTACAGATGTCTCCAAGGCAGCTATTTCCAGACCTTTCCTTCCTTAACTGTATTAATGTAGTTAGAGCTGTAAAAGCCAAGTGAGTCAAATTCCTGTGGTCAGACTTTGCCATAGTGACTTTCAACTTCGTGCTTTACTGACCCCCTGAAAGTCCAACAGGGAAGAGTACTTAGTAACAATCTCTTGTCTTCTGGAAGTGGGATGGACTCTTATACCAGCAGCACAACTGTCCAAGCCTGCTCACCGCCTGGAAGGCAGACAAATAAAAGGGGGGTTGGAGAAGGAGCCAGGACATGCACATTTAAATAAGTTCTTTGATATAAATAAGCCCTGAGGAAGCAGATCTCTTTGAATATAGTTGGTGGAGGTCCTACTTTCTACAGGGTCCTCTATGGATACTCACTGACCATTCAGATTGTATCCACAAGGACAGTGAGTGTTTTCTGCTCCATAAAGAGCTCTGGTATGTACAGAAATGAATCTTCTGTTTTTAACATTAATGGAACCCATTTTAACAGCCTGTTTAATGATACATTTATGGCAAAAGGATGACTGTAGCAGAGGATACAAAATGCTATATTTAGAGACAGACTTACCTGTCAGTTGGAGGTCTCTAAATAATGAAACTTCACCTTAGACCCTCATCCCTCAGGAAAATGGGCAGCTGTACCAAGCCTGCAGACAAGAAGGGGTGACAAGACCAGCTCTAGATAAAGAGTTCTTCCATCAGCTTCACATTGCTGGCTTAGGAGTGAAGAAGGAGAGAGGAAATTCTGCCCATCCTAAAGAAAGTGCTGATGTCATGGCTGTGACATTTGCTTCAAAAAGGGATAGAAAGAAAAACCATAGGGATATCTTAGGTTATGGATGCAATTCCATCATTATTGGTGATTGTTATGTCACAGTTTTACCAGAAAGACACATGATTTACCCAAAATCCACAGAGGTCACAAATTATTACTGGCTTCATTATAGGAAAATCCCTTTTCGAGCAGTTGGTTGCAACTTGCATGTACCATGTAATGAATAAAGACCCAAGAAAAAACCCTGTGTGTTGCAAGTAATGCTGAAATTCCAATTAATAAGTGATAGGTAAGGAGACTGAAAATGCTCTTTCATTGAAAACAAATGTTAATTCTCAGTTCCATAGTTAGCAGTATGAGTGACAGCAGTGACACGAGGAACAGATTGAATATAAATGGAACATGACCAACAGCAACATTTGAAGTGGCTTCTAAAAATGGGAACAGGAACTACAGAAGGTCAAGCAAAAAAGCTCAGTACTTTCCTGATGATGTATTACTACCATGTAAAATGGGCTTAAGCCACAAAACATGTCAAGCGTGCAAAGCACAGGCAAGCCTTCTGTTGAACTCTTGGCTGAAACAAAAGTCTCATTTATGCAGAAAGAATTTCTGTCAAAACAAATGCCACCAGTGTTACCTATATTCCTGGGCATCTTTAATGGCCTTGGATTTCTAAACAGAGGCCAGAAGCCTGTGTACAGCACAAGGAGAATTGTGCTTGCCAGAAAGGGAGTGAAGCATCAGTCTGACAACCCTGTAATTCTACAGGACCAAGAGAGAAGATGCTTTCTCCTCCTGCAACTTTACAGGTAATCTATTGACTGAGGAACCTAGAGAGAGTCCAACTATAATATGACCACCCAGGACAGTAAATGATCCTCACTACTGAAGTCACTCATAGGCTGGAATCCTGCTTGTGCTTTGGTAGTGATGAAGAGCATAAACCTGCAGCTTTGAGGGTCATTTAGTCCAGCCTGGTGGAAATGCTGCCTCCTTCTGTTCTTAGCCTCCATGTAGCTCAGCTCTAAATATTTCAGTTTTATTTAGAGGCAAACAGGAAGAGCACCATAAGAGGTTACTTAGGTCTGAGCTGTCACTTGCACCCCCCGCCTTACTGCCCATAAAACAATCCAACACAAGCACTGTAGGTTTTGGGGCAAACAAAGAACATTATTCCAGGTTCTGCTGCTGATCCCTGCTATCTTGGCACAGAGAAGCCCTGTCTCCTCCCTGTTTTAACAAAGTCTTTTTTCACATGCAGCACTGACAATTGGGAAAATATTGTGCTGGAATTCTGGACAGACAGCTCCAAGCAAAGAGACATTTTGAGGTTTTCATGCCTGCTCCCCATGGGTATGCATAGAGCCCACTTACAGCTCTGGAAAATCTGCAGGGAACTGCTCTGTGACCTCTCTTCCCACTCCTCACCTCAGGCTCTCACCCACATCTCTCACTTAGGAATCACAGAATCACATAATGGATGAGGTTGGAAGGGACCACGGTGGGTCATCTGGTCCAGCCTCCCTCAAGCAGAGTAATCCTAGAGAAATATTAACAGAATGAAAATGTTAAAACAGAATGGAAGAGAATGCAGATCAGCCAGCACTGTCTTTATCTAATATCCAAAAGGGGTTGAATCTGACAAACCTTAAACCCTAAGAAGCATGGAAAACACCAGCAATGGATAACTGTATATTTTCAAAACATTCCAACACACTCTCAATAAATGTCAGCTGCACAATGAAAAGCCACAGTGCTGTGTATTTGTAGCTAGATTTGGAAGTCAAGTGAAATCTAACAATTATTACTCCAAAAAGGGGAGTCTTATTGGCATACTCTTTTTGACTTACCACAGAAATGAAAAATGGAAAGATTGGACTGTCCAGGACACCCTCCAGACACAGTACAAGTGAAACATATTTGCTGGGCACTGCATTTCAAGTGTTTAATCTATTTTATTTTTGATTTGAACTGCCAGCAATAAAATGTGAGACTGAGTTCTGAGAAGCAAAGATCAGGAAAAACCTTGAACAGTAAAGTGATGATAAATGGAGTAGAAATGGATAATAAATCACAATGGATTAACAGCAAGAATAATGCATGAGACCTAGCGACTATCAAATTATGTGAAGTAATTTGCTGTGAAGCAATTACCTCCCACAGTATTTCCGATTCTCGCAGTAAGTGGCCAGCTCTATTGATTCAAGATACCTTTATAACATCAGGAGCTAAAAAAAGTGCTTCCATGCCTTGGGAAGGTGATTTTTGTTAATGCATTACCTGCAGATACTGCCACAGAATATGGGACAAAACAACAAGAACACTGATGAAAGCCAGGGCCAGGTTTACTACAACTGTGTTACTTGTACAAAAATGCTGAAAATATGCTGACCATGTCGATTAATTTATTTCCAGTTGTTACTTTAGTTTTAGTCTCAAACTTGCTATTGCCCTCAGTTGAATAATTTTAAACAGTTTTCTTTCAGGTAGAATTTTAAAGGGGAATTTCTGCAGTTCTATGTTTATAAAATGTTAACCTGTGCTAAAAAGATGAGTTGCTATAAAGCAACTGTTTGCCAAAAAAATACTAAACAAATAATCAAGAAATTCAAAACGTGATTTGCTATCACCTGGGAAAAAATTACCAAATTATCTGCTTGTGTGAGGGTATTAACTAGCAGCTTAAAAAAAAAAAAATATGTTTGCTGGTACCCAGGTTAAGCACAAAGAGATGAAGTGTAATTTGCTCATCTGGTTTTTGCAGCTCTTCCCTTCAGTACAATATCTTTGCAGGCTTCAGGACTTAGGCTGGGGAGCTTTATATCAATGATACTGCATGGCTCGTTGCTCTGCAAGCAAAGGGGCAGATTTCAAAGCATGAGTGTTCCCATCCTTTAGGAAGCAGGCACACTGGTGGGCCCTTAGTGTGGCCTTACACAGGAGCTGTGTTTCTAAATGGACATTATTGTGGTTGTAGGTTGGCTCTCAAAGGCCAAGGATGGACACAAAATGAAAGTGTAGGATTTATCTTCTTCTTTTTGCCCAAGGGAAAAAAAATCTAAAAGAAAATGTTTTGGACATACATTTCAGTCACTGGACCACAGATCAGCAGCTGGAAACATCTGAATTAAAACCTAGATTGGCAATGCGTTCCAATGAAAATGTTATTGTTCCCATCTGCTATAGCATTTTAGATGCCTGAAAGTCACAAAGTCAAAGCCATTAAAATATTGCACAAGGAAACCCAAGATAAAATTCACGGGGCAAATACAGTCAAATCATTGTGCAAACCCCAAAAGTCTCTGCAAACACAGAATTCTGAGAGGATTTATCCAGCTTCAGAAAATTAGAAGTGGTGGGGAAGTTCTCATAGCATATACAGCTCAAATTTAACTACATCTCTTGCTGTTTGGTAGTCCTGTGGCTGAGCAGGTCTACTTTTAAACTACTTGACACTTCAAAAACTGTCTTTCTGAAATATGAATACACAGTGACTTAATGACATATAGGGTATAGATTACCTTTTCTTTAGCCTTTGCCTCTGATTTCTGCAGGGAAGTTGCTGCTCTTGCTTCATCCTTCTCTAGGCTTCTCTGTCCACAAGCATCACTTGGAAAAGGAGCACAGTGAAATGGGAAGGGCAAAGCAGATTGAAACGTGCTTGAGAGCACGGACCTTACAAACCTGCCTAAGACAGAGCATGCTGAAACTTCATCTGTGCTGAGACAACAGCCACAGTGGGAAACCACACCACAGAGCTGCTGAGGAAGCTGGGCAGCAGGCACTAATGAAGGCCATGTCTCCACTGCACCCTGCAGTTTGCTGTAGTTACTGGTACTTTTTAGAGCTTGGGCACCAAAGGGAGTGTATCTATAATTCTATAGATACACAAAGGGAAAGCATTTAAGTCAGTCCTAAAGGTACAGCTGGAAGCCCTCTGGCAGAATTGTGCACATTCCCTCCAGCTCTGCATGTCATAAAAGACACCCCCACCTTTCCATTGCTTGCTCATTCTTAACTGAGGCTCCTTTGTGCTCACCAGGTGTGGTCTTCAGTTGTATCATCTTTGTAATTGTGCAGGATGTGATCTGCTTCAGGGAGTAATTACAGATGGTGAGGAGGCTGCGGTCTTTCCCCTGACACCTTTGCTTTAAATATTGCAAAAGTTTGCTTTTAGAACACGTGAACATGGGAGGGAAATAACTTCACACTACAGGGAAGGCTAGAGAGTCAGTCTCTGCATTTTCCTGGGAAATAGCAAATTAAAAAAAAATCATTAATGGGATAGAGTAGCAAGGCCATGCTAAACATGACAAGAAATGATCAGCAGCACTGCATCACCATAGCCATGGCTGAAAGTGTAAACCAAGAACAGACACAAATTTATTTACATGCTTGGATCTGTGAAAACTATATTTATATAAAGGGATAATGAAAGTTATCTTGTAGTGTATTTGGACAGGGAAATCACTATTAACTGTGCTAATGAAATAGCACTTTTTATAATTTAAGCTGCATCTTTCCTAATCCTGCCTGGAGAAATTAAGGGTTTTGCTGTCAAAGACAGCATACTGTGGTTTTGGGGGAAAAAATGCCCATGGAAAGGCTGTTATTAAGAAGGAAAATATTTGGAGTAGAGATACTGCTGATGAAAGAGGGGAACAATTCAAACAAGGAAGAAGAGATAGAACAGAGCAGCATTCTTCTTACATTCCTTTAGCAGCCTCTTCTGAGGTGCCCAGTCACTCGTCTGGGAAGGTGTTTGTGCTCTCTTGGATATCCCTGCTCTTTCACCCTCTCTCAGACTTCAATATGGTGTTTCCCGAAGCTCTCAGCAGAATGCTCTGCTGGATTAACTTTGATGGGATAAATGGGATACAGTGTCCAAAGTGGAAACATGATCCTGCTACAGCTGAATGTATTTACAGTGAACTGAGAATAAGGAGAGGAGAGCCCACTTATTCCTAAGGTGACAACCATCATGTATCTTCAACTTGTTATTAAGAAGCCTGTAAACAAGCAGCTAGAATGGATCATCTGAAGTACTTACTAGCACTTTTATTGGAACAAAATCAGATATAATTTCTTCCAAGATACAAAAAATATTAAAACCTTCTTTGGCATGGCCTTCAGGATAGTCAAGGATAAGAATGAACATTCCTTTAGGATACATAAGGAGGAAATTAGTAAAAAATCTCTAGGACTCCATTGCTGTAGCTGAAGTGCAATTTTGTTTCCATGAAGAAAAAACATACCCAGAAGGGACAGACCTTTTAGCTTTGTTTTCAGCAGAGGACAGATGTGATCCAGGGGACAAGGGTTTCAGAGAGAAAGGAAAACACTGGGAATACCAGGAGGCAGGGGAAGAAGCAACACAGATGCTCAGCCCTTGAATTTCAGATTGTCCTGAGGGACTTGGCCAAAGTCCCCATTTGTCTTGGTCATCTTGGTGCTGCTGGGATGTGAGATTTCCTCACATCCCAGAGGAAAATGGTGAAAACAGTCACCCTCACTGGGTAACCTTATAATCCAGCACTCACCAGGCTGTGCCCATCCCACCCCTGCCAGGAGCCACACAGTGGGGGCACATCCCTGGGGATGGGCATGGCTGGGTGGGACCCAGGGCCAAGGGGGCTGGAGGGCTGCTGGGGCAGCAGCTGACAGCCTGGGGCTGATGTGGGGTCCTGGGCCTCAGCAGCTTGGGAAGCCCAGTGTGGCTGACAGGGTCATGCAGAGCTGTGAATGCCCTCAGGCCTTTGGTGGTTTTTTCCCCTTTATCTTCTCTAAGATTTTAAAATGATTTTGCTGTTCCTCTTGAAATGTTTCACTTTTTTCCAGTCCTGATGAGTACATAATAGGTCAGCAGGTGCTTCCTCCCCATCTGACCTGGAGATAGTGGCTCCAGCTGGCACCCACTGGTTCCTTTCCTTGTTCTGGGAGCCTCCAGGGAGGTGCAGGGCCAACAGACCTTTGGTCCAGGCTCTGCTCGACCCCATCATCAGCCTGAATCAGAAAGCCCCTCAAAAGCAGGGTGTGAGGGTTAGCAGGAATAAAGGGAGGATGAATGATGGAGGAGGTATTGGCACCTGGACTTCCTGCAGTAGAGGAGTCAGAGTCTGTTACTGTGGAAATATAATAGGCACACTATTTGAGGGAGAGAAGGATTATGCTGAAGCACCAGGTCGCTTATTCTTCCAGTTATTTCAAGTGCTGTAATAAAAGCAAATGCCCACTCTCAGCCTAAGGTGAGTGGAAGTGTAAACAAAGAACTGGAGCGCCCTCAGCTGCGGTGTGGTGCCTGCACTACCCCCATGTAAATATATCAACCCATGTAAATTATTTATGCCTTTGGACTTGCTGCATTTCCTTCTCTTTTCTCCCTGCTGCTCTCACTCCCTGCAGGACTCCCACTCCTCTCTCCTGCCCGTCTCCCGTGTTGTCTCTGGCTGCCTGCCCCTGCCTGGGCTGGCAGGGCTGGACAGGGTCCCAGGGCTCCCCAGCCCCACTGCCACCACCCCTGGGACCTCGGGAATGCTTCATAGGTGCCTGTGGAAATTTAGCAGTGTGATAGTTTTCATGGGAAGGGTGGGTTAATTAAGTAAATATTGCCTTATGTCTGGCAGGCAAAATTAGAGAATCACCTTTACTGGAAGTATTTCAAAAATAGCTTCTCTGCTGTTTCCTCCTTGTTTCTCCTCGCACAGACCCTGGCATTTTAAAGCACTGTTTCAAGATTTAAACTAGCTTGTGTTGTGTTTTGGTTCATCTTGTGATTTGCTGTACCAATTCTGCTCTAGCATTTTGGAACATCCCAAAATAATTTCCCTTTTCTCCTTCTCTACTACTGCATCTGTTATCAGGAGTGCATCAGCACCTCTTTGGCTGCTTTCACCTGTTTTACAAAACAAAAATTCTTATCCATGAACATAAAGAATTTAATTTTAACAAGTAAAGAAAACAAATTTAACTGGAACCCCCTGCCATAATTTTAAGACTTTTCCCCCAGAAAGTAGTTTGGGGAAATGATGGCAGCTGGAATCAGTGATGATTTGGTTTATTTTTCCAAAAGGGACTGAGCCTGGCTGAGTTTGTTTTGTGCAGGATTGAGTTTAAACTGCTAAAAGTCTTTACAAACAAGGTCTGATGAAAAAGCTGAGAATATTGTTCTCTATAGAAGAAAATGTTATTCCCTATAATGGCAGAGTGACTGAGTTTCTATTACCTTTGAAAATAATTCAGTGCTTAGGAATATATATTAGAAGAGTTATATCATAGATCCTGCAACAAACATTTAAATTGTAAGTTTTCCTTCATTATTTTGTAAAGCATTCCTATATTTTTTATTATTTTTATTAGATTCCTCTGTTGGAAAAGTGTAAAGTCATTTACAAATAGAATTTGCAAGTAACTTAATTTTAAATTCAAATTAAATATGGTTAAAATGCCAAACTCATTGCTCTGAAAATCAGTACATTTGTTTTGCGGAATAAAATGAGATACTGTGTCTTTATTCAAAATTTTTAACTCTAGTGGCTGAGACTTCACATTTTCAGACTCTCTCAAATATGAAGATTTCTATTCTTTAAAATATTGTAAAGAAAAGTCTCAAATTCCATACAGCCAAATAATTCCTGGAAGCTTTAAAGAAAATACTTGTAATTGGAAGACTTTCTATAGAATTTCAAAAATGGAAAGCAAGTCTCATTGACTTGTAAGAGTTACTTAAAGCATAAAAATATTTGTATCTAAATCTGGGATTTCTTGGAAAAAACCCAATAACCAAACCCCTTTCCCCCACCCCCCCAAACTAAAAACCAACAAAACCCAACAAAAAGAACTCCAACGAAGGGTGAACCTGAAAAAAATCCCAGGCTTTTCAAACAACTCTGGTGTTCTTCTCATGCAGCTATTGATCTGGTGGTATTTCAGAGACTGGGGGCTTGTGTGGTGTACTTCATCCAATCCTGTGAAGTTCCTCCCCTGCTACATTTTCATTTTAAATTTCAATTTTTGAGTGTGGTACTGCTAACCTCAAAATATTCATTATTCTCTGCTCTGCTATTTTGGTACTTTATACATAGACTTAATATCAAAATTAGGTTAAAAAGTAGTTCTTTCTATAAAGATAGCCTTCTGAGGAGCTCTTTATTTACTCACTTGTTTGTTTGCTCAAGGGGACGTCTTTAGCTGGAGTTGCCCAGTCCTCTTTCCTTGTAATTGAAAGGCATGTTTGGAAGAAAAGAAAAGTATGTAGTGGTTTGTATATTCAGGAGAAGATGTTTGATTTAATTTAACAGATTATATTCTTGAAAAGGAACAGGGACAAAAACAGATGCTGAGCCAAATTCTGCCTTGAGCTGCATCCTGCTTAAGCGCCGCCTGAGCCGTGCTAGGGAGCAGGTCCCTGCCACAGGGAGGTTGTGGTGGGGCTGGGTTCCACCTCTGCAAGAACACGAGGGGAGATAAAACCCCTGCTCCAATAGCTAGGAAAGCTGCCCTTTGGTGTGCTTTTCTGCCAGCTTCAACCTCTGCCCTTGCCGAGGGGATGAGCTGGGGGAATCTTCTCTGTGCATGTGGCACCCCCATGGTGGGGAGGCTCCCAGGCTGTGAATACTGTGGAGAACATGCCATCCTTCCTTTCCTTCCTTCTCAGCTCCTGATCTCCATGAATACAGCAACAAGGGAGAGATGGGGAATGAGGAAGAGTGCAGAAAATTAGCATTGATCATTACTCTCTTTTCTAAAAACCAAACCACAATTAAAGGATTTAAATTACTGGGAGACATAGCTGCATATTTCAGGAAATTAGGATATTCCAGTCAATTAGAAAATAAAAAAGAGAAAGGAAATAAAAGATTTCCCAGTCTTTGTCATCCACTATGCATTGTCATGATTCAGCTTTTCCCTTTTTTGGGTAGAACGAGATAAGAATAGGACATTTAATGTTTTTAAAGCTGGACATCCTAGAAGGGGAAACTGATAACAGTGGCCAGTGCAGGGGGGTATTTCTCTGCTGCTCACTAAGAGAGAGCAACAGCTACTGCTGAGGATGCTTGTGTTCAAGCTCTGCAGTTCTAACATTTTAAAGGTTTGACCTTTTGATCCTCATTTCAATCCCTTCTTTACACGAGGCAAAACACTGAACTACAGCAGGTGCAGAAGGTAGAATAAAAACCCAGAGATAAAAATGAGGTATTACATAAGGTTTTTTTCTGGTCTACAGCCATTTGCAGTTTGGGAGCACCTTAGATAGAAGGGGTGATTATTAGTAAACAGTATTTGATGGCTTTTTCTTCTTTTTTTGTCCAATTGTCTCTCAACTTATAACAGCTTTCCAGACTCCTGGTGTCCTGTGACAAGGAGCTTTACAGCTCAATGGTGTACGGTGTTAAAAAGTGTTTTCCCTGCCTTAGCTATTTTGTTTCCTGCCTTCTGATTTTTTGCATTCTAAGAGAAAGTTATTATCTACTTTTATTTTCTGCATCAACAATGATTTTATCAGTCTCTGCCATTAAGTCCCCTGTCCCCTTAATTTCTTTTCCCTGAGGGACAGATGACCTGGAAAATGGAAGGGTATGAAATCCTCCCAGGTACATTTAACAGAACACACAGTCACAAACTGTCTCCCTGTAAAAGCAAAAGCACCAGCCTTAGTCTGCACCACAGAGTCTTTCTTGAAGGAAGAACGTTTTTGTGCAGTGTAACACTCAAATTTGAGTTCTAAAAGCAGGACCTTGACCTTCTACCAGTCTAGTTGAACCAGCTTTACAAGTATTATAAATCCTGGGCTGGTTCAAAGCTTTTGAACAACTACACTTTGTTTTGAATCACAAGCAGCAACAGAACTTTCACACTGCATTGCCAGGACTACTTAAGGGACAAATTTAAACTTTGGAGAAATAAAATGTTACTTTTAGTTTTTTTTTTACATAAAGTATCTATATTGGGAAATATTTTTAATATTAGCAGCTAGTGTTTCTCCTCTGGCTCTTCTTTCTTTAGTATTAGTTGACCATATTTCTCATCAAAATGCAGCTGCTCTCCCAGCTGTATGGGTGGGGGGGCTCTGTTTTTCAGCTGTATTTAGGATATGCAGGAATTTGAAGGTATTAGGAAGGTCTGATGCTATTATGCAACGGTTCTACTGCCCCACCTGCAGGCCTTGGGGCTTACCTTTAAACCTGCTTTGTTTGAACCAGAGGATTCTGCATTTCAGGGGCAGACGTATGTTCAAACTGTGTCCTGACGTAAGTGGAATTGAAGACCTGACAAGAGATTTTATTGCTCTTTGGTTTGGGAAAAATTTTACATTGGAGAAAGTCAAAACACTTGTATTACATCTATAAACTGCAATATTTGGTTCAGCTACAGGTGTTTTCCTGCATCACTTTGCAGTCCCAGGTTACTCTGGTTACATCTGCACGTGCCTAAGATGAGTCGAGAAAAAGATCGCAGAGGTTGCAAGATAAAACCAGTCCTTGCTTCCCTGCAGCAGGACTTCTGCATGAGACCCCAGAGTGAAACCACACTTTATCTCACACATAGCTGAGAAGCTCAAGGACAGAAAGGAGGAGGAGCCAGCTGGGAAATGCTAAAGAATCAGCCTGCATGCCCACACCTCATTCTAGTCAAATGGCCTTGGGATGTGTTTACAGTCAAAAGAGCTGTGAATGGTGCTGTCTGTCTGTGCTGGGAATTACTGCAGGAAATCAGTGTAGAAAGCCTGAGTTAGTTTATTAGCTTCACAAATCTTAGCACATTATTTTGCTTTTTACGAAAATATTATTGTGCTAAGAGACTTTTGATAGTGGGGCCTTTCTGTGTAACATTACATTTACTGCTGCTCTTATTCTGGTAACAAGCAAAGTACAAGGAACGAGCACATTGCACAGCAAAGCCACAAACCCCTCTGACTCTGCAACTGCTTGCAAAACAGGACTGCTAACTGGATGAAGAATCTGATCATGCCCACAAGGGAGACAAAATGAATTTCAGATTCAGGGAAGGCTGTAGCAAGGTGCTCTCCTTATTGCCAGTCTGGTCTTCCTTGTTGCTAGGTGGGTAGAGATGCCCGTGCTGCCCTTGGCTGAGGGCAGTGGCAGGAGGCCCCAGTGTGAGGAGCCCTGGCACTGCCAGCTTCTGCTGGTGGCTCACAGGTGAATTTCCTGTGCTGGCTCAGAGTATGGTGTCTAACAGGCAAGAAGGCTTGCAGACTACAAACACCTAGCACCCCACTGCCTATCTTTGCAAGCAGCTCTCACTCAGATGATCCCTAAGACATGCCTCACTTATGCTGCTAATTAAACTTCTAGTCCTCTAGCCAAGAACCAGTACAGCCTCTGCCAAGAATCAATAAAATGCAAAGCAGCCCATAGCCAACGTGCAGCCCACTAAATACCAGATCCTCATGCCAGAATGCTTTCCTGTATCACCATACTATGAAACCTGAGAGGAATATCTGGAAAGGAATCACTGCCTCTAGGGTCTTACATCTATGTGGAGTGTCTTGGGACATGGCTTTCCAGAATGGGATGTGATCAGATTTTTAGCACTGTTACCACAGAAACTAAACAACCTGGAACGAGCTGACTCTTGCTATCCCTCAGAGCCGTGCTGCTCCTGGCACAAGAGATCTCTGCGGAGCCTCAAAGAGAAAATGTGCCCACTGTGACTGTGAGCCCTCTCCCAAACTTACATGGTCTTAGTGTAAATCCCTTTTATTCAGTAATTTAAAACATCTCCACAGTGTACAAGTTATCATATTTACTGCTCTTTGTTTTTTTTAGCACATGCACTTTAGGGATTCTTTAATTGCATTCTGTTTATTATTAGGAGTATTTCTATGAACACTTTGTGTTTCTCATGGAGAATTCACAAAGCGTTTTCAGGACAGCCTTTGTATGGATTATGAACCTCCCTTGGCCTTGTACCCCAGCAGTTAATATTCACAGGCCACTAAAAGCACAACAGGCTGCACTGATAGTTCCTAACACAATCAAATGTGGTGCAGCAATGAGGTGTATGCACCCCATACAATGTGTCCCACGTGGTCAGGTTTTCAGAAGGAATACCAAAACCTCTGGAAATTCATTGAGTTTTCATGTCCTAGCCAAGGGACGGTTCTCTCTTTTGCTTTCCTATGTGCTGTGCAGGACGCAGTGCAGATTATGACCCGAAACAGATACTGGTCTGTTTTCTTAATATTCTTGTTAACACCTGCTGTGTACAGCTCCTCTTCCCAGGCACTGTCAGTCTTGTCTTCAGGGAGGAGAGTTAAACAAGTTTTGCTCTGTGAGGCAGTAGAAGGCTTCATTGCTTTCTACAGGAAAGGATGGTGTATTCTTATCTCAGGATAAGGGCAGGAAGGCTGGTTTGGTTACACATCAGACAGAAGAGGTTATGGTGCTTTGGGCTCCCCACAGTGTGAGGACAAGCCCATGTGTGGGAGAGCCACATGATCCTGTACTCAACATCTACCTGCTTGATGACATTCATTCTCCCTTGGAGAAAATACCCGAGAGATCTTGAGACACAAGCAGTGGCATTAGTGTCCTAACACCATCCCAGCATGTAGAGCTGCCATGCCCACAGCCATCTGCTGGTAGCATGAAACTGTCACAGCCTACCTGAGCAGTCAGGTGGGGTGGGGAGAGGAGAACCCTTCAATTTGTCCCATAAAATGATGTGAAGTTGCCTCTGCCATATATTCCAACAAGACTTGTTGAGCAATCCTGCAGCATGCAGAATTCAGCACTTCTCTGACTCAGAGACATCATTGCACCAAGCACATACATGATGGAAAATCCACAGTGCATTCCTAGGAAAGCAGTGAGAAGCTGTTCTGTTCTCATTTTCTAATGGGGTGGTCCATTTCACATCAGATAGTGTGAACCTGAAGGAAATAATTTTGAAAATACATCCACCCAGGCATGCAAGGCAGCCTGGAATTAAGTAACATTCTTGCCCTTGGGGTGAACTCTCCATGTGTATGCGTCAGTATCTGACCTTTTCACAGTATTTTTGTGGGGAGACACACACAGCAGGAGAAGGAGTGTGAAGGAGAATTCCTCTCTCCAGCACTTTGGGCAAGTGTGGTTCTGCATTAGAGCTGCAACATTTCTGCTGTTAGTAAAGGAGGAAGGAAAAGAAGGTGAGGCAGCCCTTGCAGCTGGTTCTCCTCTAACTTGGCTAATGTTTGCATGGGAGCAGGGAGAATCATTAACTGCCTCAGACAAGTTTTACTGCCTCGAGGTCACAGAGTAATGGTGCACTGAAAGGCCACAGAAACGCAGCAAAACAAGTCTCTTGGTGCTGGGGAGACCAGAGCGCTTTGTCCAGGAAAGGCAGAGCTCTGTGCACACCTAAAAAGCTGCATCCAGGTTTGCTCCTGGGATCCTTCATCTGTGATGCCGACACAGCAGAAGGACATGAATGGTGGACTTTCTAAAACCAGCTTCTTATTTACTTGTTACTTATTAACTTATTTTAATTTTTATCTTTTTTTTTTGCAGTTCGGGGGAAAAATTAGCCCTAGATATCTAACCTAAGTTATCATTTGCTAAATTTCTGACATCCTAGTCTAGTAGTCTCCAATAGCCTTGTTTTCCTTTTGGATAGCATCTCCCTGTTCTCAGGCTGGTACCTGCAGGAGGACTAAATCCAGTGCTCCCCCATAAACGCCGGGCAGCTCCCTTGCTGTGTTATTAATTATTCTCCTCCTGACTGACAACAAGAAACTCCTTTCTCCGTGCCCTTGGGCACATCCAGAGCCTTTATCTGAGGTCACTTTTTTTTTGTAGTCCACAAAGCACAAGCAAGGCTTGTCCTCTCAGTGTATGACTCAACTTTTGGCCCTAATTCTCACTCCCCAGGCCAGGTAAAGATAAAGAGGTTTGTGGAGGAGGAAGGCAGATTCCACCTCCAAAGCTCCAACCACGTGCCCTCACCAATTATCAGGTAGGTGCTGCCCTCCCCTAAGGACATCCCCTCTCCTAGCTCTCTTGTTTATGAGTCCAGCTCCACCTATTCCCCACTGCAGTGCTGGCATCCTATTTCCAGCACAGAGGTGTGCCTGAGGTCCTTGTCACAGCGCTGCAAGCACAGCTGCTCTGCAGTGTCCTGTGCTCAAGGCTTCATTCCACAGACACCAGAGAAAGGTCGCAGTACCTTCCTCCTGCTTTTCTTGAACATGACCTGGTGCATGGTATCCATGTGCAGCAACATCCATCCATCCATCCATCCATCCATCCATCCATCCATCCATCCATCCATCCATCCATCCATCCATCCATCCATCCTTCCATTCCTCAATCTTAGAATTTACAAACTTAAAGGTCAGTAGATCTCATTTGGCATGAACAGGAAAAACACACACCAACCTTGTAGAAAGACAGATGTGTTACCCTGCATAGGAACCTTCTTGCTATGTAAGCATGACCCTGAGTTTTCAAGGCTTCTGCTCACCTGCTTTTTTTGCTGTAAGAAAGCTGGAGCTGTTAAGATACTTCCAGCATGCAATGCCCTCAATATAATGCAATTAACATTTTGACCACTGGATGCTACCCTTGCTCCAAACATCTGCACAAGGGACTGCAGGGTGAAGATTTACTGGCAATGCAATCTTGTAATTTTTTAACCTAGAACCTAGTTAAATCAGTCAGCGACCTGTGAGGTGTTTATTGCCTGCCCATCAGCTGAAGGTGAATAGTTAGGAAGTCGTTTTGGGAATATAAAGGAATGTCTGCAACAGCTACACACAAGCAGATGATTAAATTAATGGTAATGGACTGAGATTTTAGTAGTGAAGAAGTGATTTTTCAAACCCTTAGCCCTGGGGATTTCTAGCACATTGACCTAGACAAAGAAATGGTTTTGGATGTATTATACTAGTGCCCAAAGCCCAGAAATAAAACACATTTTTTAGATACATTTGACAATTTATGCTGCCCTCTACTCACTATCACACCTGCACTAGAACAGTTAGTTAGCCTTATGTGTAAGCAGGTTCTTTTACCTTTACTATTATTAGTTATTATTATTATTATCATCATCATTGTCATCATCATCATTGGCAAACATTGTTTAACATTTCCCATTCTCTACTTATATTGCTCTCACCTACATTCCTCCCCCCAGCCTTTCTGCATGGCTCCCACGCACTTTGTCCCTGCTTCTTTCACTGATGTAAAGCAAAGCCTTCCCATCAGATGAGAACAGTTGCTATGGCTGAGATATGCCCAGAGCAATTCATCATTTATTGATTGGTACCTCTGTGAAATACTTCCTTTGTGTGCACTGTGTTGCAGGAGTTCTTGTTTTCATCTTCCCCAAAGGAGGAGGAAACCCTTTTAAATATGCATGATAGTTTGTGCACCCTGGGCACACTGTGGGTAGCTGATATATCCTCCTACAGGTGGGCACAGCCTATACCCTATGTAAACTGAAAGAATCTCCCTACGTTTATTTTGTACTTGCACAAAGATGATTCTACTGCTCTCTGTGTTTTCTTTTGAATCCTCACACATTGCAGGAAGCATCCAGGAACAGTTCCCCGAGCAAGGCAGTGTTTTCTTACAGTATAATTCTATCTGAAGACCCAGTAATTTATTTACACGTTGCCTTATCATCCCACAGTTCTGGTATCTGCCGGTAGGCATCTGGAAGAACAGGTTTTGCACACTTTTCTGAGATCCTCACGTGATCTCTGGGCCAGTTTGCCATGTCTGTAGATACACTTTGCTTGAAATCAGAGGTAAAGCAAACTCCTGTTCAAGACATGAAAAGTATGAATCCTCACAGGCAGTACCTAAATAAGGAACAAGGGTAATTCACATTGCCTAAATGTAAATGTTTCATGCTCCTAGAGGGGTGAGCCAGCTGATATATGGCAGAAACCTAATCCAGGAAGAAATGAAACTCATTATGAAAATGCTGGTTTCTGGCCATTTGTGTGTTGAATGGCAAAGGGAAGGCTTAATCACTCTGCATACCAATGCAGCATAGAGGTATTAAAACCAAAACCGATCAAACAAAATATGCTTTCTCTTTTTGACTCAGTGTTATCACTTACAAAGTACCTGGCCAAAAATTCTGAACCACTTCCTTTATCTCATCCTGATAAATTCTTAGAGAATAGATACTTAAAATAGTTTATTAATCAAATTTCCTCTCTCTCAATTTTGTTTCTACCTTCTCTCTGAAAGACTGCTAGTGGGCTAATGTGATATTTTAACAAAGAAAATGTGGGAGCTTTTTAAACTGACATGTAAAAGTTCTTTCATATTTGAACCTCCTGATGTAACTCTACTTGCTTGCTAGGACAGAGCAATCTATGGCTGTTGCTACACACTTGCCTGTTGTCATGATTTATACACCAGATTAAGGTCAGGGATTATAAATTAGCAAAGTGTAACTCCATAGTGCATGATCCTCAGTACTTTAAATTAGAACCTTCTCTGGTGGGCATGACAGTAATCAGAGCAGAATTTTGCCCTACAGGCATATTTTTCACCACCCCATCCGTTGCCCCAGATACTAGGGATGAAAATGCCAGTTTTGCTAATTTTGCTTTCCTTTTCTTTCCTTTATCTTTTCTTTCTTGAGACCGTTCCAAATGACATAGGAAAACAACATTCAAACCAGGGCACAGTAGTGGAATGCATGCTACAAGCCAGAACAGCATAAAATATTCAAAGAAGGAACACATGTGTATTCAGGTCAAGTAAAGAGAAGGATTCCTACAGTCAGGAATCCTTTCAATGGCTTGAAAAAATGGTTAATAGACATTTGTCAAGGGTGCCCTCTTCTTTTATTTCTCTTCAACTTGAAGAGCTGGTGGCCTGACATTTGGTCCCTGAAGCATTTCCATGAGATTTGCCTTCATCCTGTGTCAATCCTCTTTCCAAGAGCTTGAAGAAGCAACTTTATCTTCCTGTAACCCAGACTGAGGAATGCAGGACACCCAGAATAGAATAGGTCAGGTTCAAAGCATGAGATTATCCCCCTGAATTTAATAAAGAGCTGATTTCTTTGGGATTCCTCATGAGTTAGTCAAAGCAAACTCTCAGCCAGATTAGCTTGGAGAGTTTGGAGAGAAGTATCTACCTGCAAGCCAGAGCAGCATCTCCATCAGCTTTCCCTATCAGAGCTTCGCTTTCCTCTCTCCCTTTTTTCTCACTTCAGGACCATTATTTCCTGCCATGAGCTAGAAAAACATCTGTTCTGGATGAAGATGGAAACATGGGACACTATTATTGTGAATAATTTGCTTTTTACTAAATCCATTTGATTCTCCATTTTGGCAAATTCAAGGCCAGCAGTCTATTTCAAGGTTTCCTAATACTGAAAAATTCCCTCCACACATACTTTTGCCTTTTTTTTCCCTTCACATATTCTGTCTGTGAGATTGCAGCAGTGACAAGCCTCTTTGCCATTCTTGGACCTTGCTTAGAATAACCAATATGTGGGAGTACAGAAAAGTTCAAGCTGCTCATTTCCCACAGCAATTTACCAATTAATGGAATGAAAACTGCTAGATCAATAAATAAACATAGTCAGGTTTTTAGGCTTTGCACACAGAAATACAGGCCTAACTCAGTAAGTATTCAAAGCTGAATGATTGAACACTCTTGTATTCATCATTTCACAAAACTTTTCAAATATTTATTCCTGAAATACACCGGAGCTGTATTACTTTACAGCTAAAACTTTGCAGTTCCTTGCTGCTCCGTGGAAAAAGTCAGCATGTTCCAAATACTGATCTTGGCTTACACAGATGTAGGGTCCCCAGAGGTCCTGGACACTGACAAGCAGCATCCAGGCTTCAGGTTGTATCAGCTGCTGCTCAGAAAGAGCTTCTTTGGAGGTCTGTTATTAGATCTTTGCAATTTGTTAAATGAAGATGGGGAAAAATGTCCCTGGTTTTGTTGATCTCCTATTCCATCACAAACGATATGTCCACTGCTATGTCTAGAAAAGAAGAGCCCTGGACATTCAGCCATTTCAAGTCCAAATTATCTGACAGATGTTGTTTCAAACATTGCTGGTCTCTGGTGGGATCTGGTCCTTATAAATGTCTCTTTCTATCCTCAAAAACAGATAATATCATATATAATATGATATCATATTCCTGCTGGTTCAGCAGGGGATTGCTGGCCTCCACAAGCAGGCAGGCACTTTCCTCTTCCCAAGGAAGACACTGGGAAGTTACTCCACCAGTGAGGAGTCCTATGAAACATCAGAATTAATCCCTGGGTCAGGATTTCTTTGTCTGATTCTGCATAGTCTCTAATTTTCTCTTTCTTTAAATATAACATATGCTCAATCTTCAGCGTGTGACTGCTCACTTCCCAATATTTAAGTAATATGACAAGCACTGAAAAGTTTGTATATTTAATACTGTAATTGGTCCACATGTTCCCTCTCTGGCTCTCTATGTGCCCGTTGCCCTCTCCATTACTGCTTCTTATCACTACACATATTTATGTCTGTAAGTTGCATGAAATTAATAAAATGAAAGCAACCATATTAATCAGACTTTTTCTCTTTTCAGAGACATCAGCATTTGTATAGAAGAATAAGGAAGGAGGGCTTGCTCCTCATGCACTTTTGTCTGGTGCTGCTGGGTCCAGACCCAGCACCAGTGTGCAGAGCTGTTCCTGGCAAGGGAAGCTGCCAGGCTGCCCTTCTACTTGAAGCCTAATAGACATTAATAGACATTTAATAGACATTAAAGCCACATTTACAGCATGAACCCCCCAAAGTGGTAGATGTGCTTAGTAGCGGGAGCATTATTAGCAATAACATAATTTATGTCTGACTTTTCACCAGGGATGGACCAGTTCCTCTAAATGGATTATTTTATTTACAATAAAGGGGGTGGGATAACCCCACCCCCTGGTTTTCATACTCCCTTCAAAGACCAAGCAGTATGTTAAGAAGCTCTTCCTCTATTTAAACCTGTGTTCTAATCTCCAGATGTATTCTTAAAATTAAAATACACTTGCTTTCTTCTTTTATTGTGAAGCCACTCAACAATTAGCCACTCACAAGTGTGAAGCCACTCACAAGTCTTTAGCCTGCTAAAGACTTTTGAAATTTTTTTATTTATACTAATGAGATGCAGTTCTGACTGACATCTGTCAAAGAGAGTAGGAGAAGGTGGAGAAAATTATATTTCTAAACAGGGATGGAAAAATGGAGCCTCCTTGCCAGGACCCTGGGCAAATCCCCTTCTGGAGCATAGCTGGCTATATCCAAGGCCAATGAATCTCCACCGATTTGGGCTGTTGGGAAGACACACAGAAGCTCAGGTGTGCCCTCCTGCCTCCTGGGAGCTGTTTGTAGCTGAGGTTTTACCCCTGTCCCCACCTGTGCTGCACTGCTGCTGTGCTGCAGTGGTGCCTGTGCCCTGGGTGCTGCTGCTCTGATTCTGACCCTGACCCAGCTCCTCCAGATCACCTTCCTGACTTGCCCTTGTACCTGTCCTGTTGCTACAGATGTGCTTGGTGACCACCCATCCATGTCTGATGCCAGCTGCTGCCCTGGACCTGATCCTGTCCTGGCTTCTCAGCACCCCAGCTCCTTGCTGGTAAGGGCTCAGCTTTGCTGTGCTGCCAGGGAGCAGCACTGTGCTCCTCACAGCACCCTGACTTGTTTTTGGGCTTTCCAGAGAATGATTTAACCACATTCTCTAAAATTGCCTTCAATTCAAAACCCAAGTGAAACTGAATTGCCTTGTGTGGCCACATGCTCAAACTGTTTCTGCCCAGCTCATTGTTTCCAATGAATAATAGCGGATTTGTCAATATTTATATTGCATCCTCAGTAGAAATCAGCTTGTCTAACCTGAAGTCAATATCAACTATACTGATTCATGCTGCTTGAAAAATCTGTTCATATTTTCTAAACGCTTCAGTTGAGTTTAAACCCTTACACCTTTAGAACAAGAAAAATCTTGTGCTAATATCTCTGTGTTAATATTTTCCCATTATGTAGATCAGAGGCTCAAGGAACAACATTAGCACTTTCCTTCAGCACCATTTATAGCTTTTGACAAGTTCCTGACATTGACAAAGGGTGTTATGAAAAGCAGAGTCAGCAGGCTGAAGACACTGACTGGGTTATGTTTTTATTAAAAGGATTATTCAGCTGTCACATAATGTCACATGTAAATATCGTCATGACTTTGCTTCTAGCAAAGCAATGTCATATAAGCAAAAGGTCTCTGTTCCCCCTGTTGCCTTTACTGTAAGAATACCACACCAGCTGTAAGAGAAGGGAATGGGGGCCCTGAAGCTCAAATCCATGCCTCCTGGTTTGTGGGCATTCCTGAGCTCCTGGGCACAGGACACATGAATTCTCAAGCTGTATGAGAGAGGTGTTACCTTCAGATAGCTGCCTCAAAATCTAAACAAATATTTAGAACCATTATTTTAACTCTGTTTTTCATATGAACAAGTGCTGTCAGATTGATCTGCATTATAAACTCAGCTCTGAACTCAATTTTGGTATACTCTGTGGAGATTATCACCTTTGAACTCAGTTTTAATATACCCTGTGGAGATTATTTGGACTACTCGCACTGCAGTCTGTACCCCACGACAAACAAAGAGACCTCTTTGCATACTGGAATCACCACTAAAGCCACGTTTTGTGGAGTATGCCCTGACTAGTTCAGGATCTGATTGTGTGTAGCTGTGCAAGCCCCGGGATCATCTGCAGTCCATATTTCTGCTGCCCCATGGCTAGATTACAACTTGCAACTCAATTTCTCACTCTACAGCTGCATTACTGAAAATCCCAGAGTTAGGTACTCAGAGCTGGCCTGGAGTAGCTGCAGTGATTGGCACAGCAGGTCCTGCCTGCCTTGACACAACAGGGTGATGGACAGCAAGAGAGTTCCATAGAACAGGATCACTGAAGAATCAGTCACTTTTCTGGGCAGCCTGCTCCAATGCTTTATAACTTTTTCAGTGAAGAAATTTTTCCTAGTAACCAATACAAACCTCTCCTGATGCATCTTGAGGCCACTTCCTCTCCTCCTGTCACTTGTTACTTGGGAGAAGACACTCAGTACCACCTCCTTTCTGGCAGTGAGAGTAGAGAGTGATAAGATCCTTTCTGAGCCTCTTTTTCTCCAGGCTAAACAGCCTCAGTTTCCTCAGCTGCTCCTCATTAATAGCAATAAACAAGTATGTATCTATTTGTTGCAGCATCACAACCAAAGATGCAATGTGATTGACTGGGCCTGCAAACTGCATTTCTGTTTGAATTTGGCATTATTTTGCAAGTAGAGACAATAGTAATAAGCTTGTAGAAGTGATATAAAAATGGTAACTAATGGGTTTGGAAAATGAGTTCTGAGCACAAGAGCAGATTTGTGGTAAGCAAGACTTGACGTTTGATGTAAACATAATATTTGGGGGTTTTTGCCCAAATTTCACTGTCTCCCAATTCTTGATTATTATTATTATTATGGCATTCACTTGCATTTTTCTTCTTTTCTTTTTGAAGTAACATTAACTAAGTTGTTTTGACCTCAGTTTGCACATGACCTAGATGAAGACTGCACTGTGTCGTTAGAGCTTGCCAGAAGGCAGAAAGGTGAGTCTGAGGGCATGAAGCTCCTTCAAGGTGCTTGATGGGAAAAGAAAGTTAAAAGAACCAGAATTATATCAAATGCCATTTTAAAAACTATTTTTGTGATTTTGGAGACTTTATCTTGTCTTCAACAGCAGCCATAAGGAGGCTGGAGTCTGGCCACTTACCACTGCTTACATGCCCAGCACACACACACATTCGTTAAGGCTGTGAAAGGGTACATTCCTGCCCAGTCCTTTTAGTATTTCTATTTCTGTTGACTATAAAGAAGACAAGGTAAATCAAGACAAGCCATGTAAGAAGCTTCATGAGAAAGGAAGGCTATTGGAGCTTTGTCTTTCTTTGTCTCTGACAATAGCTTCTAGGAATGTCTTCCTCCAGCTGCTGTCTTAAGGGCTGTGTTTGCTCTTTTGTCTGCTGGTCTCTCCTTTCCTCCCTGTTTTGAGGGATCCATGGGCTTGCCAGCTGAGAAGCTGCAAGCAATGTATGGAGAAGCAAGAGGGGAATTCACAGTCAGCAGAACAGACTGCTGAACTACAGCCCCTGTAAAGATGCATTGCACAGAGCCTGGAGGAGCTCTGGGGGAAGCTCATAAACATCACCTGGGGCGTGCTGGAGTCTTCCCTGGCTTGATAAATAATTACAGACACCTTCCAAATGTTGTCTGAGGACAGTGAGACAGCACAGTGGCAGTGAGGTGGCAGCTGCCACAGAAATGGGTGGCTGGAAGTAGTCATGCAGCTAAGGCAAGTAAAAGCCAAGAAAATCACCCATGTGGAAACTGACTTCCTAAATATCCACACCTTCTCTTATTTTGTGCCCATTCATGCAGAGAGATGGAGCATGTAAGTAGGTGGAGTACTTATCATCAGCCAATTAAAGAGGATTGTTGCTTTGTTTTTTTTTTTTTTTTGGAGGGGGGCAGTGGGCAGGGCTGAGCAGAAGTAATGTACATTCTCTTTAAATATGAAAGAAATGACCACTTAGAGCTCTTCTAAAAGCTCTGTCTTCTCCTGCCCTTATTTATTATTTAGTTCTTGAGCTAACATATTTAATGCTGTAAGGCACTTGGAGATTAGTTTGAAAGAAATACTCTGCACAAAGTCAAGCTTCCTCACAGTAGCTGGATACATCTTCAAATGTTAATTACTTTTTCACCATTTTTCACCATTTTTCACCATTAGACTAACCTCTTTTTTACTGCTTTACTCAATAAGGAAAAAGAATGTGCAGCATGCCTTGAATTTCTTCAGGGTTCATGCTAAACTCCCCTTTCATTTTCTGCTTTGATAACAATGAAAACTGCACACCAGTGAGTTGACTCTGACTGTGTCTTGGTACACAGAAGAGAATTAGCTGTGTTATCTGTGATATTTCCTCTTAATGCTGAAATTGGCTGGAGACACAGAGCCACATAGTGATTTATTTTATTAACCCTAAGGATAAACCATGTAAGAACTGCAAAAGAAACTATGGGCCTTGTCATAGGCTGTTTTATGTTGACAGATAATACATTAAGTAGAAACCACACCGGAGATACCATTATGTACAAATTTCACAAGAGAAATAAAAATAGAGATTTCAGTGCTCTGAGACAACAGCCACAAATATTAGTATTTCACCCAGAAAAGCAGGGTCTGGCTCCAGGCTGAGCAACAAAACCCTCCACATGCTTGTTTCCTTCAGCAAACCAACATATTGCTCCTAAAACTATGAATACCTCGATTAACTGATTAATTATCATGAACCTGTGAATTGCAGGACATGCTGCCTTACAGGTTTTGAATTTACACACTCTTCTATGCCTTTGAACTACAGCACCTAGAGATGCCTGTGAGTGTAGGGGGCCTGTCATGCATTGATTCCTGGTTTTGAATGAAAGGAGTACATACAAATGCTTTCAGCAGAAGGAGGAAGAGCAGGCAATCAGCTGTTTCCTCAGACCTCCTGTTGTGTTTTGCAATCTCCCAGGGCTTTACAGAATGGATTAGGAGTTTGCCCTTGTAGCACCCCTTACTGCAGTGCAAAGTGAGTGTCATTATGTTCAGCACGTCCCTGCTTTGAGCCAGGAGCAAAATAACCCACCCATAGGAGATTTAAAAGCACAAGGCTGTGACCAAAATTCTGGGCTGCTTTGTGGGGTCCTGCCCTGCAGTGAGGTAGGCACATCGACGTGCCTGGAATGACTTTCCTCCAAAGTAACAAAGGAAAGCTGTCTTGCCAAGTACACAGTCAACAGCCTCTGCTGCCATGAAGGAAACAGAATCTGTACTGAAACCAAGTCTAGCTGTTAGTCAGATTCATATGAGAAACCCAGACTATTTATTTAGTGCAGTAATGGGAATGAAGAATGTGTAATGAAAAAATACAGTTTTGGGGTAAAAAATACAGTAGGGGTAATTTCTCAGACACAGGAGCTTCACAGTTATTCACCCAGTTCACGTCTATATATTGATCTGGAGAGCTGCTGCTGCTGCAGTGAGGACTGAGACTGAAGGTCTCAAAGCATGAACTGAGGACAACCTGCGGTCAAGAAGGAGCTGAGAGACACAAATTTGGAATGAAGGCATAGAGATACAAGTTTGGAATGAAGGCATAAACAACTATATGTGGCCCAGCTAATGCTGTAGGAGGGCAGGATACTGCTTTAAGAGGCATAAATTCTCCTTTGGGTTAGTGGGAAGGTAACTGCACATGCACTGCTTGCCATCAGCCAGCAGTGAGGCTTTATCACTGCTTATACACACAAACATACTCAGTGAATGCATGGACAAACAAGAATGCCTTCATGCTTGCATTTAGCATATGCAGCAGCGTATAATTCAGACACAAAACCTATTGCAAATGAATAAGGCTATTGCAAATGAAATCAGTATAGTAATTTTCTCTCTGAAGGGAAGAAATGAAAACTGGAACCTGCTTGGGCTGGGGGCTGGCTGCTGTCTGACTTCACAGAACCACACCTGTGCCTCCTTGCTGCTGACAGGCAGGGAAGTGGCCACCCCATTTTTGACAAGTTCTGGTGGAGGTTTAGGCTCTCTGAGAAGCTGGATAAAATCTGTGCTGCTTTTAAACAAATAGATATGTTGTGGGAAAAGAAGGGAGGAGACTTGCTTTATCTGTTTTGTTGTGACTGAAATTGGAATTATGGTCTGCCTTCTTTGGGGAAATTTCAAGGCGTGATTTTTTTGCAAGGAGTTTCAAAGTGAGCTTTATAAGATCAGGTAAGGACTATGTTAAGACATGTAAGCATAGTTGGCTTCACAACAGTCTGGAGGAAAGACTAACTTAAATGAGCTATATCTGATTTGTGCATCTCTTACTGGAAACATTTCTAAGTGAGACTGTGATGGAACTGCCTAGTCATTATAATAATGGCAGCAGGGAGTAGACAGTGTTACTAGTAAAATATTAATGAGATTAATGAAAATTTAATCTCAGTGTTTATAGTCTAATTTGTTGCTCTTATTTTCACTTTACATTGTCAAGCTTAGTAGTATGCCTTTTCAATGAAAGCAGGTATATACTTAGAAGCCTGAAACACAGATTTTGTCTCTTCAACAGGATAGATGTTACATTATCAAGGAACTATGAGCCTTGACTTCTTGTTTCTAAAATGGATAAGGAAAAAATGTCTGAGGGAATTCAACAGGCTGGCATTCTACAGCTTCTGTTATGCAAGCAAGCTGTCTTTCACATTTGTCTTCTGCCTGTAAAATACATAAACAATTTGCAGCAATTTTAGTTAATTGGATCATTGCTTTTTTTTCCTCCCTTGTAACCTTGTAATTGCACTCCTACATATTTCTTCTGGCCCCAGTTCTGCTTTTCTTTTTTTTTTTTCTGTCTGCTTCTAAAAATATTAAATAATACTTGTGTTTTGGTTTACCAGTAATGAAGTAGACCTGGTAGTACATAGTCATCTCACAAGAGCATACTGAAGGTTAACTACAATTTAAACCTAGATTCTCTGGTTTTTAATTATTATATAGTACCTGTACAACACTGCAGCCTTAAAAATAATTTAGTAATGAGATGCTGAAGACATGACCTCATTTTATTCCCAGTATCAATTTTAGAAAGTTAAAATGTTTAATTTCATCTATTTTCTGAAACAGAATAATTGTGACTAACTGACTAGCAGCAGTTAATTGACATGCATTTAGTTTAGCTAGGCTTTATCTATGGTATATTTACTGCAGCAATAAAGCTTGCTGCAGATGATGATGCATGGTGAAAAGACTGTGCTCTCCAATCAATATATTTATGTTATAACTGGAAACATCTAGAAGGCTTGAGAACACTTTATCACATCATTCCTGGAGCTATAATTGAGCAAATGCTATCACAGACAGTTGTGGTACAAGATAAATAGGTAATGAGAAGTTAGAAACATTTCTTCTGCTCACAAGTGAAGGTACCAGGGGTGGGGAGAGGGAGGAAAGAGAAATAGGAGGTATTCCTAGATATACATTTAGAGCATTCATGCATCTGTGTGCACATCATGCATCTGTGTGCACATTCATGCATCTGTGTGCATGTGTGCACATCTATACTCAATTTCTTGTATATATCTCATTCAAAATAAGATCTGTTTGGAGATTTGGGCACTTAATGAAAATAAACATGAAGATACCTTTTCTTTGTTGGGAAATAATGACATAACAAAATGACACGCAAATTCCAAACTCATGCAGTGCTCTAGCCCTCCCTCTAGTGCTCCTGCAGCAGATTTAACATGGGATTAGAGTTATTTACTTATTTATTTATTTAAAATGTTCACTTCCCGCCCCAAGCCCTTTTACCCCTCATCTGCTAGCAGCTGTACACAGGAGGTGCCTAAAGCTGCTATAGGTGGAAGGTGCAAACAAACTCCCAGTTAACAGTCTTTTGCATGCACCCAGTCAGATTAGTTACAGGAAACAAGCTCATGTGAGCATTTGAAGCTTGGTCCTTTGATGGAAGGTTTAGTTCCTGTAAGGATTTTAGGATTTGACCCAGGACAAATGACAGTCTCACAGCTAGCTGACCACTGTGCAATGTTCGTGGTGGTCTACTCAGCTGAAGGCCTCCAAGTTCTTTTGGAGACACCTCCAACAGCCCTGGCCTCAATGTGTTCTCACTCAAATGCTTAGAACTGCAGGGTGTTCAGCATTTAACCAGTTCAGGATTGGTTTCAAAGGCGGCCTTGGACTTGGAGACACTCGGGCATTTAAAGAGGTGGAAAGGCACCCACACATATTTTCAGCAACATGCTGCACTTTGCTTGTGGTGCAGTGGGAGCCTATGAGATTTTGGAATGCCCCCAGGCATCTGCTTACCTGTCCCAGTGGGTTCCATGGTGTGATCTTGACCTGTAGACAATAAGAGGTATGAAGAATTAATTTTTCACAGAAGAGTTTTAGTAAGAAATACATCATTAAAAACTATAAACTCTGACTTTTGAGTCAGATGATACCAACCTAAAAAGGCTCTTACATGTTCAGTGTCTCCTTTTGATTTTACAACTGATTTGACATAGGCAGATCTGATTTTAGGGACTTCTAATGCATCCTCAGGAGGGATATATTGCATGGTATTTCTGACCCAATGTATGTCCCTTTTTGGCTGCCAGGACTTCGATCCAGTTAAGTGCTTTCAGGGTTATGCTTGGTGCATCAGGCAATAATGTAGAGGAAGAGAGTGTACTTGCTTGTCTGTTTTCCTTCCCCTAATATCCCAGTGATATTTACCTGGCATATGGTAAATACAAATTCATTACAGTTTTTATTTACCTGTAATACTGGTGGCTCAGAATGTATATGTCCTCTGTTAAAGGGGTTTTGAATTTTTGCTTTGCAAGAGAGTGCCCAAGCCAGAGGTTATGAGGAAGGGGCTCCAAGGTGAGCCAGAGAATGGTGTGCTTTGCTACATCACAATGAATATTTACAAATGTCCTTAGAGGAACACAGCTGAGCAATGAAGCTCTTCTCTCACTAAAATTGAATGTCACACTCTTTTGGTCCTGTAAACTTCTTTTATATGCACTGAAACCATTTCCATTGGAGGTTCCGAACATGATCCTAAACATGAACATTGGAGGTTCTGCCACATGATTCTGTGGCAGAGTACTTCCTCCTGAGCCTGGGACAGGTTTCTGGGAGCTAAGGGCTTAATTCTCTGCCTAGAAGAGGTAGTTGAACAGAGGTTTAGCTTAATAAAATCATTTCAGGCTTTGAAAGAAGCCAAGCCAATGGTGCTTTTTTTTTACTGCATTTTGAAAAAAAATTGAAATAAATTAGTCTTAAATGTATATTCTTCCCTATACATTCACTTTGGCAGTATTAATTCTTTGACACCTTGGCCTTTATTCACTTCTGATTGCCTTGCCAGTTATTTTCAATAAGCAGCTGATCTAGGGGGAATGTATTTTAAAACTAGGCTGTGACTCCACAGTGGGAGACCAAGCCTATCAGTATGGCACGGTGCTGGGAAAGCTCCAGGGTCATGAGTGGGAAATTAAATGTGACAAGCTGCCATAATGTCAGGTGTTTCTGTGTTTGTTGCTCTACTCATATTCCCTGGCAATAAACATCCCTTACACAGGACAGGCCCAAAATCACTCAGGAAAAAGTATTTTCAAGTCCTTTGTTAAGGTGATTCAAAGTTCAAATAGGCTTGCCTTCTATAGTATGGCTTGGGTTTGAAGGGACCTTAAAGATCATCTAGTTCCAACCCCACTAAAGTGGACAAGGACACCTCCCACTAGACCAGGTTAATCACACATATGTTTGTTTTTATTTTTATAATTGATTGGAGGAAAGAAGAAGGGCTCTGTAGACCCCTAGTCCCATTGTCCTACACTTCTGTCCTTTTCCACAGACACAATGGGACTTTCAGGACAGATGCAGTCTTTTCTTTTCAGTTCATGTGTTTATGTTCTGTGATCATAACTGGAGACTGTAGGCAACATTCATACAACTTTTAACAGGCTTCAGTTTGAGTAATAGATGCTTGTTACAATTCCATTTCCTTGCTGATCAAGGTAATGTGTAAAAAGGCAATGGTGTGTTCATCATTGTATTTGGAGATGGTAGGTTTTGACTGTGTCTCTTGCATCTAAAATTTTTCTGGGCAGGACAGCTGGGGACCTGCTTGGGACCTGTAATCACATGTAGCCCCATTGCTACTTTGAGAGGGCCACAGCTGCTGGAGAAATTGAACAGCACAGTATCCAGCAGGACTGGAAAGGGGCTATTTCTAAGCTTAGACACTGAGTTTGGCAAACTGGGAGCAAACAGTGCTGCACTTGCATTCAGCAGGGCATTCCTCAGCTGGGTGGATGGGGAGTGAATCAGCAGTGCTCTACTCTGTTCAGACTCAGGTGGGAAGGTGGGAGTGTCACTACCAGAGGTTACTGAATCAGCTCTCCAGGTAGTAGTCCTTTCCTGATGGTAGCTCTTGCTTTTATGGATGTGCTAGTGAAATGTCCATTCCCCTACAAGAGGAGGTGAGATGCTGACATCTTCACTGCTCTGCAAATTGGTTCCTGACAGACATTTCAGAGCTGCCAGGCCTGCTGGTAGTGAAAAGTATCTGCAAAGGAGGGCAAATTTTATTGCTATTGATATTCTTCCACTGTGATTGCAGATAATGTATCCCATATCAGCTGGTCAGTGGGAAAGCTTGGGACTTCAAGTGAAGTACTATGGGGGGAAAAAAATCTGGTTTGTTTTTTTATTTAATAGAAGCAGATGTACCCTCTCAAATATCTATTTGAATTTATTTTTTGAAACTGGGAAAAAAATCTGGGAAAAAATATAAACATGCAGGGTATATTCTCATTGAGTTCCTATTTTCATGGCATCACTCTAACAACCTCCTGCTATGACTATGCATATCCTAGAATATAAACATGCTTTCCTTTTCCCTAGCAAAAGCTCACATTCCTCAGTTGCCTTGTGGATCAAAATCTACCTGGATTTGCTGCCTCTGTTTGTTATCCAAAGCAAGGACATTCTGAGTTGGCACCTCATGACTCTATTGTGCTCTGCTTTAGCATGTGACTATGCATGCTGAACACTGGGGACAATTTGGCTATTCACACAGCCCTGCCATGGAGGCCTTGCCATTCATTCTGCACAAACATTGATCTTTTCAAGCAATCAAATCCATAGATGTCAAGGCCGGGGATTTGAAAAGGGTGAAGCAAATATTTATTTGGTATCTTAATATTCTCGGTGAGACAGCCTGCTGGTCAAAATGCATAATGAAAACTTCTCTGTATTTAATGATATTTTAATAGAAAGAGCTGTGATTGCAGCTAGGATTGCAGCTAGAAAAGTTGTTGGTTTTCTCTTCAGGTGCTCAAGTCTTTTTAAGGCAGCCACGGCATTAGCTTGCCTAGTGTATATGCTAGTGAATTGTGCAGGGCAGTCATTAAAGTGAGAGTAAAATCACAGTTTAAATTCTGTAATGCAGCACAATATGTGTGGGTGTATTTTGAGATACAACTGCAAGGAAGATTCCACAGCTGCACAAAAGTGCAGAGGCATGTTGAGAGAAGGACAAAACCTGGTAAAGGGTCTGGAGCTTTGTGAGGAATGGCTGAGAAAGCTGGGGTTGTTTAGCCTGGAGAAAGGGAGGCTCAGGGGTGATCTGGTCACTCTCTACAACCACCTGAAAGGAGGTTGTGGCCAGGTGGAAATCTGCCTCATGTGCCAGGCAATCAGGAACTGGACGAGATGACACAATTAAGCTATGGTGGCTTAGGTTGGACATTAGGAAGAACTTTTTCACCGAAAGGGGGATTAGATGTAGGAATGGGCTGCTCAAGGAGGTGTTGGAGTCACCGCCCCTGGAGGTGTTTAAACAAAGACTGGATTTGGCACTTAGTGCTAAGGTCTAGTTGACAAGCTGGTCTTCAGTCATAGGTTGGACTCCGTGACCTCAGAGATCTTATCCAACCGAACTGATTCTGAGCACTTCGGTGGTAGCTCCCTCCTGTCCGTCGCACCAGCTGCGGGCACAGGTTGGTTGTGCCTCTCCGCACCGAGCCGGTGCCACGCGCTGTCAGCCAGCACAACCGAGGTGCAGCAGCACTGCAGAGCGAGGCGCGGCCTGGAGCCCGGGTACAGCCGCTGAGGGGCTGACCGAGGGGCAGGGCGGGGGCGGCTCACCTGTGAGGGGCGGCGCTCACCTGTGCGGGGCGGCGCTCGCTCACCTGGGCGGGCCGGGTGGTTCTCGCTCACCTGCGCGGGGCGGCGCTCGCTCACCTGGGCGGGGCGGTGCTCGCTCACCTGCGCGGGGCGGCGCTCGCTCACCTGGGCGGGGCGGTGCTCGCTCACCTGGGCGGGCCGGGCGGTTCTCGCTCACCTGTGCGGGGCGGTGCTCGCTCACCTGTGCGGGCCGGGCGGTTCTCGCTCACCTGTGCGGGGCGGTTCTCGCTCACCTGGGCAGGCCGGGCGGCGCTCGCTCACCTGTGCGGGGCGGTGCTCGCTCACCTGTGCGGGCCGGGCGGTGCTCGCTCACCTGTGCGGGGCGGCGCTCGCTCACCTGGGCGGGGCGGTGCTCGCTCACCTGTGCGGGGCGGCTCTCGCTCACCTGTGCGGGGCGGCTCTCGCTCACCTGTGCGGGGCGGTTCTCGCTCACCTGTGCGGGGCGGTGCTCGCTCACCTGTGCGGGGCGGCGCTCGCTCACCTGGGCGGGCCGCGCCGCTGAGTGACGGGCGGCGGCCCCGCCCCGCGGGCACGGGCGGTGCCTCCGCTGCCACCCAGGCGGGGGCGGGCGCCGAGCCGAGCCGAGCCGAGCCGGGGCAGCCGCGACGGGTACCGGGACGGGCACCGGGCCGCCATGGAGCCCCCGAGGGACCAAGGTAGGGCGGGGATGGGCGCTGCCGCCGCGCCCGGGCTGGCGGCGCTCGCAGCCCTTCGCTGCTCGGCCCCGACCTGCCCAGCCCAGCCCAGCCCTGCCGGCCGGGCAGGCTGGGGCCGGGGCGGTGCGGAAGGGGCTGCCCGCGGCCTGGGCGATGCGGGAGATGCGGAGCGGGCGGCGGAGCGCGGGGCGGCTGCCGGGCCCCAGCCGCGGATGCACGGGCAGCGCATCCCGGCCTTCCCGCGGCGCCTCGCGGGCAGATAAACTTTCTGCTTTCACCCTGCAGTAAAAGTAAACCTCTTCCTTACACGAGTGTGCAACTTTGGATCGCCCAGCGCTGTTCGCAGGGTTTGTTGCCTTTTAATTCTCTCCGGCCCCGCGTTGCTCCACCGCTGGCAGCTCTGTTTGGGCAGCTGTCCCTCGGCCCCTGAGCGGCAGCAGTGCTGGCGCCGCTGTGGCTCTGTGGTGCTTCACTGGTGTCCTGGCTGCAACACTCTTGCTGAAACTTCATGGTTTATTGAAACCCAAAAACCTTGGGTCTGCTTGCCCAAGATAATAGTTGGTGCCCTGATGAAAACTGACGTGAATGCAAGCAAAGCACGTTCTCTTGCTGTGTAAGCTTATCCCGCAGAGGTGTGGGATATTTATCCAGACCATTTATCCAGCCCATTCAGGAATTAGTTGGAGGTTTATATGGTGTGGTACTGAACGACACGCCAGCTGCTCTCTAGACGAGGTAGGGCAGGCTGAGGTCACTAAGTTACCTGCAGTAAGCTAGCAGGGGTGCTTGGCTCAGCTCGGTGTCTGCGCCCTTGGGCCGATTTCATTCTGGGTTTTTCTGCTGGGGATGGCAGGAAGCCTGCACTTGTGGCAGATGGGATGTTGGAGCTGCAGGAGCTGCTGCGAATGTAGCCCTTATTCTGCCACGGTCAAGCTCTGTGCTCTGCCAGCTGAGCAGGCGCCAGCCTTGATTTGCTCCCAGTTAAGTGTTTTGGGGAATGTGTAGTACATCTGTACAATTAACAATGCCTTCTGAGTTTCTCTGTACTTACAGAAAAGGTCAGGCTATCTCTGCCTGACCAGAAGGTAATCTGGTGAGGGACTGAATCACCTCAGGGAGGTTCCTTCAACCATTTTGGAGTCCTTTGTCTGTTTTCAATATAAGTATAAATTAAAAATAAAACAAACAAAACAAACCAACAAATCCCTCCCGCCAAAAAAAAAGAAAGAAAACAACCTCCACACCCTATTCTTGGGTACCAACAAAGAGAATTGTGCCAGAAAATAGCACAACTGTCAATCCCTTCAGAATTTTAATTCCAACTGCAGGAGCATTGAAACTGATTTCAGTATTTGTCTCGAAGTTCTTGAGGCTTTCCTATAAAAAAGATAAAGATCTTTATTGCAACTGCAGGGTCTTGAACAAATTCTGATGGGAAAGGAGAGTAAAATAACATGATCTTTAGAAAACTTTAGTGACAGTCCTGACACTTACCAGAGGCTTGTTTTGCTATTGTACTCATTTTTGTTATAAATTGCTTCGTATAAAGAGGGTGTTGCACCTCAGGATGTTTATCAGAATAGTGTACCTAGTGTGATGTAAGGGACTGTTACAGAGCAAACATGATGCAACAACTTCTTCCTCTGCCTTCTTTTTGGAGTAATTATTTGGAGTAATTTGGAGTTTTCTCTTCATGGTGAGGTGGAGATCTGCAGGTACAGTGGGAAAATCTAGACTAGTCAACACACTTGTGCCAGTTAATTAAAGGCTTCTAATACCCTGCCAATTAGACTTCAAAGACCACCTTTCTTGGCAAACTGGGGTGCTTGCATTGGAAACTGCTTAATGATACAATATTATTACTCACTAAAGCCAACATATATGATTAAAGTCCAGGCCATCAGGCCCTGTCTCTGGTGCCAGCATAAACATTCTGGATTACCACATCCAAACAGAAATTAATTTGTTTAAATTGCAAGTCAGAGGTTGTGCTCCTTGTTGTTATGGTGACAGCTTTCTCAGATAGCGGTAGTTAGGAGGTAGGAAGAAAATCTAGGTTATTTTTAAGACTGCAGCCAAACTAGACAAGGCTAATGCTCCAGGTGTAGAACATGCTTAAGTCTCTCCTCTCTCTTGAGCAGTCAGGTTTAGTAGAAGTCTTTAAAACGTTGTTCCTAGCCTACCACCAGCAGCATCAGAATCACTCAGCAACTTTTTACTTGAAATTTTTTTGTTGAAGGGATATTTGGACTGGCTGGATGCCTCCATGTGATTCTCAGTGTACTCCAACAGCTGTGGAAATAGGTCTCCAAGCACTCTGAGTCCCTTGCTCCGTGATTACAGGCACCAAAGCAGTAGTGTCAGCTCAAGCCAAATGGATATAATATTATCCTGAGATGAGGAGTTCCTTGTTCTGTTGCTTTGCTTTAACTTGTCATGAACAAAAATCTGATTCACTGTATGGACTTAGTTGCTGAATAGATTAATAACTGAAGTTGTGCAGTTAAAGGTGCTGCTGTTCCCTCTTCCTCCCTACTCTCCCTCTGCCAAAAGAAAGCAAAACAACCAAACCACAACCACACCTCATTTTGCTTGCAAAAAGAGTCTCTCTCTGACTTGTTGCTGTTGGTGCTGATACAGTTTACCAGTGGAAAAATAAGGATGAAGCTGCCCCTACAGTGGAAGCAGTGTTCTGAGTGAGGAAATTGTGCCACTGAGCAGTCTCACAAACACATACACCACAGCACAGTTACCTGGTAATGGTCTGTCTCCAGTGTTGTGTTCAGGGGTTCCTCTTATGCTTCAGCAACACTTCACTTATGTAATCTGATGTCTTTCAAAATCTTCAGGCTTTTGTGGTACTTAAAAGGAGTCCCAAAACATTACATGTGATTTCTTGAGAGACTATGTAAGGCTGTCTTTTCCTGGAACCTTGACTTGCACTTTTGGGGCTGACAGAATGGACTTTAATATTCTTTTTTGTGCAGAAAGAACTTGTTGCTGGCAGTAGAACAAGGTTTCCCCCATTGTCCATTGGACAAAGCTGCACCTTTTCCTACTGCTTTATTTGTTTTCTTATCACTAGTTACTTGCAGTACTGTATGTTTGTTTTTTTTTCACTTAATGTGCAATTGTGAAATCAAACACTTGTAAGTAAATACAAGTGGACAGCTGTTATGGAAACTTCAAAGAAAGAATGATTTCACTGAGCTGAGTGTCTGTAACAGTGACTTGAAGATGACAGAAATATCAGAAGACTTACATGAGTAGGTCCCTTGAACAGCATCAAGCTTTCATTTATTTTGCAAGAAAAACTGTGTTGGTGGGGAAAGCCTTATTCTGACTCAGGCAGAGGGTCCTGACTTGGTGGGGTGGCATTACATAGTTATTTGATGGCATTGCTGTCGTCCTCTCTCAGCCAGTGCATGAATGAGGTACAGAAATGTGGGGGATCATGTGCTGTGTTGGAGGGACACTGGAGCAGGTGATGCACAGCTGTTGGGTGGGCAGCTGGAGGCTGGAGCAGTGTCAGCTGTTCCTGCCTTCTGCAATGCTTGAGCATTGGAGGGTAACTTGAACTCTTCATTCATACTCACACCCACTTCAGTAGGATATGGAGAAGGGGGGCAACCCAGTGCTCCAATTGTGGAAAGAATCTGTTGCTTGTGGTGTGCATGGATCCTTTTCCCTGTTTCCTTAAAGGAACACTGTCCCATGCAGTCAGTGCAGTCCTTCACTCTGGCAGAGTAAGGTCTACTCTCAGACCTTTTGGTGCAGTGAAAGCTTAGCTAAGGATCTGTGTCCTTTGATCCTCCAAGAGGCCAAGCTGTAACTGCTTAGGGCTTTTAAAATCTGACATGAAACTGAAGCAATTCCTTTTTATTCCAGTTTCCCACGCTTTGAGGCAGCCCACGAGTTCCCCCTTTCTCCCACTGCAAATGCCCACCAAAATAATGGGAGGCCTTGAAGGCTCAGGCTGATGTTTCTGGCCTAGAATAAAGCACTGCAACTTGGCTTTGGTTTAAGAATGTGCTGGTGGAGGCTGAAGAAGTGCCTTGCTCTGCTTGATCTGTATGCTTTGTGAGTAAAGTGGGAACAGCTGGTTTTCATGGCTGAAAGTTGGCTGCCATATGTTAACACCTCTACTGGCCCAGGCACGAGTGCTGTTGAGCTGCTATGAATTGTGCTTGGAGGCTGCAGAGCACAGCCCCTTCCATCTGCAGGGGCTCTCAGTAACCACATACTGCACTACTCTGCCTTGGAAATGTTATCTTTATTCATTTTTATGTCATTCATATCTCTATTCATGCTCCTGTCTATCTTGTATGTACATTTTTTCCCCTTGTCTTCTAAAGCTGCTGAATACAGCAGCCTTTGACTAACAACTTCTGCTTTGTGAGCCAGATGTCAGTATAGTCCCAGGAGGAAATGGGTGATAAAGGAAGTGGATGTCGGGGCTTCTGATTCTTTCTGCCATGCACTGACCCTTCTGGGTGAGGACATCCCAAAATCTGCTTTGACTGACCTGAGGGTTGTAAAGGCTGCAAAGGCTTTGTCCTGTTTCTTTACAATTGTTTGCTCTTTTAACTGTCCTGGCAGGTTTTTTTGGCAGGAAGTCCCTCAGCCAGTATAGAAAAGTCTTGCTGGAAAACAAGGGACTAGATTTGCCATGTAAAATCAGTGAGCAGTTTGTGGATTGCTGATTCCTGAGGGTGCTGGACATTGGTGCAGGTATGGGAGGATATGTGCTATATCTCTTCAAAAAGTGATGTTTCCATGGTAGCAGGATACAGTGCAGGGAGTGTTCTTGAAAGCCAATGTTTCTTGACCAATTTTCAAAATAAAATAATCCAAACTCCTCCTTAATTTAATAGGAGAGAGCAACAGTGTCGTTTGCTGAGTCCTGTGCAGCAGATGACTGATGGGTGTGGGGTTTTTATGCTTTTACAAGATGCTGTCCTCCAGGTAGGAGAATGATGACCCCACTGTTTCCTCCACCGGAGTCTTTGTAGTATGGGCATTTCTGATTTGAGATTTCCTGTATGGAGGAAGGGAGGTGTTTAGCCTTGTTCTTTTAATATCCTGCAGTGAGTAAGCAGAAAAATGTCAAACAAAGGGTGACTGAAAGGGAAAGCAAGCATTAAGTGAGATTAAGCACTAAATTGAAATGCTCTCGTTCAGCCAACACAGTCACTCTGTATCAGCTTCAGTTTAAGTCTCCAGAGGCACAGCTTTCTTTCCTGTTAAAGGTGGAGAGTGTCTTCAGAATTGCTCATGTTTGGGTGTGTTAGCCAGTGCGTTTGGGAACCTTCACTGCAAAACCTTGCATTGGAGGACAGACTTTCTATTGGAAGCCTTCCCTTTTGAAAAGGGCTGCAGTAACAGACCAGATACCCATTACTTTCTAATCTGGATCTCTCCTGGAGGTTCAGTGTCACTCCTGCCATTTCCTCTTAATTGTCTTCCTCCTTTTCCTCTGCCTCTGGTTAAGGGAGCAGAAGTGAAAGAATATATAGCTGTATGTTGGCTTTGGCTGTTTGGCAGAATTATACCATGAGTCATGCTGACTGGTCTGGAGTATCCTTGCCCTGCTATCCTGATATGAAAACACTTATTTCTGGCAGAGGTATAGATGGTTGTATGGATTTTCTGCTAGTACAAGTACAGCTGTAGGAGTCTGCAACCACTTGTCCCTGGGTGGAGTAGGGGGAGCAGCACAGCAAATGCTGGTGTGTGGAAAAATGCTTATTGTGCTGTTGCTTGTGAGCAGAAAGGGGTGGTTTGGGGCTATCTAGAGAGAAACCAGCATTACTGCTGTGGTGTGAATGCTGTCGCTGAAAGAGGCAGCTTTCCTGTTTTGCAAGCTGACTTCTCTATTCCAGAGTGTGAGAACAGAGCAGTAAGTGTCCTTGGATGCTGACTGACAGTGGAGTGGCCCAGCAAATGCTGCCTTGGGCAAGCCTGGAATGCTCCCTTTTCTGCAGAACTGAGGTCTGTAGGAACATGCTGTGACACATGTGGTTTGGAGTGACAGGTTCTGAATGGCCCCTCTCCTGCTTGTAGCCTCCCAGCAGAGCAACAAATGTGTACTGTGCCTAAAAACTTCATAGATAAAGAAAAAACACACTTTGTGTGTGTACATGGAAAGAAAACCTGTTTATTGCTATTGTGATTGAAATTTTAGCAGTCTAATTTAATAATTAGTTTAGAAAAATACTATTATGCACATGAAGTCTTAGTAATAATAAAGCTAATGTACAAACTTAGCTTCTGCACCTTTTTCTTGGTGGTTTACTCATCCTCCCCCTGGCTTCTGAGGCTGGTAGTATCATTTTGGTGGTGGCAAGTGTATTAGAGCAAGTTGTCATATTGTGACTCCTTTTCTGGGAGGACTAGAATGGTGGTGGTTTCTTCCTTACAGAGGAAGATCCACTGGAGTCCTTCTGTTATGTTTGCTTTTTACACATCTGCTGTTTGTTTCATGGCTTTGCAAGCTCTGTTTCATCAAATCTATTACATAAAGTGCCTTTAATATATGCTAGATATTATTCCTTTTTTCTCTGTTATCTCTAGAATAGCTATGTCCAACTGCACATCTCCACCTATGACTTTCTTACAGCCATGGGATCTCCATTGTCAGCCCTGTGCTCCCTTACTTGTAGCATGCCTATAGTCTCACATTCTGTGTCTTTACTCTGAGAACACCAAGTAAAACAAACCCTCAGGCAGATTAAAAAGAGTAGAGACAGAGCAAGTCTGACAAGTCTCTAGTCCTGGGGCCTTGCAAGCTTGGCTCAAAGCTTATGTCCTGTCACTAGCAATGCCTGTGTTGTACCGTGGAGTAACAAAGAGGCTGGGGAGCACCTGCAGCTTGCTGGGGATGGTGGGTTAGGCAAGCAGAGGCAGAAGAACAGGTACTTCTCCTGTTTAGCTTTCCCTTGTCTAGCAGCTAGAGGGAAGTGGTGCTTCATCAGAGCCCCCTAACCCCCGGGATTAAAAGATGTGCCAAGGGAGGCAACCTGGGCTGGAGCTGGTGTTTTCAGACAGGTGCTCCTCTTGTGCTTTGCTAGGATTAGACTGCTAGGATTAGATGTTGGTTCATGAGAAAAAATTCAAAAAGGTTGAAAACAAAGCTAAGTAATGTTTTTTAACTACTCCTTAGCCTGGCAAAACTGTGTATTTCAGTTATGAGCCTTGGGGATGTTGCTTGTATCTGCTTTGCATTGTTTACTTTTTGCCTAAAGTATTTTAATTAAACTACTAGCAGAGATTTCAAGATGAGCAAGAAGTGATCTTACTCATGTCTCTTTGTCTGTGTTCTGCCTAAATGTGTATCACATCATGTCATTAGAAAGTCTTGATTAATTTGATCAGGATAGCAGAATCTGAAACAAACTCCCCTTATGCTTCTACTCTAGTCATCTCTGTCTGATGTTCGCTGCAGTGTTCTACAGCAATCCAGTCCCTGGGAGTAACACAGTGTAGTGGACATTTGCAGCTGCTGCCAGGACAGGCTGCCTTTGAAGAAGGCCATGAACTCACACCTTCTGATACTCTGTAGTCCCTGCAGGAGTACATCAGACTCCTGATGTGTCCCTTGCTTTTCCTCACACAGGTTTCCAGGAGTGGGGCTGTACAAGGACTTACCTATAAGCACCTTTAAAGAAGCTGTCCTTTAAGTAGGAACCAGTACTTCTACTGAAAAGAAGGGTCGGGGTTGTGAAATGGGCACAGCTCCCGCTGGCTAGAGTGCACCTTTCTCTCTAGTGTCTGATTTCTACTGTTATGCAGAATAGAAATCCCTTCGGCGCATCTCAAAAGTATTTTGCCTACATCTGAGGAGTCTTGAAAAGCAGAGTGAAGGCAGAGCAGAAAGGCCCCAGATCTATCACTGTTTTTAACCTGCTGACTGCTCAGAGTTGCTTTGATTACTGCTGGCAGAGGTTAGTCCTGTGCCTGCACACACACAGGCCTCGGTGTGCGTGAGTGGATCACACGCTGCTGTGCAGGCTGTTTCCATAGCACCAAAAAATCTGTGCCAGGCAGTCCCTGAAGAGGCTTTGCTGAGCAGCTGACGTGCATTCAGGGATGAGGAGCATCAGAAGTAGTACCAGCCTAGGCATGGGGTGGGAATGGAGCCTGATTTAAATATTGACTTTCCTCTTGCCAGATGTCACTGTCTTGGCAGAAGGAAAACAGGCTGTTTTACTGCAGTGTGCTTTGCTTTGAGCTATGAGCTCTTAAAAGCACCATTCATGCTCTGTTTCGTATCCTCAGCAAGCTACTTGCAATTTTGTGTTTTAAAAATCTGGTTTTTTTTTTTTTTTTTTTTTTTTTACTAGGAGTTTGTTCTTGAGTAAAAGGAAAGACCTGAAATGACTTCTTGTCTTTCTCTTAAGACTGCTCTGGTGCCTGCATAGCAGGTATGTTTTACCTTCTTGTGCTCTGAGTTGTGACAAGCCTTTTTGTCTGTTGCCTGGGCAGACTCTATAGGTGCTGTGCAGCTCTGGTATCCCAAGAATGTCGTGGATGGGTGCACCTGCTGTGTTCAGAGCATTGGCATACGGTCTGTCACCACCTTTGGAGACACTTGAAGGAACAGGGAAGAGAAGTTCCTGCAGAGGACCCCTAAGAGAATTGTCTGGACATCTGAAGGAGGTCGCAACCCCAACTTGCTGTTGTCTGAAATGGCAAACTGGTGCTGTGCTGCTGTTTGCCAAACAAGTGTTCATCCCTGATCTTCTTGTTGAGCAAGACTGAGCACATTGTGGGTCTGGCTTCCTACTTCTTCCAGGGCTCAGGCCACGGTTGAATCCCTGCACAATATCTTTTTCCACCAGCTCCTGGTTCAGGATGTGTGGGGACCTCAGCCCCAAGCTTATTGGGGGGATCATGTGAGTCATGGAAGTTGTTGTTTTTGTAGTTTAAAAACTCTACTGCACTTATAGCTGGCTGCTACTGTCATATGATTTCAGTGCAGTAATTTGGAAGGAGGGGAAGACTCTGAAACATTACTGTTATTTTCTCCAATAAAGCAGTTGTTAACTGCAGTAAAGATGTGTTTTAGATACCCACTCTAAACCTCCTTGCCTGAAAACTCTGGTGAAGGAATAATAGTTGCTGCTACCATTTAAAAAACTGTTTATAACAATCAGTCTTAAACACTAGCCTTCCTAAAATAAATTTGAATTTCTTAGTGCACTTCTAGCAAATGATGTGGTACAACAGAGACACCTGTCTGTACTTTGTGAACTGCTACTTGAGCTTTGTGTATCGATCTTGTTAACACTTGATGTAGCAGAACTAGTGTGGACACTAAGCTGGTGTGCTTCTTGGGAAAAGTGAAATGAAGTGACTGAGTGTCTCTTTTTGAATATACTCTTGATTTTTAGATACAAACGATTTTTTCTTTCCTTCCCCTCAGTTTAATCTTTAAATACTCAGTTAACTTATTTGTTTTTTTTTTTTTTTTTTTTCTGGAGGAGTCTCTGATTGGTATAGAGGGAAGAATTTGGTTTTGGACTGTGGTGTCTGCAACAGTTGACTTTTTCCAAAGAAATCAGTCTACTGCAAATATATTCTTGATTATTCATTTCCAGCAGTGCTGATATTCAATATAAACTTGTTAAATTCTGTTTAATATCAAAGGAGGAAAAATCCAGCACCTTACCAGGCATGTAACAAGGGCCAGAGAGGTGCTTCATGTATTGCAGGACGTGGTCTCTGTGTGCTGGGCTGCACTAACTGCCCACTGATTGGGTTGGTTGGACAATACAGAGCACTTCTGTAAAGAAGCAGGAGTTTCATGGTTTTGCTGGTATATATATGGGGATACTTCAAATGTGGTTTTGAGGACTTGGTTTTAACAGTCCAGAAATCCTGCAGGGAAGGTGGTTGGTGCTCTCATAGCACAACTGCAATTGTAGATGAGCCTTCTGCCTAATGCACCCCTCTGGATGGATTGCTTCAAACACCAACTTCTGAGCTGCAAGTTGTTCACACTCGTAAGTGTGTAATTTGTTCCTGTAAATTATTCTGGATTAAGGCAACCTGCAGTATCTCAGTACAGGCTGGGGAATGAAGGGATTGAGAGCAGCCCTGCAGAGAGTTACTTAGGCTGGTGCTGGTGTATGAAAAGCTGGACGTCAACAGTGTGCACTCACAACCCAGAAAGTCATTACACATCCTGGGCCTTATCAAAAGCAACAGTGGCCAGATGGTCAAGGGAGGTGATTCTGCCCCTCTTCTTGGATCCCATGGGAACCCACCTGGAGTATTGTGTCCAGTTCTGTAGTCTCTAGAACAGGACCTGTTGCACCTGTTGAAGCAGGTTCAAAGGACGGCCATAAAAATCGGGAGGGATGGAACACCTGTTATATGAGAAAAGGCTGAGAGAAATGAGCTTGTTCAGTGTGGAGAAAAGAAGGTTCCAGGGAAATCTTACTGCAGCCTTTCAGTAGATAAAGGGGGCTTATAAGAAATCCAGTGACAGACTTTTTAGCAGCACCTGTTGTAACAGGACAAGGCATAGTGGTTTTAAGCTGAAGGAGAGTAACTTCAGACTAGATATAGAGATTTTTTTTTTTTATTATGAGGGTGGTGAAACACTGGAACAGGTAGCCCAGAGAGGTGGTGGATGCTTGATTCCTCAAAACATTGGAGGGTTTTAGTGGTCCACTGGACATTTGGAAGGTCCAATGGAAACACTGGATGGGGCTCTGAGCAACCTGACCCAGTTTAAGGTGTCCCTAGCAGGGGAACTGGAGCTCCCTTCCTACCCAAACCATACTGTGGTAAAACAGAGATACTGACCAAATCTTTAGCTGGGAAATGTAGACCACCCTTAAAGGGTATTTGGGGCATCCTGCTTTGCTACCTTGGTGTGTGAACTGTGAGAACTATGGTTCATGAGCAGGGCTAATTAGTCTCTGCACATTTCTGAACAGTAGCAAGTGAAACCTGTTGGAGTTGCTGCTTTGAAGCTGAGTGGTTTTGACTGCCTTCTGTGCCTGTCACTGTGCAGGTTTTTTGGCATGACAGATTTTTGGAGATTGTATAAGAAAGAAAACAACTTGAGTGTCAATGGAATCAGCAGAGTGATGTGCTGAGTACTTCCTCTGTGGTGGGGAAGTGTTTTTGGGATAAATGGCAAAAGGGAGAGCTTTACTGGATTGAATGTACAGACTTTCATTCTGTGTTAGCACACTGATACATGAAGTCTTTATTTAGTATGCTTTTGTTTCTTATTTACAATTCAAGACCAATTCACCTTGGTGAATCCCAGAAATGTACTTCCCTCCCATCCCCAGTGAAGAGTATTTTCCTACTCAAAAGCAATTTTTGAGAAAATGAAAATGTGAGAAGAGGGACACAAAACTCAAAGCAACTTTGTGTTTTGTCCAGAGGAGCTGAGAAGGCTTTTTAATATTTTTAGAAGGGAAAACTGATGAATTAAGGATAGAGCAAGTAAAATAACTTCTCCAGTCTTCCTGTTCCAAGGTAATATTACTGGAGAGGCCTTGTTTCCCCTTCATGCAAGGTGGTGCCAGCAGCATTTCTGAGGGATGTGATGGCTTCTTAGTAATAATGCTGTATCACAGCTCCCTACAATGGGGCAATAATGACAAACACTTGTTGATTGACACCTGAGGACTAGCAGTATGCAAGGCAGTGTTTCGACTTCCACCTCTTTAATATCCTGGTCAAGTTTTTACCAGAATGAAAAATTGTGGATTGCATTATTCATAAATGTTTAAGCTCTGAGTTATTCTGAGTGGTTTTTTTGTGCTGATGACCGAGCTGTGATGTGCCAAATCTGATGTAACAATAACCTGGGTACCGTCTAGAGCAGTTCTTAACCATAACGTTTGAAAAGTTTACCAGACTAACCTTGGCGCCATTAAACTAGGGCATGACCAGCACTCAGAATGGCTATGAATACATGTGTTTTTTGTTTGACATTTACAGTTGTGAAATGAGCTGTGTGGTAGATTAGCTTGTGCAATAGGGAGTGATGCTAAGCTTAGATTTCACATTGCAGTGTAAAGCTTTATTCTTGGAGTTTGCCCTGATGTTCTCTTTCAGGTCAAATATTGGGAAGAGGCAACTTGTGGAACAGTGCAATTCTGGAGCAGCTGGTCACTAAAATCAGTGGAGGCATGCTTTCTTTACCAAAAAAAAACCCAACCACAAATCCCAACATAAAAAACCCACGACCAACCAAACCCACATAAAACTAAAAAAAACCGCCAGTCACCCCCTCCCCTTCCTTTCTTTCATTTCCTGTCTGCGTTTAGAGATGAAGCTCAATATCCTTCAAACTTTGGTTCTTTAAACCTGCACCTGCCCTGTAGTTTTGATCACATCAACTGCACCAGAATCAGGAAAAATGCCTACCTGACTTTGGAAAGACCTATCTAATGCACACCGTTTTGTCCAGTATAATATATTTCAGTAAAATGAATGGTTAAACTCATTCTACTTACTTTGCTGTGAAATACAAATGAGGAGCCTGGACGCTTACGTAAGCATGCTGATATTTAGAAAAACTTCCCTTTGTATGGAATAGACTGGAACACAACTAGATGGTGCATAAACATATTAACATTGCTTGGAGCTCTTGAGAGATTAGTGCTTTCATGATCTGAACCTGTGTAGGTTGTTAAAAAGGAAATATAGGTTGCCTGTAATATCACCCAGCAGCAAAAAGTAGCATCTCATGTCCAAAGTCTGATCTGATGGAAGCAGGAATGCTCAAGTCTTCTAGGACCTGGATGTCCTTTAAAGCTTTATATCTTTTTCTGGAATCATCACTGAATAAACTTGCTTGACCCTTATCTTTGCCACCTTCAGCTTTTGGAGTGATTAGTATTTTATGACTGTCTGTTGATTTGTGTGACAGCAGTATCTCTCTAGGCTAATGGTTTCATTTATTTTACTGTCCTAGTATGACTTGGAGTAGGGGCAAATGTCTCCTAACAGGATTTATTCAGCTCAAGCAGCATTAAAAGTCAGTCAAGGACATATCAATCGGATAAAATCTCAGAGTACTTATTAATATAATGGCAGCTTCAGTAGTCATAATAATCTAAAGGTAGATGCATGATCTGCATTATATGTGAAAAAAAAAGCTAGTCAGTGCAGTTGCAGTCAATGAATTGCTGCTGGATGCTGCATGCACAGTTGCAGGATTCTCCTTCTTATCTGTTAAATGAGATTAAGAGCAGTGCAGAAGCTCACATCCTGAGTTTGTCCAGTTTGCAGGCCTGGCAGGATGTGTCCGAGGTCCTTTAAGTAGTGATAGCTGTTGCTCCAAATCTGTTTGGAAGCACTGCAGGAATTGGTGCCTCCCAGCTGGATGTGGAATTTAGCAGTATGGGCAAGCAGCAGCCACACTCCATCTGGAAGAGGACACTTCAAGTACTGCACAGTTGAATGGGTGACTGGTAAAGTGCTGGACTATAAAGGAATAGCTAATGTGTCTTGTTTGATGCTGCAGGGAAAACAACACAACTTATTCTGGGTTTTCAAGTGAGAAATTCCCAGTAATAGTGAGCTGCTGCACAAGTACTTTATACCAGCAATCTGGTGGTGTGCCATTAGCACTGCTCTGTTAGGTCTTAAGAAAGTAAGTTTAGGAGGGTGCACTGAAATGCTACAGTGTGAGAAATGTAGATGAATAATAAGGGCTTGTCTTCATTATGGGCTTATCTGCTTGGAAAAGCTGTAAGTGGCTCAGTGTCTATTGTCAACTCTTAGGTACCTCATGAACAGGCTGGTTCTCTGAAGGGTTTGCAGCAAAACCTATTACTGGTCTAAAGATGTGAATTGGCTGGTTGAAGAAGGGGTATCAGGAGCAGGTTCCTATGACCTGAAACATTTCTGAGGCATATATGTCTGTGAATTTATTTTACTAGTGTGCTTTGCTGCTGACAGGGCAGTTTTACAGATATTTCATACTATGCTCTCAGATAAGCCAAGATCAGAAATGTTAATAGGATTTCTATACAGCTTGCTTCTTGCAGTTGCTTGCCTTAGAGAAATTGTACTTTAAGTTTTACGTAATTACACTTGTCTGACAGTACAAGTCAAAATCGTAAACTTATTTAGTCAAGTCCTGAGAAGGGAAAAAATCTGGTGGTTTGTCATTACTGCTAAGCAAAAAGCTGATCTTTATCCTGAATAGCAGAATAAAGTGCCAGGGTACAGCAGGAGTGCACCCTAACCATGCAACCAGTAACTTGTGTGTGGTAAAATTAGCAGTACTTCTAGAAAATAACTCCTTTTGGAAAATAACTCCTTTTGGTAAATAACTCCTTTTGGTGTTATGTGTGCATCCTTTGTGGAAGCTCATGTGGAGATTACTGTGCTCTGACTATTTTGGGGAGATTTGTGTGGTTGTGCTAAAAATTACTGCATCCTGAGCACAGAAGTGACTCTCCCAGTGCTTCTGAAGGGCAAGCTGACATTTCTAGATGAACTGACATGTGTTTGGAAGTTTTTGTATCAGCTTTTTTCTGGGCTGAGGAACTTTGCTAGGGGAACCTGAGAGCATGCAGTAGAAAGAGTTACTGAAGGGGTAAACGAAACTGAACTGGAGTGGATGAAAAATAAATTGAGGCGTCTGAGAGGGGAATTCAAACCCTAGTTTCCTTGGGTTCTGTGCAATTGATAAAGGGTAAAAGGGGGAGAGGCTCGTGCTGAAAGGCAGCTTTAGCTCGGTGACACCAGTAGTTTATTTGTCTACTGCAACTTTTTCTTTCTGTACAAGAGTGAACTCTTCCTGCTGAAGAGGCATACATTCACTTCCCTCCTGGAGAAGGGGGTGTCAGGGGGAAGTAGATGGCTTTTGTACTTCCCAAGAGCTTCTTCCGTGTCTGGAGTCACATGTTAGGCCCAAAAAGTTGCTTGCTCATTCATTTAGTGAGCAAAGTGTAAGCCTGTCCTTTTTATGAAAATTCAGGAGATGTTTTTCCCCTCCCAGAATCTGTCAGCTGCCTTTTTCCTGCAGCCTCGAAACAGAAACCAGCATAGTCTCTACTGCTGCAAATGCTTTTGCTTTGCTTGTCAGACATCATAATACACTAGGTAGATGAGCAGAAGTGAAAAGTCTCCCACAAAATCTCTGTCCATATCTCAGTTTAGAAAGTGCGGGAGAAAATGGTACTTTATTCTGTCAGCGGGTAGGTATTTGTAAATCTACTTCACAAGATGAAGGGTGGGCCACAGACCTCCCCAAAGGCAGAGTGCCAGGATTCCTTGTGTTCCTGAAGAAGAGAGGTCCCTGGAGGATTCTTGGAGAACCTGGGGGAGCCTGTGACCTATTACAGCCATTGTGTTAATCACAGGATAGTTAAAGTGGGAAGGACCTCTCAAGGCTCAAACCCCTCAGTTCAGTCAGAGAGAAAGGAGAGTTTCTAACAGCCTGGTTAGAAACCTTAGCACTCATCAGTTCAGCCCCCAGGCATGGGCAGGGATGCCACCCACAAACTAGATCAGGTAGCTCAGGGCCCATCTAACCTGGCCTTGAACACTTCCAGGGATGGGGCATCTACCACTTCTGGGCAACCTGTTCCAGTGTCTGACTGAAAAAACCCTCTGAGAAATAATTTCTTACTAATGTCTAATGTAAATTTCTCCTCTTTTAGTTTGAAACTGTTCCGCCTTGTCCTGTCACTATCTACCTATAAAGTAAAAAGTTGTTCTTCCTCTTTTACAAGTCCTCTTTAGATACTGGAAGGCCGCAATGAGGCCTCCCTGAAGTCCTCTTTAGGCTGAACAACCCCAACTTCCTCAGCCTGTCTCTTATAGAGAGATTGTCTGTGACCTTTCTCTGGATCAGCTCTAGCAGGTCAATGCCCTTCTTTGCTGAGAACTTTAGAGCTGGATGCTGTGTTTTACTTGATGTCTCTCAAGGGCAGTGTAGAGCTAGAGACTCACGTCCTTTGACCTGCTGGTCACTCTGCTTTCAATGCAGCCCAGGATGTGTTTGGCTGTCTGGGCTGTAAGCACACACTGGTGGCTCATGTCTGGCTTTTTATCCACCCAAGTCCTTTTCTGCAGGGCTGCTCTCAAGGACTTCTCCCATCCTGTACTCGTATCTGGGATTGTACTGACTCAGGTGCAGCACCTTGCACTTGGACCTGTTGAACTTGATGAGTTTCTCCAGGTCCTTCTGGATGGCACCTTGTCCTTCTGTTCTGTCATCTACACAGTGCAGCTTTGTATCATCTACAAACTTTCTGAATGTGCAGTTCATGCTACTATCTGGATCATCAATAAAGATATTAAAGACTACTGCTCCTTGATATCCATGCCCACCTTGATGATCATGTCCAGATGCCTTTTGAATATCTTGAAGAATGGATTTTGTGAAGTACTTTCCCTAAACCCTTGTTGCTTGCATCAAATTGTGTACTGCTTGGTTGCTTCAGTACTTCTGCCCTTGATAGTAAATGATGGAATTTCTGTGCTACATCAAATCCAGGCATCATCTTGGTGATTACATGGTGGGAGCTTCTGAGTACCACAAGCAATGAAGAATTTTGACATTATTAAGGTACTGCTAAGACTAGAGGGGGGGGGGGGTTTTTTTGGTGTTTTAAATTTTATATATGACAATATATAATTCAGCTTAATGTGTAGTTGAATTTGCTTTGTTCTTAAAACCTCAGTGTCAATTTCATGGTGGGACCTGGTAACATAGGATCATGATGGTAGACTTTTCTGGAGCTGCTTTTCAGAAATGGAGGCTCTGGGATGCTGTGTTAAAAGAGGAAAGTTTGATTTAAGAGTGCAGAAAAGCAGTCTTGTCTTCTGAGGGAGGTTGGGAGTCACTCCAGAGTCACTCAAAACTATTGATTAGATTGCAAGATTACTTACTGAAACTTTGCTTGAGACAATCCCATTTCTGCACTGCAGTGTTCCTAATCTTTTCCAGCTATCATCTAGCTGGAACTCAGCACTGTTTCTTTACATTTTTGACAGGGTCAGTCTCTTGCCTGAGGGATAGAAGTGAGTCTGTAGAGAATGGCAGCATAATTGGGATAAGTGACTGAACTGAAATAACTAAATACGTTCTTCTAAAATCTACCTGACAGTGTTTTAACTCTTTTAATCTCACTTGGAAGTGTTTCTCTGTGTTTGCAGGGTTTGACTTCTCCCAAGTCAGTGCAAACTCTGATCACTGGTTTTGGGGAGTTACTCTGCTTTGGCCTAGTTCTTTTCCATAGATAGGAAAGCTTTTCACCTGTTACTGTTGGAGCTGAAAAACGTGAGCGTTTTAGCACTGTTCGAGACACAGAACTTTGTTATAAATCTGGGATTTCTACCTAATCTTTTAAATGCTGAAACACTTGCAAGGTAGTAGAGAATATGTGCAAATATAGAGAATATTGTCTGACGTGAATAGGTTTAAGTATTTTACTGTAGTGTCAGCATGTCTAGTCACAGAACATGCTGGAGCATGGATCTACTCCCTCACAAGAGCTCAGGAAATTAGTCTGAGTTTATAATTGGATTGAGAGGAGAGGCGAGAGCTGCTGCCTTCGCCAAGACATGCGTCAGCTGTCTGAAATACTGTGGGCTGAGACTTTGGTTTAAGAGAAGAGCAATACTGGCAACCCCATGATCCCTACCTGTAACATTTGGAAATGTTTGTGTTCCAGGGAGATACATCTTTGAAGAGGTGGTTGTTATTTGTGGTGGTTTTTTCTTTGGGTATTTTGTTTGTTTTAATAAGAGTAAGTGAAGGCGGCACTTAGGCTAGAGAAAGTACTGGAGAAGATATTTCTGTACAAAGAACTGTACTGAATGATGTAGTATCAGGCAGAGCTTGTCCAGAGAAAGCCTGTGAAAGAGGCTAAAGTACTGAGATTGATATGGTGTTGAGTTGTACCCTGCTAGAAGGCAGCAGCTACTTAACCCCTTCAGCCACATTCTCCTGAGCATTACTGACAGGGCTGCAGAAGCCTGTGCTGGTACTGTTCAGGAATTGCTGTAGCTGTGCAGCTCCATTCATGTCATGCACAAATCTCAGGGGACTGAAAGAAGTGTCTGCTGTTAAAAGATGGGGAGAGAGCACAATGTGAAAATAGGAGCACTACTGTAGAGATTTCAGGCTTGTTTAGCCTTTGGATTTCTGTCCTCTTGCTTCACAGCATCTTTTTCTCTTAATGCAGTTTTAAGGTCTCAGATCAGGTGCTGAATGGCTTTACTTGTCAGTAAACTGGTAAGACTTTGAAGATCAAATTGATGCTACAGAATCTAGATTGGTTTAAGATGCTTAAGTAGCTTTATGGCTCTTAAAATGGCTAATGCCATCTAAAACTCTGTTGGAGTGGGGAGAGGAACCTGACTGTTGCTGCCTGGCTGGAAATCTTTGCCCCAGACACACTTACTGGAAGGCCTCTTATCAATCTTGCCTCTTAGCAGACTGTCGAAGTTGAAATTCAGACCAAATATAGGCTGAGAAAGCAATTGAATCTCCATAGGCAACCTTGAAATAAGAGACTGAATCTTTTTGCTATGCCCCAAAGAGCAGGCGCTTCTTGCACCTCTTCCCCCTCTTTGTCAGCAAAGTCTTCCCATCATTTTCCCTCATTTTCTTTTGCTTGCTTAACTGCTGGAGTCATGATAGCCGCGCCAAAAATATGACCTGTGGTGCACAAGTCTTTACTGATAGTTAATGCTACATAGTTACCTGGGAAAGCTTTAAGAACACTCTGTAACCTTAACAGAGGAGATTACACCATAGTTAATGGTAGGAATTGTGATGGTAATGCTTTGCTGAGGCTTGCCAAGCCTTTCTGAGACACTTTGTGACATTCAGTTGAACTTGTCAGTGATTGGTTCAAGCATCCTTGACAGAAGGTATCTCTACCTTTGTGCCAGTCTCTCAGACACCAGCTTCTAAAATGCCAAGGATTACTAAAGTACTAACCTCTAAGTTATCCTGAGGTGTTAAGGGCAAATTAATGCTTGTTCTGGAACGGCAAAATCTTCGGTTTCAATCCCTTGCTTAGTAAGCAAAAAACAATTGCTACTTCACTCTGGAACAGCTCCTTCGTTAGACTTCAAGAACTTTGCAGGTATCAAGACCTTGCAGGTGGTATCTGCAGTAACAACCAAGGTACACAGTAAAACTGAATTTGCAATGCAGGTCAAAGAACAGAGATACTTGAGGATGCATAGTTAATTACTCTAAGCCATGTAACAGAAGCCTAAATGTATGCTTCAGCTCTGAAATGTGTGTGTCTTGCCCTGGGAAGACAGCATCCATCTATTAGGGTATGGCTCTACAACCTCAGTTCCACCTCCAGTCAGCTGCAAGTGCTCTGAATTATTGTGAAGGAGAGGAAGCCCATCCAGAGGATGTTTTGGTCATGGGAGGGCTCTTTAGAAAGGCCTCATAATGTGCTTGTTTTCATAGCGTACAGAAATCGTGATTGCTCTGACTGTAAGAGCTGCTAAACTGGTCAGAAAACTTCACACTGCGGAGAAAAACCTCGATTTTTGGTTCTATGCAGCTGCTGTTTGTCATCCCCATCCTGCTTTGTTTCCTTAGGCCATCACTTGAATTTGGAAAATCTCTTGGAGAGAGATTCATTCCTCCTCCAAATGCACCACAGCGAGCAGAACCTATCTTCTTTAGACTGGCTTTAGGCAGTGTGGGGGAGTACTGCCTTTCTCTGCCCTGAATCCCTGGATATACTAAGGAACTCTGGGGAAGAGGCAGATAAAATGATTGTTATGGCTGGCAAGGAATCTCATAAAACTAGAAATTGTCTTCCCTGAAGTGGATGAGTTAGGAATGACAGCCTAGAAGTTGTCATACAGGAGATTTGGAAGGGTGGACTACAGTCCTTTCTCTCTACAGAGAGACTGACTTCAGTTTGAAGACCATCAAATTTCCCTAAGTGATGAGGAAGAAGCTTATTCAACAAAACAGCTTCCTTCATTACCAGGTGGGATTTGTCCCTGAGAAAAGTGAGGAGCAACATTCTGTAAAGTCCAGAAGGTAAGAGAGCAGGAGGCTGATGTGTTTAGGTGATGTGTTTGGTAGGTGCTGTAGCAACCCATCTGTATGGCCACTATAATTGAGCAAAGAGAGGAACCTGAAGTGAGGAGCACTTGCATGACGTCCCTCTCTTTGCAATGACCTTAGAACAGTAATATATCTGTAATATTTCTAAAAACTAGAGATTGTCTTGGGTGACTTCTGGACTTGTGCTCAGGCTATGCATAAGGAGGAACAAAAGCACAGTTCAGCCTCTCAGGTGACAGCTCAGATTTGTAATTCACCAAATCTTCCCTGTAAGCCAAATGTATGTTCCAGCAGTGTGCCATGTCCTGTATGTCTCTGACTACACTGAAAGAGGTGTTGAAGAGTTTGGCCCATACAGATTTCTGTCAGGGGTGACAGGCCAGGTCAGTGGTTGAGACTGGCAATCCAGATGTCTCTAGGGACATGAAACAACCTTGTGCACTACAGAGATACAGGAAGAGTACCAGATTTTTTTTGAATGGTTGGTAATGGGTAAATCTGATTGTAGGGAATTTCCTGTAAAAACAGGAATGTAATGTTTGCTTCAGGAAATGCCTAGGAAATGGTATTCTTGATTGTTAGCAGGGATCAACAGATTGTCATAAGGAGTTCTTTCTCCTGTAACAGCTACTTGCAGTTGTAGCCAGCTATCACTGACCAGTGTAAAAGTGAATGATTATCTAGAGTTAGGAAAAAGTTCTAGGGTGTAGCCTCCCCTTCTCTCTCTCTGTGTTGGGAGAGTGATGGTAGAAAACACCCAGCTCTTTGTGTGCCACATCTGGTAACTTGTCATTTTGCCCAACCCAGTTAGCAAAACTACTGCCTGAGCCTTTTGCACAGAAGGCAGCCCCTGACTGCTGAGTTATACAAGGGAAAGCTGTGAAGCACAATCTGTAGCTGTTCATATTAACAAACTTGGTTAATAGAGTATATTATTACCATAGCTGTGTTATAGTTCTCTGCTGCCTCTGGATGCTTTAACCACAATATATGACGAAATCTTTGACCTTTGCCAGGTGAACTCTGCAGTATTTCTGGCAGATGTCACAGCCACGTGTCAGAGATGCAGAGAGACATTCTATTTTCTTCTTTTCAGTGGGTTTGGAAAATAGCAGAGACCTGTATTTCAGGCTCCAGCACTCTCATTGTTATAAGCCTGCAGGTACTCTGCAGCAGAAGTGAATGTAGGTCTTTAGCCTAAAGGATCTGCTTTTTAATTAGCTGGAAGGTCTGTTCCTGTGGCAACTGACTGACTGCAGTGGAAATGGGAAGTTAAAATTCCAGAAGGGGTGTGCTTTCTTCTCATAGGCCTAGGAATTATTTTGCTTGGACTTGACTTTGGAATGCTGCATGGCTCCTTCACTTCTCTGGAATAATGCCTAATCAGCTCTGTCCTTACTGTGCAGGAAAAAATTAACTTACATTTGATTATGCTCCTCTGTGTGCAGGCTGCAGTGAGAATCCCAGGTGAAAGTGTGGGGTTTGGGAGGAAATTGTTGCTCAGCTCTAAAGATGATCTACATTGCCAGTAACCTTGTGTTTTCAGTGAAAGAAGCTGACCTTGAAATAAAAATAAAACAATGTAGTGAAGCACTGCAAAACTGTGCTGAGTGCCTCTTTTAGGTAAGAAGCATTTCTGTTTCCCAGAGTTGAACCTTAAAGGCCTGGCATGAAGTCAGGTGGCTTATGTAAGTTGATCTTTCTTTATGGTGTATGTGTCAAAGCATAAATATATTTCAGGCAATGCATTACTGCTGTTACTGGCCGTTCTAAACAATGCTGGTTGAAGCATCAAGGATATACTTCATAAATGTTTAACAACCCCCTCCCCCAAACAAAACCCTCTCAGACCCAGATATGTTTAGCCTCATGAGCAAAAATCATAATGCACATTAGAATGTTCATCAATAAACCTAGGAGGTGTTCATAGCCCAGCCTTCAGAGAGGAGTGCTCTCTCCTATTCTGAACTTGCACTATGGTGTGGTACCTGGGCAGCAGAGACTGAGTTCTCACTGGTGGTTATTACATTGATGCAAACAGCTGGAGAAATAGCTATGCACGCAGAATTTTCCATTAATCAGAGGAAAAAGTCCAACACAGATGGTATACAGGATAGATTATGGCTGGTAATCCTTTTGTGTCCTAGAAGATTAAGGATATCCTGGTGTAGCAGCAGTCAGCTGACCTTTTTTTATTTAAACGATTGAACATAGTTGATGCAGTTCTGCAGAAGACCAGGGTTCTTCCAGAAGCCATGAGTGGTGCACTGTGAATGTTTGTTAAAGGAACGGTCTGTTTAAGTCCAGCCTCAGTTAGAAATTTACAGGAACTTAACTTTGTGCCATGTAAACAGCAGCAGCTACAGGATGGCTAAGAAATCACTTGCTAGACAGCTCTATCATATGTAACAGAGCTGAATTCTCTGAGGAGGCACAGTGAGTGTCATGTGGAGAAATGGAGGGTTTCTGAATCCTGCTGTCTGGGTCGCCCCAGAAAGCGAAGATGAATGCTTCAGTGGAAGAAGAGGGTGGCTGCAGGTGCTGAACTGTCTGGCATGGATCTGTATGAGGATTACAAATCACCCTTCGATTTCAATGCTGGAGTGAACAGAAATTATCTTTACTTGTCGCCTGGCATAAACCTTTCTCCACCTGGATCACCTACACTGGCAAAGTCTGGTAACTTCCTTCTCTTCCTTCCTTAAAATCTCTACATGAAATGCTTAGCAATTAATACCTGTAAAACTTCTCAAATTAAAAAGCTATAAAAGTTGGCCTCCTGTTAATTCTGGTAGTGTGTTAGCTTCAGTGTGTCATATAGATAATATCTCATGTGTTATACATTTACCAGCTTTACATTATTTGTTATTTATTCAGCAGAAAGGCAGTTTGAGGGAAAATGAAGAGGCAAAAACAATTAGGAACAAAACTTGTGCAAGATTGGAATAACTTTCCTAGTTTGACTATTATATTTTTTGGGGGGAGGAGGTAGAAATTGCATTTTAGTAGGACTTCAGAGCCCTGGATAGTCTAAAATCTGCTTTTGCTTTAATACTGAAAATCTCACTGATTAATGAAAAATCTCTCTAAAACCTTTACTCCAGTCCACCTAGCATTTAAAATGCTGCAAACCTTCCAGCTGCACTGGGACTGCCCTGTGCTGTGCTGCAGTGGAATCCATTTAGTGCTTAACCCAATGAGTTTCTTGCTGGTAGCCTGTTGTACAGAATACCTATAACTGTGCCTTCCAACACATCTAGTCTGGTTTTACTGTTGTCATTCCTTTTTACTCCTCGCTGCCAGATGTAATCTTCTAAAATAATTTCAAATATAGAAAGCTTAGACCTACTTCAGGTGTGGCAAAACAAAGTTACACAGGTGTTAATTTTATTTTAATGGGCTTGTTACTCAAAATTTTAAAGAAACATGCATCCCATGGGGAACCTCTGTGTGAACTGTAACAACCCTCTTGGTGAACTTGATGAGCCAGGGGTTACTGGGAAACAGTGGTCAGCATTCACTTCTGCAATTACTGCATCTCTCAGCTCTCCTAAAGGAGAGGGGAGCAAGTCTCCGTGTCAGGTGATGATGCATCACCATTACCACCAGCCTTTTCTGGGCTTAATTTTATTTCATTTTTCATTCACTTTGAATGAATATCTAATTAGTTTTTGGGAGAATCCTGAGAATTTTCTCCCCCAGGTTGAAGAAATATGTCTCACTTTGGCTTTTTCACTGAGATAAATGGGAAGAACTTAAATCTGATCTTTCTTATATACTGCATAGTAAATATGCTCTGTAGTACTGTATGTTACTCAAATGTTAGAGTGGTTTTATAGCTTTGCAACAGCTTGTTTTCCTGAACTATAGCAAGAACCTTTTTTCTTTAGTTTGCCAGCTGTATAGTGATAACCACAGTGCTCATTCTGAGTGTCGCATGCAGAACATGCTGATATAAAAAAAAGCTTTGTGGAGGTTAACCCACCCCCACCCTGAAGCTGCTCATCCAAAATGAAAAGTGCTTCTTAAAATGTCTCCTGTTTGCTGCTGATCTCTGAATTCAGGCTGGGGAGGTAGGGACTTCTGGTCAAAATGGAACATGAACTTGGATTGAAACTGGCCAAAGCAAACCACAAATCAGAAAAACTGAGTGTTCATTGAATTACGCTAATGCTTTGCCTACCCTGGCAGAATGATAGGGACTTAAATGCCATTTCCCTGAATGTGATCCATAGAGTCCTAATCAACTAACTTGCTCATGTCTTTATTTGGTTCATTTAAGTAGATCTAATAAACTGCTGGGAAAATATGGTAATCTTGGAAATGCAGACCTAAAACCTGACCTTGTAGCTAGGTGTGTTTTCTCAGTACTATCTAAGTCTTTATGATTTTTCCTCCAAACAGATTCTTTATTCTGAGAGACATGAAATGTTCAGTTAAACTTGGTTATAACAGAAAACCAAATGACTGAATTATATGCCTGTCACAATCTAATGATGCAAGAGAACTAACATAACGAGAGGTAACAAGTTGAAATCCGTAATAATAATTTTACATATCAATATAAAATAATAATAGCAACAGTTCTGTTGGCAAAAAAAGATCACAAGTGAGAAATGCTCTCTTCGTAGTAGTTTGAGCCAAAGCATTTCCATCTGTTGGCTGATTGCTGATTTCCTGGTTTTTTGCCCCATGCCCCATAAAAAGATCTAAGGTGGGCTGTGCACATTTCCTTATGAAGTTTTTTCAAAGCCAGGATCTTACTGGCTGTCAGCCCTGCTTTATGGGATACATTTGGATTGTAGCCACACCATTGTGGAGGTCTGTGGGTTGTTAGCTGTGTAGAAAACTGCTTCTTATTCAGATGGCCCAGTGCAGCATTGCCCATAGAATGGATGATGCCTGTGTCCTGCAGGTATGGAACTGAGGAATGGGAGCAAAGGGAACAGAGGGGTGAGCAGGGACAGGAGGGAGAGCGGAGGTGCCAGAATGAACATGGATGGGAAGATGTTAGTATACTTCATGTGGAGCTCAAAAAAGTAATAAATGGGAGGGGTTTGGAAGGCAAGAAGAGGAAGGCATAGTCAGCTGTGCAGGGTAAGATATGGAGGATTCTGAATAGCAGTGATTTCCTCTTTCCCTAAAAACTCTAGGAATGTGAAGGGGAGGAGAGATAATTCCCTTGCTTCTTAGCATTGTGCCTTAAATTCTGTTTGGTAGGCAACAAGCAGAACGGTCTTAAAATGAGTTTTCCAAAGAGAAGCTACATTCCCCAAATGGAAGCTGTTGCTGCAGGAGATAGTCTGACATGTTTTCTTACTGGTGGATTCACTTGATCTATTTTTGGTGATTTAATCCAGATGACTCCTCATAATCAGATTGAACAGACTTTTAGCTGGTTGTACTAATGTTCTCGGAGTCAGGGTGATTTTGGTACTTGGAAACTTTCTGAAATGGCTTTGGGGTGGCAGGCAAGTGGTCCCTGAAGGGCTGCAGGTGAGAGCAAGGTCAGGAGTCATGGTAGAACATGCTGAGGGGGTGCAGGGTGTGGAGGAGAAACACAGTTCAAATTGTTTTCCTTCAGGGTAGGTTTATGTAATGAATAGGTTAAACAGCAATTTAACAAAAAGGTGTGGCATTCTTAACTGATAAGGAAATATGTTTATGCATAAAACAAAAGTTATCTGATTATGAGACAAAATCCTTTGTTTTGGGTGCCATAGTGCTATACTTTGGTTTGGGCATTAGACTTTGAAGTTCTTACTGCCCTAGATTTTTGACAGAAATTAGTGTATTGGGAAACCCACAGGACCCCTACATTATGTTTGTGTAGAAGAAACATGTAAATCTCTGGGAAAACATGGCACAGATCATGAATAAATGCAGAATTAGGTTTAATATTCTTCCTGTAGGCTTCCTTCTCAGTGCACTTGGTAGTAACAGCATACACAAAAGTCCTATCCATGTAGCAGTGTGCTTCTAGAGGACAAATGTTCTGGACACAGATATGGGCAGACAACACACCATTTTGGAAGAATTTGTGGAATTGACTTTTACCTTAGTCCAGTAATTTGATCCAAGAAAAAGGTTTCTTCTTTTTTCAGCTTGACAGCTGCTAGGAGCATGTTTCATAGAATGCATACAACTAATTATGGACTCACAGAATCTTTTTTCCCCCTGATTTTTCAGCTGATTGTGATGTAGCTGTTTGATATGAAACCTCACAGCAAAATCACAGTGGTGATTAATGAGTTTTTCGTTCCCAAAGGATAGTATGGAGTGCCACCAGAAGCTCCTGAAATGAGAATATAATTTTATTGGTTAGATAGTTAATTTCTATAGTAATTAATAGGAAATTTTACTTAATGCATCTTCAACTTAGATGAATGATATATTTATGTACATACACACACACACACGTATATCTGTATACATGCACACACTCTTCCTCACTCCTTATTAACAGATAATTCTGATCTCTTTCCTCTTGTATTCTCAGATTTTTATTTGCCTTCTTTTTTTTTTTATTATCTGTAAATCTATTTTATGTCTTGAATAGAGAATTACTTCTGGGAATCCACAATCACTCCAGCATGCAGTCTCCCTGCAAACTAGTCTTTCTGCAATTAGAACAGAATTTCTTGATTTTGCCAAACTTTATGTTTAAGTGTCAGCTACAAAGACTCAAAATAGGAAATCTTTTGCTGGAAATTTTATTGCATAAAAGGTGTTTAAAATGGCAAGTGCTAAGGAGTAAAAAACCAAATCATTAAAATTATTGCATCGTAGTAATACAAATAATATCATCCTCCTTCTTTGCCCTGAAGCTGTGAAAGCAGTAGTTAAGGAAGACTGTGGGGATGTTTGTGGTTTATGTAGGAATTTGGCAACGTTTTGGTTTCTGGGTTTGGAAGAGTAAGAGGCAGCAGTTTGAGTGGATGCACATTCTAATCAGTGCCTTCTCAGTACTCTCCTGCTTTGAAGCAACAGCCTTTTGTTCCTGAGCTCTGTTTCTGGGCTTCACATCTGTCTTAAGGTCCGGGTGTAAACCAGCAGCTTACTTCCAGTTCCATGATATCTGCAACCCTCTAGGCACTGTGGTCCCAGTTACTGGGGACAGAGAGATCAAGCAGGGTACGGAGTTCATACTTGCAGTGCAGTAGTTTTCTTCACTGTTTTTAACCGTGCTTGTGGTTGCACCCAGTGTGCTCAGAATGGACACTTTAAAATCTGATGTAGAGAGTAGTAAGGGAGGGAGCCTCTGCATTGGCCTTGAGCATCTCCAGCACTTCCAGAGTTTCTGTGCCAGATGAATGAGAGACCAGAGTGTGCACAGACTCTTGGGCAGGGTTGTGCAGGCAAGACTGATTGGGATGTAGCATTATGTGTCTTGGTTTCTCTCACAGAGTAGTGGGATCTGTTGTTCTCAACAGGTTTCCAGTCTCCTATTATAGCAGTAGTTGCCATTATATTAAGCTTTAATACAGCTTGATAGAATTAAATATAAAATGCCTTTTGTATTTGGGGAGCATGACTTTGGTGTCCTCTCATCAGTCTTTTTCGTGCACTGGCACAAAAAAGCTCTGTGCTAATGTTAGCTGCTGTTTGGCAGACTTGTGATAATCTGACTTTTAATGCTTTATTAATCTCAAGGGCTGCTGAGGAGTGACTCTATACCTGAGGTTGGAGAGGATGCTGCTGCTACAGTCAGTATGGCAGAAACACTCTCAGAAGAAGAACGGGATGAGCTAAGAAAAGAGCTTGCTAAGGTAATTCTTTTGCAAATAGCTCTTAAACTTGTTTTGATAATGAAAATCTTGGATAATGTTATCCTTGTATATACAGTTAATACTTTGAACAGTTATTCTGTGAGTGTCTAAAGCTGGCACTCCTGTGTATTGCACAGATAGGAAGGAAGGGTGTCAAGTAGAAAAGAACAGCCAGTTTTAGTGGTGGGGAATTAAGCTGGAAGTGCTGTAGAGATTTTAATCTAAGATGCATAAATACCTAACCTTTTTTTTTTTTTTTTCTTGGGTGAGAAGGGGGTAAATCAGCAAAGAGAACATGGCTGGAAGCCAAAACCCAAGTATTGTCTCTACTGGTGTGGAGTAGCTAAATCTGTTTCTTTCAGGAAGAGTGCTTTGTAGTAGTATCTGTGTATGTGCTGTATTGCTAATGTCTAACCATGTTACTGTTCTTGTCCATAACAGAATATTTTTAAGAGTGAAAAAAAAGTAGCATTCCATGAAGAACAGGCAAATATTCAAGCCTGATACATGCCAAAGTCAAGCCTTATTAAGCAGCCAGTCTTTTTTCTTTAGTACCTCTATGGGATTTTAGGACCCTTATGGAAGACACTAATTTAAGCCTAAGGTTAGCAAACAAAGGTTAGCTTTAAATTAAGCATTTTTAATACATTCTTGTATTTGGCAGTCCTGAGTACCATTTCATGCCAAAGATAAGTGAGGATGGGCTGGTCTCGCTCGGATATATCATGCAGAACTTCAGACAGATATTCAAAACAGAGATGCATTGAAGATCCTCTAAGGAGTAGAGTAAGGAGCTGTACTCCTGTAAGGAGCTTAAATGACTGGGCATCCTGCTGCTCTAAACTGGGGTGATCATGCCTGGACGAAGAAGTAAGATTGGAGGGATGCCCTTGTCTTTATACATACAGCCTTAGTGCCTCTGTCACTTCTGTAAAGCTCAGGGAATGGCATTGTAGAACTGTGCTGACATCTCTGGTCATGTTTCCAGGAGAGGCGTAAGTGACCATCTGAGTAAAGAAGGAAGTATACAAATGATACAGTTTTCTAGTTACAGAGCAGGTGCTGTGTGTTGTGTGTTTGTATGGGTTTTGACTGCTCTGTTTGCCACCATTTCCACACCTGCTCTGGGGAAGGCACTCCCGTGGCTGGATACAGTCTACAGGTGCTGGCTTAAGCTACAAAAGGACCTTTCTGTTGAAGCGAGGAGATGAAATTTGTGTATGGATCAGACATGCTGTGAGCTTCCTGATACTGGTCACACATTGGTATATCTTCTGATATAGAATAGAATACAGGCTTGGCAATTTTCCTGGGTTTGACTAATCTTCAGTCTTTACATATCATAGGTAATAATTTCTAACCATGCAGTCTTTTAGTTACCAACTTCGTTGTACATTTTCAGTAACCTAGCTAGCTGCAGGTAGATTACTTTCTCACTAGCTCTTGTAATGTCTATTAGATTTCCCTTTTAGTATTTAGGAATGATTGTGAGGCAATGCTAAAAACCTCTGTTAGCTCTCCCATTATTGATGTCTAGTAGATGCTTTAAAGAAATACATAGTTAAATGGTTGTGTGTATTCCTTGTTAACTGCTAACCATGTGTTAACAACTCCCATGCCACAGGTGGAAGAGGAAATCCAGACACTCTCACAAGTGCTAGCTGCCAAAGAGAAGCATCTAGCAGAAATCAAGAGAAAGCTGGGAATTAACTCACTACAGGAACTAAAGCAGAACATTACCAAAAGTTGGCAAGATGTTACATCAACCACAGCGTATGTACCAGCTCATGGTGATTGTTTAGATTGTTGAAGTGAAAACTGTTTAGATCTTGTGTCATGTCTAAACACTCTGTTCTTGTGAAATGAGTATGAATAACACAAAGTTAAGTTGTATTAAAACTTCTCTGGGTAAGTCAACATAGACTTTTTAAAAAGAAGAACACTGCAAGCCATATCTCATGCGAAAAAGGAATGATTGACCAAAATACGGGCTATTCTAACACACTTCTTTATGTCTGATAGGTCTGAGATACCAAGGTGTCCTGAGTCCAACAAAATACCCTTCTCTTCCACCCTGAAAAATTGTTGTAAACTGAGCCCATGCAGAAAGAGTATAAAGTCACAGTTACTGTTCTTGCCAAACACAATTATTAAGTCTAGAGCAAACTGTCTTCTGCAGTTAATAACCACAGAATGTTACAGATGTACCTCAAACTTTTTGTGGTGAATTTTATTGACAGAACTGTGTGGTACAAGAATTTAGACACTTGTTACAAAAGTTAGACCTTTTTTCAGTATGTGTACATAGGTTTTTTTTATTTGTTTTTTTTTTTTCTTGACTGGGGTGTTTTCTGTGTGAGTTTATTTTGTATTTTTATAAATCTTACAATAGCAGATAGCATCTGTTCTAGGGGTGGGGTAGTAGGTGAATGTTGGTGAACTGCATCTGGTCAGCTGGCAGAGATGCTGTAAGCCAGAAGGGACTGCAAAGGCTCAAAATAATGTCTTAAGCAGGCTTTCCTTTTGACCCCAAAGCTGATGTGTACCTCTGCATTTAATAAAAATAGACACACACAAAAAATTTCCTTATGTGTTTTATTAAAATAACTAAAAACTAAATGTTTTTCTGAACACAGATATAAGAGAACATCAGAAACCCTGTCTCAGGCTGGTCAGAAGGCTTCTGCTGCTTTTTCTTCTGTTGGTTCAGTCATAACCAAGAAATTTGAAGATGTCAGGTAGGTTTATTTACCTTTTCCCAAGTAATTGCATTTTTTATTTAAGCAGATGATCACTGCAATACATTTATGCTGTTAACATACTAGTGCTTCTAAAAGCTAATCTATCACGAGCCTTCAGCAACTGTATTAGGGGAGGTAAGAGACTTGCTGCAGAATCTGCCTGAATGTCCTCACTGATGCTGAGGAGTTCTGTGGTATGTTGTTTTATGTAGGCAAGAGAAAGCCTTGTGTGCTACCACCTCCACTGCTGCTCTTACTTTTCTGCTGTGATTGCAGGTGGCACTGTCTGCCTGCCTCTGTGGGATACATATAGCACTGTCATTTCTGCTCTCTTTCTTGCCTTGTGGAATATTATATTTAACCAACTAATATCTTTAACTGTTTGTGTTTTGTTGTTTTACTCTTTTTTTTGTAATTGTTGTTAGTTTTTGTTTGGGTTTTTGTTTATTTGTTTTTGTTTTGTGTTTCGATTCATTCCAGGTGTGTTTTATTTCTTTCTAAACTGTTCTGCCTCATAGAAGTGGCTTGATTTTATTACATTTTAAGAGACTATTGGCACTTTTTAATTCTTAACTATTCTTGGCATGCAACATATTTTGACTTTGTGCCAAATGACACAGCCCTTCATACACATTAGGTAAGTCTGCCAGAGCTGCTTGCAAAAATCCTGCTGGATGCAATACAGTCAGATGCTTAGCTTACAATTCCTTGATTATATAATTCCTGCTACTGGAACCTATACAATTATTCAATTCCACAGGTAACTTGTTGTTGTAAAACTTATTTTTCAGTTATTTGGCAAATAAAAATTCACACATTCTCACAGAATATTGCTGCTTTGGCAGCGGTGTAATAAAATCAGCCATTTTAAAGTGCTGCCATTAACTTCTTGCTTTTTGAAGTCTAGTGAGTACAGCTCCACAGTTACAGATTTTTCTTCAGATTTATCAGAACTTCATTTCTCTCCTTAATGCTTACTCTGGCATTGTGCAGACTACAGGCATTTTCACATTCCTTTAGGTAAGGTGGGCACAAGAATTGCTTCTCAAACTAAGCATGTAGTCAGACTGTCTCCATTAAAGTTTTTGATTTAAGTTTTGTCTGGAAAAGGTAATTTCTTTTTTTCTTCAGTTGTTAGTAAGGGTAATACTGAAGCCCTTTTAATGACAGGGAAAATGTTTCTTCATGTTCACCTGGTAACTCTCTCAGAACATGAAATCTTGAGTATACATAATAATTAATTAGTCTCTTCCTTGTTAGAAAGAAACCCACTAAAATGATTCTGCAAGGTTTTTTATCAGGCAACAGAATATGGTGTTGAAGTCAATGGCATGCAGGATTCCTCCTTCTTTGTCTGTACAGTGTTTGTGCCATAGCAGAATATTTTCCCCTCTTTGTGTCTATTACAATGGCTGTGTAGCATTGTGGTTCTAACTAAATTACTAGAGTCTAAATGTAGTTTGTACATTCTTTGTTCATAGTTTGTCCAGAGAAAAAATCCTTGAGTTGATTACTTTAGCAATGCCAGTATTTTAGTTACTTCATCTACATTACCTTTGATCTAAACAAATACTCAGTGTGTTCAGCAGTTAAAATTCCTGTGTAACATCTTCTGTCCGTTGCCTCTCAACCCATCTATGCACACCTGAGTCTAACTTAAGCTTTTCTGTACTCCCCCACTAAGTAGCTAGAGACAGCAGTAGGAAGTCTATAAAGATGTTGGGATTTGGCTCCTAGAGTGCTAACTGGGAGCAGCTGTCCCAGGGTAGGAGATGGGCAGAGGCTATGAGAACTCAGACTCTGAAGTGAGCTCAGTTTGATCAGGTATAAGAATAGCAGCCAGTCTCAAATATGTCCTGTTCAGCATGAGTGAGACAATGGGAACCTGGAAGACTTCTCGGTTCCTTCTGGATGCAGAGCTCAGCTGCTCACTTAAGAGGAGTCACTTTTCTACTGTAAGGCTGTGGTGCTCCCCAATTAGAATTGAACTATTGCATTGGACAAGGACAAGCACAGACTCAGAGCTGTCTTCTACTTCAGGAATACCCTTTAAGAGTATCCTAATTACTCCAGTTAGTGGCTCTGTGGGTGTTGAGTAGTCTATCAGAAACCAGGCCACTGGGAAAGTATCAGAGTATCAGAGAAGTCTGCACTTGTGGTGTGCTTCTCAGGGAGAATCATGGTGATGGAAATGCAAGGCATTGTTATAAATTCAGGGGTAGCTGTGTTTATAAAACAAAAGAAAAGTGTGAAGAATTAGTGCTGATGAAGATCTTAGTTGTCATTGAAACAAAATATTAAAGATGTTTTTAAGGAGAACCAAATTCATCTGGAATTCAGACAGTGAATTCAGGTCCAAGGGTTATATGACTACTCAAGGGCAAGTCTGAGTTTCAGAAAGGTTTAGATGCCTAAATTCTTTCCTGGAAGTGAGAGTTGATGGGCCTGATATTTACTTGAACTTATACTGAATATGCAGGTGCATCTTTGTTCTTAAACTCTTACATTGGTTCATTGTGGCTTCACCTTCCCTTGTATTGTTTTGGTTGAGGAACTTCTCAGCTATGATGGTGTGATTTCTTCCTTGTTGGACTATTTCTACATATTCCATGCAGCAAACATCACACATGTCTTTATTTGGGCACTGCAAAGTGATTTGATAGGGAGTTGCAAAAGGGAGTGAGGCAGCTGCTGGAGCTGTGATTTTGGAAACTACTGAAATGGAGACGAAGGGAGGACTGATAGTGCAATGTCAATGTATTTTTGCTTCCATTTTGTATTTGTTTCCTCTGCTCTTTGTTGATGAAAATGATGAAAATTAACTCTGTTCCATCTTAGGTTTCTCTTAATACCTTTATTCTCTTTCTAAGAATCTGTTGAAGTTTTGATGAGCTAACCTTCCGTCTAGGCAACATCAGTATTCTGTGCAAAGTAGTAGTACCAAGATGTAGGTTCTGAGCAGTCACAACTTTGCACTTGGCTCTTCTTGCACTGCATTCCTATAATGGAGCAAAGTCCATCTTTTCTTTTGTCTGAGATGGCAGAATAAGTTTTTTTGCTTGCTTTAGAAGTCTAATCTATGATCATGGATTCCTAAATACCATAACATATCAGTATATCAGCTAGAAATTTAATTACAAGTAACTAGCTACTGTATATGTTAAGCTGTGTTTTTTAGGCTGGGACTCTGGCATACCTCCTTGTGCCTTTTTAAAATGTGAGGCAATGGAGTAACTTTAAAAAAAATTATTGTGTAGAGGATAAGAAAGCTTTAATACAATACAAAATACATGGAAGACTGGAGAGCAGCTTACTGTACCTTTTTTACTTACTGTCTTTTTTAAACTATGGATTTGCTTTTCAGTATTGCAAAGAAGGCTTGTCTTTCCAGCTGCCCAGGTTGATGGCCTAGTTGAGTGAGTGCTTTAGTGTGGCATTCTGTCATTTGGGAAAGAAATACTAGTTTTCTTCATAAAGCTGTTCAAGGTTTAATTGTGTCTCTAGCATTACCTGAAGAATAGGTGGTTTATGTTAAAAAAAAAAATCAACTGCATTTATCTAATTCAGTTCTCCTGCAAATCAGATAATTGTATGATAAAACTATGCAATATCTTATGCTGTTATTTTGCAAACTGGATACTGAGGGTAAACAGAACTCTATTGTCCAGCAGCAAGTAAATTCTTCATAAATACATGAATAGTTCTTCTATTAAATGATTTCTGAGATGAAACTAAACTTTTGTAAAGTTGTAAGTAAACTGTTAAAACATCTGTAATATACTACAGGTTGTTGTTTTTTAGTGTGAGCTGTTCTACAGTTTGTAAATATATGTATTTAATCCTCTTTAGCCTTAAACTTCTTGCAGGGAGAAACTATTTGCAGCATGACTGCAAATTGGCTGACCATTGTCTAAAACTAGTTGGTGTCAGTGTGGCTCTGTAATAAAACCTGCCATGTAGCAAGCCCAGAACTTGTAGTAATCCACATCACAGTGAAGAATATTACAGTCCAGAGGACAATCAGCTTGTCTGTGATCTGGAAAAGCCTCTGGAAGCCAGACCATCCATAAGAATGAAACACAGGAGAAATGGGATTTGGGAAATAGTTGAAACATAGCTGTGCATTACTGAAGTGTCAAGAAAGCATCTGGCCTTGCGTCTCTGATTCCCAGTATGCTGTAACTACAAATCAACCTATAGCTGTGCATCTGCCTTAAGGGTTCCCAATATTTTTTATCATGGCATTTTACTTATGAAGAAGTAAAATATCTTCATAAAGAATCTCTTAAAATTTTTCTGCAATAAACATAGAACTTTTTTCTTATGTGAATGTATCTTCCACTGATTGTGCTGAGATGCTAATTGTAAGTTTGGAGGTGCATTTTATGAGAGCTGTTTCCCTTCCCTCCTCTCCTAAAGCCCATCCTAAAGCCCAGACAAATTTTGACATTCCATATATAGTTATGAAAAACTGAGATCATAACATGTAATAATTCTAAGTTACTGTTGTGGTATTTGGTAAGAATTATTTCAAGTATAAGGCTTGTTTGTAGCTGCAGTAAACAGGGATTTCCTGTATGGAACTAAATTAGATATGTGGTAATGTTGTTGAGGTTATCGAGGAGCTCCTTCATCTATATCCAATTACCTTCTAAGAGTAGATATGTTTTCTTGCTAGAGCTAGACAAACAGTAACTGTACAGCAACACTGGCAAGTTATAGAAATCCTTCATGAATTGCGGAACACAGGACTAGGACTTTATCCTGCTCCCAGCATAAACTGGACCTTGAATACTGACTGATGTGACTGCTTTTGTTGATTGATGAGTAGATAATTTGTATCAATGAGTGTAAAAAACTTGTACTGAATGTAAATGGAAGCCTTCTGGATGTAGAGATAATATTTTTCAGTAGGAAGATTAGCTGATAAATAAGACTCTCAAGTGTTTGCTACTGCTATTGCCAAAACTGTAAATGTAGCATGGCTCCTGTTGCTTGAGAAACTTAAGGAGCAGACAGACTGTTGCAGTTAAGCAGAACAAGCAAGCATGGCACTTGAATCTTTCTAAAAGAGAAAAAGGCTGCTGCAGCTTTTGCTCTGATGTACCTGTGTGTGTGCATGGCTAAGCAATTTAGGAAAGCAAACCCAAGCACTTTCTAAGACTGTGTAAGACTGTTTGGCTGTTTACCAAAGACAGTTTACAGAAGTCAGCTCTCTAAGCCAATTTCTTCTCAATGTAATACTTAAACTAACTTGTGACTTTCTTTTCTCTTAATGCTGGCATTTAGTATACGCTCCATACAACATTCAATTAGTATGCCTATTATGAGGTAATGTATGCATAATCCAGCTGTTTGGTTTATTTATTTTCATGTGTGGAATAAAGTCAGATTGAATTTAAATCAACTAACATAGTTTCATAAAAAACCAAAAAACCCACCCAGCTTTGTAGAGGATTTCCTGTACTAAAATATAGGATAAAATTTGGTTTATCTCTGTTTAATGGAGGTGGTTAACAAACATCTGGAAAGTGACATTTCCCTTACTGTTTGGAAAACTGTAACAGTTTTTCCCTGTCTCTTAGAGGTAATGCTATAAAGTGATTCAAGTTTAAAAGGCAGTAGCTTGGCATATGTTTTTGAAAATGAAAGTGAGTATATAAAAAACCTGTGGTTTCACAAAAAGTCTCTTGGTGATCTGGGGTGCTTGCCTTTTCTCTCCCCTTGCTTGGCACTGTGTCCCTCTGTCTCCTGAGAGTCTGGTTTGATGCACATGTCAATGTGCAAGGGAAGAGAATGCAGCTAAGTGTGAGTCACCTACACAAATGCCAAGCAAAGGAAGAAGGGTAGCTGTAGGCTTCTTTTGAAAAACACCCTTGTCTTCAACAATTATATAATACGTTTTTGAGTAATCCTTAGTCCTGGTCCACTGAAGGCAAACATTTCCCATCCTACATAAAGGCAGAAAAAGTGTACAAAGTGTTGTACAAATTTGCACGTGGCAGTGACAGCTACTTGGAGCATTAAGCCACTTTTCTGACCCTAATGAATTATACAATAGCCCTCAGCAGTGGAAATCCCAAGCTGTCCTGCTTTTTGTATACAGAACTTACTATTTGTAATTACAGCTCTCTTTGGCACTTGAAGGCAAGGGAGAATCTCACTTAAATTTAACATGTTAGCAGAAAATGCCACTGTGAACCATGTTTTATTTATTGAACATGTAGCAAAGTAAGCTGAACTAGTTTTCCTATAAAAAGTGAAAAACTCTGATGAGCTCTCTTCAGCAATAATGTATTAGGCTAACTAGAAGTGATGACTAAGATTTTATGAACAAATGCTTTAAGCCAGAAATGTGTTTGAAATGACTGGGAATAATAAGCTAAACCTAAATTACTTGCTAGTTCTCCCATCCATGTTAATAGGAAGGATCCTATCACTGGATGTGGCAATGTTCAGTTGCCAAAGATGAAAGTGAGCCTACAATTTGAGTATGTTTGAATTTTAGTTTTGTAGTACTTGGGGGGATTCAGATGTAAACTATTTTTAGGCTATCTTTAAAACAGGGAAAGAGCCCCAAACAAATCTCATGTTACTGCTGGGAAAAAGGAACTGTCTGCTTGTTTTATGATGTTCGTATGTTAATTAGATGTGGGTTTAATTCTGCGGTTCCTTTTTTTATTTTTGTAGAAATTCTCCTACTTTCAAATCCTTTGAGGAAAAAGTTGAAAACTTCAAGGTAAGAATTTCTAAAACCCTTTGATGATTGTGCAGCTGTGCATGTAGAGAAAATACTCAAGTGGATTCTGGGCAGCCTATTTTTTAGTTACTGGTAAACTGTTAAAGAGGTGCTTAGAGGAACATTTTTTTAAGTCCTGTGGAAATGGTTTCTCTGCCTAATGATTTGCAAATAAAGTAATGGGCTGCCTGCACCTCATACAGGAGGATGCCTTTAGAAGAACTTATAGCCAGCTAACCTGCACAAACAGCTAGTATTAGGTATGCAAAATAATTAATACCTAATGCTAGGTATCCAAAAATGTCTAGGCTTTTATTTCATGCCTTTCTAGGGACTAGTGTCCTACACAGGAGAATACCTTGGGATACATCTCTCATTTCTGGCATAAAAGACAAAAGGCCTTTGCACCTTAATTTTAACTTCACTCCTGAAAGCCTCAAGTGCCAGAAACAACCATTAATAACTTTTCCAGGTAAAAGCTCACTTCAAAAATAACTAATCTGTGTAATCAGAATCAGATTTGTCTTCTCCTGGGCACACTGGGCTGGATGAGAAGCATGCAAGTGATAGCAAGGGGAACCGGGCCTTCTCTTGCAAATAATTGGCATTTACACCCCTGCAGTCCCACAGAGCGTGTGCTGTGGAGGGGAGTGAAAAGACAAGCATGTTAGTGGAGAAAGTCACATAGTTGCTCTGCTCCTCTGAAGGTCTCAGGACTTGATCTTCAGACTCAAAACTCTCCAAAGTTCTATATTGAGAAATAAAGTAGCGAATTTTAACTCTGAATCTCTTAAATAAGACTTCATGGTTTGAAAAGCTTCATATCTTTATCCTTTTTTAACTGAGGGTGTGTCAACCTTTGGACTCTGGAATCAGCCCTGGAATAGGGCTGCTTCTTGTATCTCAAAGCCAAAGGGAGATTACTGTGTTCATCTGCTGATGAGTGTTTCCTGCCATATATGTACAGATTTATTTTAAGAATATTGTGGAGGTCTCCTAGACCTGGAAAAGCTGCTTTGTTGAAGAGAGTTACTAAACCAGACGTACGGGTTTTGTTAAGCATGTTTGACATGCCAAATAACTCCTTTGCTTTGTTGGGGCTCTTTCTGTGTTCTAGTCTAAAGTTGGAGGAAGCAAACCTGCTGGAGGAGACTTTGGAGATGTTCTCAACTCTGCTGCCAATGCCAGTGCCACAGAAACTATTGCAGAACAGGCAGAGGAAGAGACCCACTGAGACTTCTGCCTCTGTCCTGCTACCCACTGCCAGATGCTGCAAGGGAAAGCCAAGCACACTTGTAACACTCTCTGCGCTCTTTCCACCAGATGTGCTTTTATTTAGCACGTAGTTATTTTACCTGATTAACTGATACCAAGCTTGTTTGTGGGTTCAAAATATTTTTGAAACTAAAATACATTGTTTGGGGTTTTGTGTGGGAAGGGAAATTTCTATGCCTTTCAAGCATTTAAAGGACTTACCTCTAATTTGAAGACAACCTTTAAAATATAGCAATGAAAGAAACTCTGAGATGTTAATTATATTGTACAGATACTGTGGATACAGATTTTCTTTTCAATCTGTAATTATTGCTCAACTTAATCCTTATGAATCTACTGCTGCTGCCAAACTGAAGCTTGTTACTTCACTCCCTTGTGATTGTTTCAGTTGAGTGCTGCCTGCAAGGGACACTGGACTAGGAGACTGGACAAGGAGAAAGGATCACTCCCAGCTAAAGAAAGGACTTCAGTTTCAGCAGGCATTACACAAATTACAGCAGGATCACACATGAGTAGGAATGTACTGTCTTTTGAGCGTGTTCCTCATGCAGCAGGTGTGGATAGGTAATAGAACATGTAAAACTTACCCATCTGTCCTGCATTGTGCACCTCAGAAACTTTTGATCATTGCAGATGGAAGAAAGAACCAGCCTCGGTGCTGGTTTGGTTCAGTCACCATAGCATTTTCAGCCTTGTTTTTTTGTACAGGATGTCACTGTGGAAAGATAACACTCTTCTGAACATTGGACCAGTCACAAATAGATTCATTCACATGTGGTGGTATCATATTCACACTAACAAAGCATGGAATAGAAGAATAAGGCTAACCCAGAAGTGGTTCTTTTTTAGTCATCAAGAGAATGGCTCCTATATCCTAATGTTGTTTCTCTTGTAGGCTGAACCCTGAAAACATCTGCTACACCATCTTACTCTTTTTTTATGTATTTAAGGCCTGTACCTCAAGCAACACCCCTGTTCCCAACCCCAGAAGTCTGTTTTGAGAGGTGCACAATGTCATTGCTCAGCATAGTTTCCTAAAAGATGTGTCCTCCTACATCTTGTTTTGTCTGCTGTACTCCTCAAATTTCTTGTGTTTTATGTGTTTCTGCCACATGGTTAGAACATTTTATCACCACACTTAGAACTGGAAACAAGTTTTGCTACATTTGTGTGAAATCCATGAAACTTCAACTGCCACAGGTGTCTGGAGGAAAAAAGAGTTGACTCCTGACAACCTTGCTAGCATGTCAGATGTAGAATGTGTGCTTAATTACAATGTGAGAAGCTTAATAAAAATGTATGTGAGGAATATATTGTCCTGTGAACATGGAGGATAATGTAAATAAGTACGGAAATTTTATTTCTAATTGAAGTAGTCCTTCAAGTTTGGTTCAAAGAAGTGCTGATACATACTACTGTACTGCTGGGACTCTGCATGGCTGAGCTTGGCATTTCTAGCGAAGACTGAGCCTAGGTTGCCTTCTAGTGGCTTATATAAAATTACAAATCACAGCATTGTTAGGGTTGTTAGGCACCTCTAGTCCATATTCCCTTTTGAGGCAGGGCCACCTCTGGAGCAGGTTGTACAGGTTTTGAATGTCTCCAGAGAGTGAGAATCCAGGACCTTCTTCAGCAGCCTGTTCCAGTGCTCTGCCACTACATAAAATTAAACTGCCCTGGTTACATCATGAAGTTCAGAAAACAGGTTGACATATTCCCTCAGCCTCTGACAGCTCCAACTTAACAAAGGAACAGAGAATTGAATAGCGTAGAGAGAATGGAGCTCTTCCTCTTTTGGGTCAGTACCAAGTGTAGGGCAGGTTCTTCTGGAACATGATCCTTATTGGATGGGTTTTTTATTTATTTATCTGACAAAGAGAAAGGTCATCTAGTCCAGAGTTGAGCTTTCTGTTTTCTGAAGGAAAGCCTTTTTTTTTTTTTTTTTTTTTTTTTAAGGCTACATGGCAGTCCTTTTATTGTAACACATTATTACACTCCAGGAGCTTTTGCTGAATCTTCCTCTGCCCGCAGCTTCCTTTCCTCATGTGCAGGTGGCTTTAGGGCTGCTGTGACCACTGAAGCTTTGCTTTCAGGGCTGGTGTAGTTATCACAGAATCAATTAGGCTGGAAAATACCTCTGAGAGCAGGGGGTCCAACCTATGACCAAACAGGACCTTGGCTCTAAGTGGAGCTCCAGAGGGGATGGCAGAAGGCTGTGTCAGGGAATGTTCAGGCTGGGTCTTACAAGGTTTTTCAGACAGAGGGTGTTTGAGCACTGGAACTCGGTCCCAGGGCAGTGGCCACAGCACCAAGCCTGACAGACTTCAAGAAGTGTTTGGACGATGCTCTCAGGCACATGGTGCGACTCCTGGCGTGTCCTGTGCGGGATCAGGTGTTGAACTCCACGATCCCTGTGGGTTCTGTCCAACTCAGGTTATTCTATGAAGTGCCAGGTCTAGTCGCTTCTTAAACACCTCCAGGGACGGGGACAGCACCCCCTCCCTGGGCATTGCAAAATGTAATCACCGTTTCCGTGAAGAAATCCCCCCAGATCTCCAACCCACCCGTTTCCCGGCCAGTTCAGCTCTGTCCCGCCGCTGTCGCCTGGGGCAGCGCGGCGCCCTCAC
>QUSF01000001.1:40975911-41062823 GCA_003676055.1 Chloebia gouldiae | reverse complement strand
CGAGGGGAGGCTGCGAGAGCTGGGCCTGTTCAGTCTGGAGAAGAGAAGACTGAGAAGGGATCTTTTCAATACATGTCAATACCTCTAAGGCAGGTGCCAGCGACCGGGAGCAGTAGCCATAAACTTAAGTACAAGGAGTTTCACCTCAACACGAGGAAGAGCTTTTTTGCACTGAGGGTGGCAGACCACTGGAACAGGCTGCCAGGGAAGGTTGTGGAGTCTCCCACCCTGGAGACACTGAAAACCCAGAAACCCACACATTCCAGTGTGACGTGCTCCAGGTGACCCTGCCTTTGCACGAGGGTTGGCCTCGATTATGTCCAGATGTCCTTTCCAACCTTAACAACCCTGATTCTCTCTTCTCACCACTTCACCCTAACAAATAGCCCGCAGAAATGTGGACGGCTCATATTTCTTTTTAAGATGCTCCTACAAAAATGTAATGCAGAAAGCGTGCAAGCAGCTGTGGTTGTGTAGAATGCAAGGTACTGCTGCATGAGTAAAGCTGTGTTCTGGCTTTTTATAGGCTGGCAGGGAAGATGTGGAAAATCTCTTAATGATTTTATTGGGTCAGATCAAAGACCTGTTAAACCAGTATTCCAGAGAGTTTTAGTGGAAATATAAAGGCTCTAATGAATGAAACACCTCTAGAATTGTATGTATGTGAAGCCAGCCAAATAACATCAGGACAAGGGTTGAAAGGGTGCTGCATATTGCTTTGAAAACCCACAGTTCTCTGGGAAGCTGTCCTTGGCTGTAAAATTAGGATGGTGTGCTTGACAAGGCCTTCACTCTGGTAGGCTGCAGCATGAATGATTCATCAGGAGCAGACCCTGCTCCTGAAGTGCACAAGGAGTGTTACAGGATTGCGTCCCATATCTTCTGTGCCATTTGTTTTCCTGTTACTCCACCGAGAATCACTCATGGAGAGGGTGACGATGAGCAGCAGTCTGCTGTTTATTGAAGCTTCAGTAAATAGAATTCTGGAGCAAAGCACCATGCTGTCAGCAGCTGTTGACTCCTGAAGGCTGTAAAAGATTTGTGCAAAATCTAGTTCATCATTGCCAAACCGGAGTAATGTCAGAGGTGTGGTGAGGCCTTGATACCTGGCAACCTTCATCCTCAGTGTGGTACCCAAATAGGTTTTCCCCAGATGCTTGTTGGGAATCCAGGGGTATGGGAATGTGAGTGGATGGAACTTGGGAAAGAGGGAGTGGTAAAATAAATATAGAGATTTTGTGAATAACCATCACTTTCTCTAACAATGCATTGAGTTTTGTCATGCTGATTTTTCCTACAGATTGTGACAGCACCTGTGAGCAGACAGGTAGGTAAACAGGAAAAAGCTCTGTGTGTCCTGACATATTCCAGAATATCTCTTCCAAACTGACCTTCCAAACCCTTGACCTCTGCTTATTCCTCAGGTGGAAGTGATTCCATGCTGGTGTTTATCCTTGACAGTGATCTTTTTGTAAATTTTTTGAGTTCTATTTGACTACACCTGAGATTACTTGAAATATGCTTGGTAGGATATGGAGATTAAGGCTGTGAATTATTATGACAAGGACTTATTTGGTACTGTAAGTGTAGAACTGGAAATGCCTGTCACTGAATCCAAGATCTGATATCCCAAGTTACTGCACAATTTATAGCATTCTATTTTCTATTGAAAATTCACACTGGCAAGGCTGTGCAAAGATCAAAGGTTTGCCTAGCCCAGGGGCTCAGGTGGTGTCCAAGGAGATGTCCACAGAAGAGTTTAGGAACAGAATCACTTGAAGTAGCTGTAGTAGATACTGAATGCTACTTTGGGGACTTGGGGATTTAAATTTTTTCCCTTTTTGTTTTTCTGTTGAAGTGAGTAGCTGGAAGCATATTCTAACTATATAATCTCTTTCTATCTGTAAATGAATTGTTACAAGCCTTTAAAGCTTCTTAATTAACTAAAATGTTACATTTTATTCACATGTGAATTGCATACACAGATGCAAATAATACATTACTAGAACTCAAACTAGGGTTTTAAAATTAATATCTGGACCACAACTCTGAATTTCTGTACACTTTGCTGAACTACTTTTTCACTTGAAGCAGAGGAAGGAAAGTAGCTTGCTTTGCAGTGCCTAGTGATGTTGAAAGCATAATAATGAGGTGAAGATTATAATGAGTCTACTTTCCTGCTGTTCTCAGCCCAGGTAGTGCCCAGTGAGTCTGAGTATGATTAATGTTTATTCACCAATTGCTCTTTGAGCAATTTACTGAAGAGGGAGAGGTTTTGGTGAGGATGAGTTAACAGTGGAAGGCGGTATGAAACAAGAGGGAAATGAAAGGGATCTGATTGCAGTGTAATCTGTTAATTTTGTGTCGTTTTCTTGAAATCCAGTTATCGCTGCTTTTAGCTGATGTTTGATTGCTAGAAAGTATGTTATTTGGTAAATAAACTTTCCACAGATGTGAGCAACCCTGATGCTACTTTGGTAAAGCTGGGTAATACTTGTGGTGGATGCCCTGGATGATCCAGGATGCACTGGATGCTGATGGTAAAACTCAAATGTTTAGAAGATCTTTTGATAAGGTCCTTCTAAGAGAAGCCCATAATTCCCTCAGGAGAGGCTGTGATGGCTCTACCTGCAGTGCCTTCCTGGGGTCCCAGCAACTGCAGGATCTGCTCTTTGAAGAAGGAGGAATGTGGTCTTGCTCATCCCTTACCCTGAGCTACGGTTAGAGGAAAACTTGTGTTCCTTATCTCAGCCAACAAGTGCTGCCTGTCTTTTGCTGTGCTTCATCCTGTAAGAGCCAGAGCCAGTGTTTGGATTCTTTGTGTTTCTCTTTCTTTTGGGAAGAGGCTTGATAACGGTTCCTGTATAGGTTTCCTATGTCAGCTGTTCCTTCGATTTTGAAGGTAGATCAGCTGGCTGATATTTGGGTGGTGGTGGCTTAGTTTAGGCAAACATAGATAAACTTGATAAATGGTCATGTTGACTTGTGTTTGTCTTCAGATGATTCAAAAAGCATGGGAATGATATTTTTCCTACATAGCTCTTTAAGTTTTTTTTTCAGCAATGTGTGCTGCTGACCTTACCTCAGAACTGCCTGGTGATGTCTCTGCTGTGTCGGTAATTTTATAGGGGTTCAGGTTTCTGTTTTAGCTTTCACCTTGAGTTTACAGTTCTGTTGTTACTGCTTTGTTAATAGTGAAACCTACAGACAAGGCACCTAAATGTTGATTAAAATTATTGAAAAGGTAGCAACTTGGTAAGCCAAATACCCTGACATTTGTCTACAGCAGCCAACTCACTTTTTGCTGTGTTTGCCTTCTGCACTTTTATATTTAAGTTTTGCATTATAAACAACAAAGAAAAAAAGACAGGTTTAAAGTTCTTTTTTTTCCTCTATGTTAATTGCTTAACAAAATCTTTTAGAAGCACCAAATACTTTAAGTATTGCCTTCATTAATGGTTTAAAGCTGCTTGCCTAGTAAAATAGGAAACCTTGTCTTTAGGAAGGGTGAGATGATTTTTGATACAGATATAGAAATGTTTTTTGAGCTGTGTTGTTAGCTCAGTTACTAAAGTTTGAAGAAAATGTGAGAATAATATTACTAATTAAGAATAAACAGACATTTTTTCTTCACTGTGAACTAAGTAGTCTAAAATGTTTCAAATGTGAGTGGTGAAGTTTGTCAAGTGTTCTTTTAGGTAGAAATGGACTGTCAGAAAGTGAACTTCGCTGCTGATTCGCTCTATGTGTCAGAGTGTGATGAAGCGTCTCTGTTGGGACGTTTTCATGTGAGAGCAGCAGAGTAGAACCATCAGGGACTGGCTGCACGAGCGGAGCTGTCCTCGCTCAGAGGGAAGGAAGGATCTGCTGGCCGGGCGGGCAGGGATGCTGCGCCGGGGCTGGGTGAACATCCCCGCCCGGCACAGCAGAGGGCACTGCTTGTTTCCAGATGCAGCGAAAGCAGCGCGTTTGAGGGATTTCCTATTTAATTCCTTGAATATCGTGTTTGAAAGGAAAGCATGTGTTAAGAAATGTAACTGATTTTGTGTAAAGTTCAGATAGACGGGATTGGATTGGTATCAGTACATTATAATATCTAATTTCTGAAAGAGAGAGATTAGAAATTATTCTTCCAGGCACGTACATGTTTTCAAATTAACTTAGCCACGGGTTCTTTGCTGAAAGGATTAGTAAATTTGAGGAAGATGTCTGTGTATTTAAATGTCAATATTTAAAAAATAAAACATCAGCATTCATTAAGAAAGAAAATTAAAAACATTTTCATAGGTGATATAAAGAGGTGTTTCATCTGTTTATGTTTTAGGGGAGAATTAAAAACTAAAATACAAAAGTGACAATTTATAAGGAATGTACTACATTTCAGAAAGCTACATGGATATCTTTATAAAGAATGTGTAGTTGTCTTGCTTGTGCAGTATCTGGGCATCTTCAGGTTAAAAAAAGATGTGACATTGGATGTTTTGAAATGAAATAGTAAAAGAAAAATAAATTATTTTCCTCTAATAATTGATGGGAAATATTTCTCTCAATCTGTCTTCCCACCTAAATTAACATTTAGAAGGTGATTTTCCTGAAATTGCAGTTACTTGAGAGCAAAAATGCTGATTAATATTTAGTGCAGTTTTCACTTTTGATTTTCATAGTGTAATATTTTTTAGTATACCCGTTATCTTTGTGTGACTGGAGTGGTTTGCTAGTGCTAATAAATAACAAGCACAGAGGTTACTGTTTTAGGTGGATTATCTTCTGGCCAGCATTCAGGTGCTGGAAACTGCTGACTGACTGAGAGGAGGATTTGCCAGTCATGGGGTTTGTGGGATCTGGAATGAGTAGTCTTTACCTGGAAGTTTCTCTTGATTTGCTTTGCCAGATTGTAATTCTGTGTTTGAGAAACTTGGGTTACGTGTGCCCGTACTTTGCTGTGAACACGTCCTGGTGCTTTCAGGTTCGTGCTAAGTAAGGACTGTGTCACAACCTTCTCAGCATCCTCTTAGCTGGATCTGCTTGAAATGCTGGTTTGTATTAAAGTAGGAATGAACCTGTTTGTCCTTCTTTTAACCTCTGTGCAGAAGCAGTTCTGTCTTGTGAATGCTCTGGCTGAGGCACCAAAACTTGTCTGTTCTGACTTGGGTTTATCCCAGCTGAATGCACAGCTGGGTCTGTCAGATTACCTGCTTTGCATGTGACAGAAGTGCTTGCATGACAGGATTTCGTAAAACTCACGTGGTGTTGGAGCAACGCTCTCTGAAGTGGAGTAGACAGGACTTCTGATGTTGGACAACAGAGGAATGATGCATGCTGCCCTTTGGAGTTCTTGATTACAGTACAGTGACACTTTCACTGCTGCCTATCACAGCTGTACTCAGGGACACAAATTCATGCAGGAAGGTCCTGGGCCTTATTCCTGGGTTGACTTGAGGAAGATGAAGATCACAGCTCTGGAGGAGTTGTCTCTGGAACTTGCTCCTTCAAATAGCTCTGGGTTGGCAAGTTGGTTGCTTTGGCATTGCTGGAGATCCATGAGTGGTAGGTGATATGCCCTTGATGACTGGCTGGCAGAGTGAAATCCCCAAAATTAAACTGTCTTGCGGCTGCCAGTATCATGGAGAAAAGGAAGTGCATGACAGCTGTCTTGGCTTGATTGACTGCATGTGAAATATCTGGAAGAAGGTGTATGTAACCATAATGTGACAGATAAATAGGAACTGAAATCCTTTCTAGTGGTTACGGTTATCAACAGGATATTTACATCCCCTGTTGCTGTGGGAGAGCCCAGTTATTCTCCTATTATGACTATTGAAACAGCATTCTGTCCCCCAGGAACCTGGAAAAAAAAGAAGTGCCTGGAAGAGCAGGGTAGTGATAAATGCAGAAAGGCAGATACCGGGCTCAAAACACCATGGGCTGTTCTCAGGACTGTGTGTGCTCATCTGGTTAGATTTTCTTTTTGCCATAATCCATTGCAGTAGGTTCACCCACTTTCTGTGATTTAGATGCTAATGTTCTATTTATTTGCTACGAAGTTACCCTTGAAAAAAATATATTGATAAATATTTCATGTTTTAAATTCTATATAGAAGTTATTTAATTTCAAGAAAAACAAGCTGCTTTATTGTGACTAAATTCTGTGCTATTTTGTGTGTGAAATAAAATCTTAGCTCAGCGTTGTTTAGTAAATGATCCACCTGGCTAGTCAACAGCATATTTTCAAAGCTGCATTTGAAATTCTTTATGTAAGTCTTGTTTTGCAGTTTCTTTGCTGTGTATCCAATCAAAATGTAGAGATAAATGGAAAACCTTCCTTTTACTACAAACACAAAGAAGCTGGTATTGAGGCAACCAGTGCAGCAGATTTTCATTTATAAAACTTGTTGGGTAAGCCTTGGTGGTTTGGGTAGCATTAGTGTGTTAGCAATATGACTTTCTGGTTTTAAATGGGCAGCTGATTGATGAAAAAGTTTCAAAAAAGGATCTAGAAGTAGCAGATGATTAATTTTTGTGGTGCAGCTGGGCTGACCTTCCCCTCCCCAGATGTCCTCTAATGTTTTATGCTATTCCTCCTAAGCATGTGCTCAGTTAAAGTTAAAGTCACAGGAAAAAAAAAGTATATCTTTAAATTTTAAACTCGTGTGTCACTGTTTATAATACCAAAACACCCAGACTCAATCACAATAGTGTAAACATTTGACTCTTCTGATAATGGGCAGGGATAGCCATAACTGACTAAAAAAAAATCACCTTAATTTGTATTTACTCTGGTAGCACACTAGATATATATCTTGTATATATATCTGTATATATATGTATATTGAGTAAATATATAGCAGGGAAGCTTCAGTTTTCTACTTGACTGCTTTCAAAGCTCTTCTTTGTGACTGTGCAGTCATTAATCTTGGATTTTTCCCTAAATTACTGCTTTGAATCCTTGTTTTATGCTTTCTGTTTGGACTATTTCCCTTTGGTAGTTTTATTAAATAACACCAGTCTTGCTTTTGTTTAAGCTTTGTTCAGTATTTAGTCTTCAAAAACCTTTTGTTTGTTAACAAGAAGTTTAAATCAGTTCTTCACTTTAATCTTTTTGTACAGAATAAAGTGGAAAAGTCTCTTGTTTAAAGAAAACTTCCCTGCCTTTGTGGTTTCCCACTCTGGGTTGTAAATTGAATCTGTGGGGAAACAGCACAAACTTCATTTTTTTAACAATTTTTCTTTTAATGGAACAAAACCTCAGGCCACTCATTGGTGAGGAAAAAGAACTGTATTCTTGGGAGGATAAATGTAAAACAGACAGTAGACTTTAAGGAACAGCATCTGTGTTCATACTGTTTTTGGTTATAATTGTGCCTGTGCTCTATGTGGGATGATGTACTGTTATTTATGAGCATTTCTAGGTGAATTCTGTGGCTTTTATATAGTTATGTCTATGCTAGATAAATTCTGTGTCCTTGTTTATGCTTATACAGCTCTGCCTAATCTGATCTTTCTATTTTATACTCTGTTCATAGTTTCACCTGTCTGTTTTATCCATAAACATTTGGAGCTTTTAAATAATAGTATTTCAAGATTTTCTTTGGTACATATTGCAGAATTAAGCATTGGGCTTCAAAAAAAATACTAAAATAGCCTTATAAATTTTTGAATCAATGGTGTCATGGTGGTGTCTATTGCATGTGTTGTCATGTATATGAGTGGCATATATTAATGAGAAATTTGCAGATTGTCTTCCTTAATACTGCACAAGATGAATGCCATTGGCAAATAAGAGAATAACAAGTAATTTGGTACTTTTTCCAGTGGTTGTCAAATACTAGAATAGAGATGGAGAAGAGATGGTTCCTGTCTTTACATTACTGTTCAAATTCAAGTCCAAAAGATGCTCCTGAGTTATATTTCATCTTAGACTTTTCATAGAATCATAGGATGAACTAAGTTGGAAGGAACCTTAAGGATAATCTAGTTTCAACCGTCCTTCCATGAGCAAGGACACCTTCCACTGGACCAGGTTTCTCAGAGCCCAGTCCAATCTGGCCTTAAGCACTTCCAGCGATGGGGCATACACAGGTTTTCTGTTCTTCCATGTACTGCAGAATATAAGCAAGTAATGTAATGTATATTGCAAGTGCAAGTATTTATCAGATTTTGTTTGTCTTTATTGTTCTAGCTGTTGATAATAAAGAAGTAGGTGAACCCTTGGCCTGCAGAATTATAGTTTGTGTTGTTTGAAAAAATAATGATAGGCACAAATCTTCTCCAAAGGAGTAGGTTGTATAATACTGTAGCTAGTGCTGTATACTGAGGTGGTTACTGATGGTGTTTTCTGCATTTCAGGATGTATCTAAACTGTAGGACAGGGTTTAAAAATTTTGAAGGAAGTAAAGAAAACCAATTATGTGTCACATTGTCCCTTGGGTAGAAGTACAGGTGGTAGAGACTGAAGGTGGCAGTGTAGGATGTTTTGCCCAGTGCAGAATTAGTTTAGAAGAGGAGATAAAATGCCTGTGACTACTTGAGGTGTGGAGGGCTGTGCAGGTTTAGTGAGAATGCTGTCTTGGTAGATAATGGCTGTGCAATGGAATGAGCCTGAATATTCAAAGCTTAGTTGGTTTTTAAGAAATGTAGCTTAGGCACATACTAGAGGTTGGCTGTATTTTTTGAGTAAATAATAAATGTTAATGTCAGCTTTTATATTTAAACATTTTTTTTCCCTAAACGTTTCTTTCCTACTAATACAGGAAGCAGAGTTTTTTCTTTGGGAAGGCTCTAAGAATCACTGATTACTGCTAGGCACAAAGTTGTGAACATGATCAAAGTTGAAGGTAGAGAAGTTACATGAACTTATTTGGTCAAGGGGAGACTGAGAGCTGTTCATCCCTGAGATGAGTTAAAGGCATGATGCCTAAAGTTTGAGTGGTTATATTCTGAGAGGAGAATAAAATACATGGAGCTTCTCAAGAAGGATTCATCAGCATTAGAACAAAAGAAGGCAGCACCTAGAGAAGGCACTTTGAGATGTAATTGCTTGTATGTTTATATGTCAAAATTTCAGTCACTCTAGTCATGTCAGTCCACTTGGTGCTCCTCATGAGTGTTGTGAAACAGCTCCTCAGTGCTGTTTCTTGGGATAATCTCAGTGTCAGCGAAACTGTTGGTGAAAACAAAGCTTGATGGTTATTTTTTGATAAATTCAGGAGAGTTCTCAAGTTAGCAATGCTTCTTGAGCTGCTTCTGGATGGAAGGCCATTAACTGTTGGATGTCAGATGTTGTGGTAAAGTGTCTGAGTTGGTCCTGCTGTCTTTAAGGTGATATTCTCCTGCATAATGGAGTTCTGACTTAAATACAGCTTGTTGCATTCAAGTAAAAAGTAGTAAAAGAGAGAAATTTGGTAAATAAACTGCATGAATCTCTATGACCTGTTACCCTCGTAATGCCTTCAACACTTAAAAAAATCCTGGGATTTAGGTTTATATCTAAGCAACAGTGCACACTTCCAATAGTTATAAGGTATGGAAAATTAAGGTTTGCTGGGCTAGTAGATAGTAGAATTTTTTAGATTGCTTGTTGAAATAAGTGCCTTATCAATATGTGCTTGTTCAATGGGTAGCTTAATATACTGTGTTTTAATATTCCTTATAGCAGGCTCCAGTCACCTTTCCCAAGTAAAATAGTACATGTTGAAAGTGATCTCAGGATCTGTTCAAACCCCTTATTCCAAGCAGGATAAACTTAGCTGAGGTTGCTCAAGGCCTTTTCTAGTCCCATTTTGGATATCCGAGCTGTTGGGGCCTATTGAGGATTCACGCTAACTTATTACTGCAAGTTGGTTTTTCCATTTTGTTGTTTTATGTAATTAACTTTAGACAGAAAGGTCTGTCTAGCTAGGGATGACAGTGCTGAGGAAAACCAATTTGATAGTTGCAGAGGGTTGTGTTCTTTGCATGCTGCTTGGTGTTAGTATGTCACTCACCCCTTAATTGTATCAATCAGATTATCAATATCCCATCTCTTCTCATCCGTATCTCTCACATTCCAGTGTGCATTCTACTTGCCTTTGCAAGCAGACATAAAACACATAGCCTGGGTTTTCAGATATTTTGCTCAGTGGGTGGGATAGGGCCACCCTGCTTGTACAGTCATAGGCTGTGCTCCACAAATAGTATGTTGCATTCCTCCATTGGAGTTACTTCTTTTGTTTGGATCCTACTGGGGTTTTAGTCTATGACTTTTACCACTCTGTGGTTAATATATATCATCTTGGAGAGTTCTGTTACTGAAAGAGCTGCTAGTTTTTCATTAAACTATGCACGTGGAAAGTGTTTGGTATCTAAATATCTACAAAAATCACTTCAAAATTCAGAAATTAGAAGGAAAATTAAACAGATTTAGCATTTAAGGAGGAGGAAGGTAAAAAAAAAAAGCCTTTATACTTCAGGTACTTGAAAAGAATGTACCATTTGTGCTTCTGAATTTTGTAATCTCCAGTTTTTTTGTGACTTGACATGTTATCAGTGCATTATCTATCAGAGCTGCATGGCCAACACTCCTTGGCAATCAGAAAAATAGAGTGCTTAATAAAATGTGTTGGCCTGTTACTGTACTGTTTTACTGTTTTTCTGTAATGCTACTGTGGAGAATCCAGTTAAGAAGATTTAGAAGTTGTAGGGGAAAGCACTAAAAAGGTCATTAAATCTCTTTAAATGCTTGAGATAAATTACTCTTTAATGAGATCAGCTGTAGGTTATGGGAGAAAATACTGCATTTTATCTCATTGTATTTCTAGAATATCCACAAAAGAGTCCTTGATGGCAGTAACTAATGGCATCTCTTGAGGATTATTTTATACATAAATCAGCTATTTGTGCTCCTGGGAAGTTCCTCTCCAGGATGCAGAATAGAGAATGCTGCAGACTTGTAGGCCCATGATAGAATTCTAACAGATTCCCGGTGGCTTCTTGGAAAACCGTGCACAATGAAGAATGGCAAAAATTTCTCTGTACATTATCATCTGTATTTTACTTTAATTTATTTCTAATAAGCAATGAGCACATCTGTCACTGTGTAAAGATAGCATTTGTCTGTTGTGTACAGAGATTATTTCACAGGCAAGTTTGCACATGGGAGAATTTTACATCTGTATTTTTTCTTGCTGGTAAAAAAAAAGAAGAGAGATGTTATTAAGTAGGATAGACCATTTTTAGGTGATGAAAACAGGAAATCTTTAAGATATTAGTGTATTCATCTTCCTGAAGCGCTGTGAGATTTTTTTAGTGTAGAGAGCCCTACTGAGAGTGCCATTGTATGAAGGCAGCATGGATGAGGTGCATGCCATTTAGTGAATGTAATTGTTCACTTACTGTGAATTGTATTGATTGCTTGACAAAATATCTCAGTGTTGCTCAGTGTGTTCAGATGTCATTGCTAATGACATCTATGTAAATAATATAGGAAAATCTCCTTCAGACCAAACTTAGAAGTTCTCTTCACCTCTCTGGTAGCTCAGGCTTTGTTCAAATGATCTACATGCAAGACAAGGCAGTTCATTTGGTGATGTGGATCATCTCATTTAAATATGTCCTCTTACTGTTTCCAGCATTTTGCATCTTTTTCTTGGTGCACTTACAAATTTGTCCTGTGTAATTAATTTTCATGTATTTGAATTTAGAATGCATAGTGCAATTCAAACCATGCTGTGTTTGGAACCCTATATGATAGTAGCTTTCCCATGTAAGATCCTACTGCTCTGTTTGTGGTTTACTATGGCTCAATGCTTTCTTTTTGTGGTTTGTGTGCACGTATGCACATGTTGCACATTTTTCAGCCCTTGTCCTTGGGATGCTGCATTTAACAGTTCCTGTTTCTGAAGCAGCAAATGTACCAGGTGTCAGGTCTGTAGCTTGTAATTCCCGAGGCTTTGTCCTGTCAGTACAATCTGTGCTGTTTATGTCTTCCAGCAGAGCTGGAATTCAAAACTGTATCTTGTTTTGACTTCTCTAAGAATACAAGTTTCCAAAAGTACAAGTGGAAAATGATGGTATTATTCTCTATTCATATAAAATGTAGATGGAATTTCAGCATCCACTTGAAGCAATGGGAAAGTGTGTTGTTGAAACACACTTTTGTTGAAAGTGTGTTGTGTTGTTTAATTGCTTGATTATTCAGTTTAGTTCTTCTGCTGGTTCCAAAACAGTTTGCAATCTTGCACAAAATAATTATTATCAATTACTTATACTAAATGTGGGGAAAATTAATATGTTCTAATTTTTAAAATCTATTTAGCCATCTATACAATTATTTCCCTACATTCACTTTTGGATATGTGTTGCTCCCAAAATGCTTCTCCCTCTTCATTTGTTCCTAGCAAGTAGGCTTTCTTACTAATTGCATTTCAAAGGTGACAATCTTAAAAAGTGGTCATACTCAGGATATCAGAGATGGTATGTGTGAGATTTAGTCTCACTTTAATATAAATGGATATTTTCACCCAGCATATGATGATAAGACTGTGATGGTAAGTCTTCTCAGGTTACAGAATAGACATCTTTCACTCCATGAAGCATAGCAGGAAGGTTTATGTTCTTGCATTTTCCCAAAGCTCTATGAGAAAAAAATGGCATTTTGTTATTTACTTTGATTTTGTAGAGTGGAAAATGAGAGAAGTGATGGTTCAAATTTTTTTAAATGTTAGATCCATCCTGTGCATGCTTTCTGCTTCTGTTGCCTTTGAAAAATGGCTTTGTTCTTCAAAATAAAGACTTAAGTATAATTCATAATTAAATACTTGCATGAATAGCTGCAAGGTTACTAATTCAGGTTTGGTTTTCACTGAGGAGATAACCAAGAGGTGAGCAGTGTTCTTTTTGGGACTATCTCCTACATTTGGAATGCATTTTTATATTTATTTACCTAACCAGTAGTAGAACTGGCAGATGTTTGCAGGAGATGCACACTGTTATGCTTTTCTTTGACTGAATTAATGAAAACTTTACCTTTAATGTGTTAAATATTTGGAGTTGGAGAAAGGTACTAGATGCTTCCTTAGAAGTCTTGCTAAAAATGTGATGAACATGTGAAATCTTTACTTGCTATTCAGTGAATGAAGCCTTTTGTATGTTGAAAGTTTAATTTAAATCCTTCAGACATCATGTTTTGTGAAATGTTTTTTTCTTTTCTATTATTTGTCTGTAGGTTCCTTCAGAAAAATCAGAATCCTTTGCATCCATGTTGAGACGCTCTCCTTTAATTCAGATGGGGCCTGCCAAAGATAAAATTGCCATTGGTCAAATATTCCATGTTGTGGAAGATGATCTTTACATAGATTTTGGTGGCAAGTTTCACTGTGTGTGCAAAAGACCAGAAGTTGATGGAAAGTAAGTAATAAACTTACGGTAGGTGATTGACATCTGTGTATGACATCCTGAAATGCTTAGCTAAGGGGACTTAAACATCTTCTGGACTGACCTTGGATAGTTTGTATGAATTCTGGGGTTTAAACTGTGGAAGTTAACATATTGTGCAGAACGAAAATCCAGTCATAAACAGATCTTCATAGCTCATCATTGTCTGGCATTCAGATTCCTTTACACATTTGCATTATTGCTATCTGTATTATTCCAACTTAGGATGAGCAAAGGAAGTTACTTTTTTTTTCAGTGTTTAGTCACTGAAAAAAAAAATAGTTGACAAGCACTGTTTATTAAAATACTTGGGAGTTTTGTGGATGTGGAACTTCAATCCCATGTTAACTAGTCTCCTTAGGCAGTAGCTATCTCTGCTAAGCATAGATGCATGAGGTGATATACTGGGGAGTTTACACATTATTTGTGATAATACTTTTCATAGCAGATGATCAATGCTAATGTGGTCAAATATTTCATATATTGTAGCAGGTGATTTTATATACATTTTGATGTGAAATTTCGCTCTGTCCTGAAGCAGAGCAACTGTGGTGGAATGAGAACAGTTGTACTGGGGAATACTATAATTAGCGAGCTAAAAGATAAGAAAGCAATAAACTCTAGTGAAAATAACATTTATAAGCTTTCTAAACTGTCTTTGGCACCTTATAATTATTTATTATTCAAAGATCTCATATCTATTTCATTTGTCTCCAGGTTGCTTTAGTACTTATTTTTTAATACACAGGCAAAACACCATCTTTTTGAATTCATAGCATCAGAATATTTTAGTCCATCTGTTTTCCTTCTATTTGCCCTAAGAGAGGAGGAGCGTCTTTGTTAATCTGCAACATCACTGGTTTTGAAACATTAACTATGATTCCTATGATAATCAGTTCTGCAACAGTTGATTTAACAGAAAGAGATTTAACAAAAATAATCACACGTTTGTGTGCAAGTCCATGATGATATTTTATCAGAGCATTTTTATACTCAGCTTCTTTTTTTGACAGGTCTGTGACTTTCAGAGGAAATGTATTTGATGTCCCATATCGAACTGAGTTCTTTATGCCCATCCCATCTGGCAGCAGGCAGAGATTTTCTTAGTCTGTTGCTGCTACTGTAGTAATAAAGCCCTTGTTGCTGTTTGTATCACTTGCTAATTTCAAACTGAGATTAGTTTTGCCTTTCCCCATCCCATTCTTCCATGCCTGAGGACTGTTTCTATATTAGTCTCAATCTCTGACCATGGGTTTGGTTTTGTGGTTGAGTTCAGACCAAAACTCCCTGTTCAGCTGCACCAGCCTTCTGCCAGGTCTGCTCATTCTTCACATTGAGAAAGACCCTCGTGAAGCATTGATGAGTTTTTTGTTACAGATCTTGGATGTCTTCTGGGTACTTTTCATGTCAGGACAGCTTCTCTACCCTGAATAACCCAAAGTCTTCTGTCCTGAAGCCTAGATCTGTCTTCTGCCACTTTCCTTTGTTACTTTCCTTCAGCATGGAAGCTCTCATTGGTGGTCTCTGCAGCTGAGACAGACATCAACTATCACATTCCCAAGCAGTTCTTATCTGTCTGTGTGTAACATGTCCAGCAGAAAACCTGTCCTACTTGGGTTGTCTGGCAGCTCTGGTGAGAAAATGTCACCAGGGCACTCACTGTGATTGCTTGCTCCTCTCCATGTTTGTTCTGCTTGAGCACACATCAGGACATTTGAAGTGCCCTGTGGCAATCAAGGCCTGCAATCCTGAGGTGGCTTCTGGTTGTTTGAATGAAGCTTCATCCACTCTCTTCCTGATCACACTGCCCACAGCAGACACCCACCATGAGTCTCTGTTGGTTTCCTCTCCAAGTTTGGCTCATGGCTCTCAGCTGCCTCCTTTCATGATTCATAGCAAGGCTCCATGCTCTCATGTCCCTTTCTTGCTCCCACTGCAGCCTCTTTGCCTTGACCCATGTTTGCTTGTGCAGTTCTTCCCAGGTTTGGGGAGGGGGCAGCTTTACCTTTGTGTTTACCTTTGTGTTTACCTTCAGATTCCTAACTGTGATTCACTCACCTGGTGAATGCTGAACCCACCACTCGCTGTTTCCTTGTGTGGTGTTAATATTTTGTCATGCTGGTCTGGAATACTGAAATGGCAAGACAAACTGGGGGAAAGGAATGAAAGATGTCTTCCTTAAAAACCTCACAGGCAAACAAGCATCTGTCCACTTCTTTCTTGATCTCATCTTACCCTCAGTAACTTACACCTTTCCTTGTGATGCATGTTGCAGAGGTACAGGGGAAGATGAGGCCCAGGAAAACTCGTGTTGGAGCAGGTGCTTTAGAGTCAGTTGTCCACTGAATGCTGGGAGCATAAGCCTGGGGCTGAGAAGATCTTGGCCAGTTTTATTTTTGCTGTCTTTTATAATGATAAAAACAAAGAGATCCCTACAAAACTTATACTTCCTTCTCACTGCTTTTGAATGGGAAAGGAGAGATGGAATTTAATAGCCTGTGTATTTTTAATGAAGTTAAATTTGGTACTAAAGGTGGTAGTTCCCAAAATAGTAGAGACAGCATTTACAACATTGAGGATGTACTGGCAGTGGATATGGTAGTGTTGCTACTCTATGTTTAAATGACTTAAAGCATTCATTTGAGATGTAGGTGACTGATTCAAATCCCTATTCTCCTCAGTTCAGACCAGAAACCTGATTTTTTCTCAGACTACTTCAGTGTTTAAATGCTGTTTATAAGACGTAGTCCTCTAAATAAAAATAATTAAATAAGAAAGCAAATAATTTAAATAATTCTTGTCAACTTTTTCCAATTCATTGTGTTTCTGGGAATTTGAATTTCTAAAATTTACCTGAATTTACAAAAAAGTTGCAGTAGCAAGCAGTCTTTTGCGATTTATGTAAAGAGGTACCTCTCGAGGACACATGTTTTGATATTTCCTTGGTCATTGGCTTTTTTTCTCACCAGAACTCAACCATTTTTGTTATATTATAATACAGTTTTCTTTTTCTTATATTATGTCCTCTTTTCTTATATTATGTGCTCTTAGAACATGTTACAGTTTACTTGAAAATAAACTAAATGTTCTTGAGAGTAAAACTTGTTTTTCGAACGGCACAATCCTGTTCCTAACAGTTGAAATTTCTTTGAGTGTCCAGGTGAAAGACCCTGTAGTGCTACCACCATGTGGCCATAAGAAAGGATTTCACCCTAAAGACTGTCTTAGGTAAAAAAGCAACTGGAAAAAAAAGGTGTCCCTCACTTGGAAAATTTGAAGTAGCTAAATGAATTTTTTCCCTCAGTTCTACTAAAAGAAATTTCAGCTTTAAAAAAACCCAAAACACCCAAACCAAAACCCCAAACACCACAAACTTTAAGGAAAAGAAACCTTAGAACAGTGATGCAAAATTTAAGTTGAATAAACATTGGAAAAACCTTCTAGCTATTTTTGCTTGGTTTTCATTTATTGTTTTCCTTTTTTTGGACATCTGTGTCATAGAATTGCAGAAAATACATTTTGTTATCAGCATTGATGGTATTGAGATTGGAAGAATGCATTGGCATAGTTAAACATCGAATGTATTGTTGGTAAAATCTCACTGGGGTCAGGCAAGGATGTATTTCATTATAAATATTAGTATAATTTTGTTATTTGGGGTTTATTTACTGTGTCAGGAGTATTTAGTACCCTTATGATTTCAAGATCTCATGTAATATATGCTGTACTTATTAAATATATACTACAATTAGTAAACACATTTCTTGATACAATCTGGCTGAAATGCTTTATTAAATTTGTGTTTTATACCAACAGCACAGCAATTCTGTTAAATATCCAAAGTTTATACAAATGTGAAAGGGTCTGTAGTAAAGTAAGATTCCTTTTCAGCAATGGGAAGAAAGTATATTTTTTCTCTCTTTTAACATGTAGAGGAATTGAAGTCCTAAAGAAGAAAGTGTCTGTCTTACATCTACAAATAAGCAACAACTTAATCTGTGGCAAAAAGGTGCTGTTAAAACCTGCTTCTGTCATTATCAGATGGAATTCCTGAGAAGCAGAAAATATGGGAAGGGATTGTGCTGACACTGTCTCTTGCATGGTCTGCACCTGTACTGTTAATGACCAATTCCCATCAAAAGCACAATGGCTTTCAGCAATTTTCTAAAATGTAGGATTGCAGGACCAACTTCCAAAGAGGATTAAACTGCACCTCTCCATGCCAGTGTAATGAAGCTTTATTTTCAAAGACTGCTGTAACCCTCCAGCAACTCCAGTATTATCAGGCTGTAGGATCAGAAAGACACTTCCTTTATGCTTGAGTTTGCAGCTGGTGCAGGGATTTCCAGTATATCCTGTGGCAATTTTACTTGACACCTTTTATACAGTGCATATTTGCCAAACTTAAATAGCAGAGAAGGGAAGAAATCATTTGATGCCAGTTTTGATTTAGAACATGACATCTTAATGAGCACCATAAAATATTACCTAATGATGTTTCTGCAAATTGTATCAAAATATTTACTCTCTTTGAATGACTGCCAGGATTAATTTTATTTGGGAAACATTTTAAATTCTTCTTTTTTTGTTCTATTTTTAAAATATTTTATAGATAAGGTCAGAATGGAATCCAATTTAAACTAATCTGGTTTCTTAGATTAGGTAATGTGAATAAGGCTGATTGTTTTCTGGCACATTCATTTTATTAAGACTAATTTAAGACTTTAAATTTATGTTGAAAGTAATAGAAGAAACTGCTTAAAAGATCTTGTAAAATTAAAAAAATAAATTTTCTAAAAGAAGAAAAAGAGGTCCACCAAGAGAGATGCTCTTCATGGGGAAGGATTTCAATAAGACACTGGTGGTTTAGTTCCAGTTTGTGTATTAAACAGAGTCACCATGTGCTAAACTGGAGGCTAAGTTTGGAGTTCCTTACTCTGTTTTGATGCCATGTGAATATGCTTTTTGAACGAGTGCATCTCAGCCAGAATGAGCTGCCTCACACAAAGCACCCTGCTCTCAGTGCAGCAGTGACCCTCATACAAGAGGACATGTCAGTGTCTGGTTCAGTCCTTGCTTGCTGAACCCTGCTTGCCCTCACTGTTTTGTATGCAGTGGTGCAATATTACTGTGAGAAGGTTTAGAGAGAGTTGTTGGAAACATAACTTTTTAACTCCTTCCTTTAAAATATGTAATGACCAAACAACTGGTGGAAGGGTGTGCTGATTGAGAGACTCAGCATTCAGCTCCCATTCCCAAGGCCTTTGTTCTTTCTCTGCCAGGGGAATCACAGACACTAGATTCATGTTTAACCATGTTTACTCCTTAGAGTATATATTTATTCCCTGTCCTGTACTGTTGATGACTGGAGTGCTGCTGGACTGCCAACCTGGCACATCCTTTGGCTTTCAAGCTTTGAATGTTGATGAAACTATTACTGTTAAAAAAAAAAAAGGCAATTAATGTAATATATAAAGAAAACATATCTTGCTACAGTAATGCCACGTTTAGTTGTACATGTTTGTTTTTACAGTAGTCTACTTCCTTTTTGCTGTCTGTTGCCAGCAAAATAGCACTTATCTGTAATATATAATTCTCAACAGGAAAGAAGGAAATTGCTAACCAGCAGTACAAGTGATACAATAAATGATGCTTTTGCAAGTACCATTTTCAAACTTACGCAGATGCAGAAAGAAGAGGGCATATGAAAGAGCCTGGCAACCTATATAATCTTAGTGATTTCTTAAAAATTATTTGTGTGTGTTGAAGTTACTAATAAAAGCACAGGATACTCGATTGGTGTGGAAAACCACTTTTGGTTTCTGTGATGTTGTCTTGTTTAGAAAAGTAGGTCCACTCAGAAACGTTTTTTTTTTTTTAACTCCCTATTCAGGTATGTGAGGGGAATGAACACAGTTGTGACAGAATTTATCTCATTCTAGTTAGGTGTTCAAATTATTGCTGTTAGCTCATTGGCATTAAATCAGTGGTTTCTTCCTTTCCCTGCTTCCCTTTTGTTATAGTTTTCATTCCCAACAGATCAGTCTTTTTCTTACAGGTTTGTCTATTAGTATTCACACTGTAAAAAAACTCTTACAAGAATATTGAGAGAATGTATAAGCACTCTGCCATGGTTTAGGAACTGCATTCCCCAGTTTAGTGCTCCCTTGCCCCAAGACTCTCCCAAATCAGATGCCTCTTGCTTGCTCCCCGCTCTTTCCTCCCTTTCCACATCCTGCTCTGGGAATAGAGTTGAGAAAAAGGTGAAAATTAAGGGTTGAGATAAGAACAATTTACTGGAAATAGCAATGAGATTAGAAAACCAACAGTAACAACAGTAATATTAATAACAAAAGTATACAAGAAAGGGTGATTTACATACAGAGATGCTCACTGAGGACCTCGATGACAGGGTTTCCCCCTCCTGCTATGATTTTTCTTGACCAAGCCATGCCCTTCTTCCTGGAAGCAAGAATCCCTTATTTCCACCTGGCAGTGATGTGTGGTAGTGTAGCCTGACAACTTGGACAAGCCCACATGGCTCCAGGCTCCACTCCCTCACAGCTACTGTGAAAATTTTGTCCTGTCTCTTGCAGGAAATGCATTTCTTTCCTTTCTTCCTTCCTTCCTGCCTCCCTCCCTCCCATAATCTTTTGCTGCCATTGCCTCCCATCATCATGTGCTCCATTGGTAAATATTTATACCTGATCCAGGCTCAGTCTCAGTATTATTTTTTTCAATACTGACAGTTAATGTATATTTCCAATATAAATATAATGTAGTTACATTTCTAACTAATTACAATTTTGTATTGTTGTATTTATTCGGCATTAGGCAAATGAGTTAGTATTTTTTCATCATAAAAATTTTGCTCAGCTTTATACCAATACTTTACTACTGAACTGTTAGAATTTACAGTTCTGTTGTGTGTTTTTAAGCAGTTACCATGTTTTAGATGTTGCTGCACTGCAGCAGTATATGATATGTCCCTTCTACTAACATTTTTGGAAAGTTTTGAAAATAATTTTTGCTCATTTATGCATAATTAAAGCAGAAATTACAAAACTTATTAAAATACCTGGTATTATAATCTTATTTAGTCAACATGACCACTTGCCTGGTCTTTCCCACAAAGTTATCTTTATTCTTTTGTTATCAGCTGAGATTTTTTTTTGTGTTTAATTTTTTCATTTGTTTGGAAAGTATTTCTTGCCTATTAAAAAAAAAAAAGTAGTGACATAAGTAAGCAACTTGGGAGAATTTGTAAGTCTCTATAACAGATTTCCTTTATGCCTATAAGGTAAAATGGCTGATATTTGTCACACTAAATGGCTGTCTGAAATCAAAGCAGTTTTTATACTTTTGTGCTCCTTCTTCCAAGTTCTCCACCTATCAGGTAAGCATCTTCTTATCTGAGAGCAAAATTCCTCTGCATTTTAAAAGACGAACTTAGACTTAGACTATGTGATAATTTTTGAATTGTTAAATAATTATGACCTGTTCATATTTGCTCAAGTATAAAATGAATAGTGCACACACACTTTCCTGAAGCTCTTCCAGTTTATATCTTTTGTGGAAAACATAACCAGACAGCTGGTCTCCACATTGTGAAAACCAGTCTCTTTCTGTGATTAAAATTATGAGAATGTCATGTTGAGATTCTCTGTGGACCAAGGTGGTTTTCACTAGTCATCAGCAAACTTGGGTTTTGGCACTCTGGTCAGCCTCTGGTCTCCATCTATGCCCAAATATGAGGGAGAAATGGTAAGCAGGACTGATGATGTTGTCCTGTTCCCACATACCAACATTGCAACTTAAAAAGGAAGTCTTATTATTTATAATGAAGAGGACTAAATTCAAGGAGGTGGCAGGAGCTGCCTTTTCTACAAAGCTTCTATATAGTGCAATTCACCATTGCTCCAAGCCCAAACAATGCACGTGGTGCCACTCTGTCTGCTGTCGAACAATTTCAGCTTGCTTTTTTAAAAACAGGCACGAAGAATAGCTCTGTGATTGCAAACTTGGTCTGTGTGCTGCAGCAAATAACCTCTAACTTATTTATAGCAGCATGCATTTTGGAAATTATAGCATTTTTATCCCCTATGGACACGGCTTATTATTTGCTTGGTTACTTTACAATTGTGACTGTTTTTGCCACCCACTGTATATCATTCTTCAGTGGTTATTTCCAACCACAAATGGAGGTGTTGGCTTTGTGCAGTTCTGTAATACACAAGACAGTGCTTTCAAAGTTCCTGGAGCCCAAAGTCTGTAAACAGTTGGTTTTTTGTTTTTTTTTTTTGACTACACTATTAGTTTTTCATCCCAGATAGATATTTTAGAGTTTAGTTAATGTAATGATACCATGGGACAGGTGTTGGTTTTCAACAGTACAACTAGTCCCTATTAATGAGGCAGCATTTGGTATAGCAAATATGACATGGGCCTAGGAATATGGCCACAACAGTGCACATGAGCTTGCTAATCAATTATTATCCTTAGCTTTTGCTTCTATCATTAGTTTAGAGTAGCAGTGATTTATGAGATCAGATGACCTCTGTAAGAAAAAACCCTCACAAAACTAGTAGCATTTATTGATAAAAAAATTTTGCCAGCTCTGTTTTCCCAGGGCATCGTGATGAATGAGAGATTGAATATGCTGTGTGCAATGTCTTGGGAGAACAAAGCAGACCATAGGTGGCCTGGAGCTTTTTTGGCAATGTCAAAGTCTGTAAATACTCTTTAAGCCACACATTTTCTCATATGTGCACATATACACGATAGGAAAAAAAAAGTCTTGGGAATCAGTGTTGTCTGTAAGAGATGAGTAGATAAACTCAATATTTTCCCCTAATCCAGGTGCTAGCTGTCAAGAACTGCAGAAACTAGAATTATAAACTCATGACTTGGCAGAAGAATTAAAATTGTTTGTAGTATTTTGTTCTGAGATTGATGAAAATAAATTACTTGAATATCTGTGTGCAGCATATTAGTAATTTCCCCCCCTCACCTTTGAGGAAGCCTCGCTGTTAGCACACAATTTCACTTAAATACCTGCAGTAAAGTGTAATTAATTTTCTCAATAGCTGGACAAGGCTCCCAGAATCTCAGCCAGACCAGATGCAGAAGATTATGCATTTTTTGAAAACTCTTAAAATGCTCCCTAGCATATTTGACTCATCAGTGGCTCTGGGTGAAGTGGCTGAGGTAGGCTCCTGCCAGTTATACAAACTTTTCAGCAGTACAGGCAACTGTACTTGACTAAACCACAGAGCAAGTTGCAGATACTCATGGCTTAAAGTCTGGTCAGTTTGACCTGTACTTGTAACAGGTTAGATGAAAAAACAGTCCAGGTTATTGTAGCAGTATAACTGCTTTTATTAGGTTGGATGTAACTGTGCACTAAACCCTCTTGTCAGCATAGTGAGCTGAGCTGCAGTGCTGTGCTGATGTGTCTGTGGCCTTTGATTTAATTTTGAGAAACAAGTTTGGCCTAAACTGGCTCGTGTATTCTGCATGGCAATCCTCTGAAGGCGTAGACTTGCCCTAAGACAGAAGCTATTTAGTTTCTAGGTTGAGAAACTGAATTAATGATGTTTGGGACCAATTGTGAATTATAAGACTTCATATAACAAAGATCTTACTCAGGAATATTAATGCTATCATATAACCATGGAGTGGTAATTATTCACCCCTCTGGAATAGTTTCAGTAAGTGAGTCTGAAAAGGGAATTAACACATCTAGGGAAAAACTGCAGGTAATATATATCAACCTCGAGCTCTTAGAAGGCATGAGTCAGGCCTCCCAAAAATTATTTTAAAGTTGTTTTTATTTTTTGGTTTATGTCTTTCTGGGTTATTAAGTTTTTGGGTTCACATAATTTTTTTTAATTTGGCAGATCAGGAAATTTTAATTAAACCAACTTTTTTTTAAAAATGGCAATTGATCTTCTTCTGTAACTGATAAAATTGTTGTTACTAGTAAAGCTGGAGATGTATAGAATTATTTCACTGATAATTCCTCTCAGTCTGCTATATAACATGAAGATTACTCAAGCTGGAAGCCAGTACCTAGCCATGTACCCCAGGGGTCAGTAATGGGTCCAGTCCTGTTTAACATCTTCATTCATGACCTCAGTGATGGGACGAGACAGTACCTTCAGCAAGTTTGCCCAGACTACAAATCTCAGAGGAGTTGTTACACAGGGTGGTTGTGCTGCCATCCAGAGCGACCTCAACAGGCTGAAAAAATGGTGTGATGGGAACCTCATCAAGTTCAGCCAGAGAAGCACGAAGTACTTCCCCTGGGAAGGTACAGCCCCAGGCACCAGCTCATACCGGGGCCACTGGGATGCAAAGCAGCTTGCCAGAGAAGGCCTATGGGGTCCTGGTGGACATCCAAGTTAAACATGAGGCAGCAGTGAGCCTTTGTGGCAAAGAAACTGAATGATGTCCTGGGCTGCATTAGACAAGCAGGTGGCAGGATGCAGTCCTTCCCCTCCACTTAGCCCTGGTGAGGCCTGGTGTGCTATGTCCAGTTCTGGGCTCTGCAGCTCGAGAGATAGTGCAGTGAAGGGCCTCTAAGATGCTGAAGGGACTGGAGCATCTCTTTGATGAGGAAAGGCTGAGAGAGCTGGGGCTGTTCAGCCTGGAGAAGAGAAGGCTCAGAGGGATTTCATCAATGTGTAGAAATACCTCAAGTGAGTGGGCAAAGAGTGCAGAGCCAGGCTCTTATCAACAGTACCCAGTGATGGGACCAGGGGCAGTGGGCACACACCAGCACACAGGAGGTTCCTTCTGAACATCAGGAAAGAGCTTTTTACTGTGAGGGTGACTGAGCACTGACACAGGTTACCCAGGGAGGTTGTGGAGTCTCTGTTCTTGGAGATACTTAAAAGCTGTCTCTGGCCGTTGATGATTTATTTAGTCACACATTTTTATTTGAAGTCACCAGTTGGTACAGAGGGATGGTTCAGCAGAGGGAGGAGTGAGTGTTTACTGCAGCTTGGAATAGGCCCAAAAGACTGATAAAATTAATTCTGTTACTCCTACACACCAAACCCATGGCAGATGCTTTTCTTCCCCTGATGCTTTCTGTTACTCCTTGTCAGCCTGTTTAGGTGCCGTTATCCAACCAGAGCACAAAACAAAGTACATTCCTACAAAGCAAGGTAAGGCTTTCAAGTCTGAGTGTTGCCAAACTGTAGGGGATTTGGCTGCCTTGCTGCTACTAGGCAGCACAGCAATTCTGAATTTAAAAATACGTGGTGTTTACAGGCAAAAGTAAATAATATTTTATTACATGTCTGTTGCTTAAGACTAATTTATTCTCCTTTTCTGCTTACTAATATACTAACAAAACCCACAGTCTTGCTTCTTGTCTTTTCACATACACTTGTGTGGAGCTAGGATAGGAATAGCAAATGAGTATAATTTGTGTATCCAATGTTTTGGAGCAAGAAGCAGAGGCAATAGTACTAAAGTAACACTTAGGTTGTATGTATATGCCCTTACTCAGTAAGGAGCATCTGGTAACACTGTCCCTGCTGTTGTATTTGCTTGCGTGACTTTTCTTATAGAAAGATAGAATTTCCAATATAGAATTTAAAATTCTAGGCAGGTATTGCTGTTGTGCTGGAAGAACTGCAGTGTAAGTAAAGACCCATATATTTAAAAAGAAAAAAGGGGACTTGGGAAAGTGTTCTAAGAGTATTCAGTAGCTGTTAAAACTTGCCTTAATAGATTTTGGAGTCTGTGTGTGGTCACTGCTGCCATGGCTCTGTCAGCATTTTAGGCACGCTAGCAGCCAAGCAGGGATGCAGATGTCTTTAGCTTTGTGAACTTGCTGAATGTAGCCATGATTTATGGACACTGAAATGTGAAGTATGATGAGAACCAATCATGGAGCATTTTTTTAAATACAACTCCAAAGCTCTTTTTCCTTCTGTGATAGCTGTCAAGAAAGGCAAATTTTCTATTTTCCTGTCTTAGCATTTTACTTTTTTTTTTTTTTTTGCCTAAAGAACTTAAAGTCCAGTCCCAACTTGGGTGAGAAACAACAACAGCCACCCAGTTCTTTAAATACTGAAGGGATTTTTCTGAAAAATACTGAAACTATATTTTGAATAATCTGCTTTGAGACTTGGCAGGCTCTGGTCACACAGAAAAGCACACATAATGTGGTCACACTGTGTGAGCATGTACCCACTTAACTGAGAAACTGAGATATGAGTCTAAAGGCAGAGAAATAACCACTGGGTACAACTAAAAATGCCAGTCATTTATTAGTGTTTGGTGACTTTTCATTAGTAGGGTAAGAGGAAAAAGACTTAAGCAATTTTTCTTTGATTAATGATCTTAGAAGAAATGAAGAATTGCTTACATGTCCTCTGAAACTTCATGTTCTTTATTTTCAGAGTAGTTAGCAGGCCTTGCAAAGGCAGTGAGATCTTACTGAATTAGTTTCATGATTCCGATAAAACTATGTAAAATATTTCTTTATTGAAATGCTCAACATGCGTGTTTAATCTGTCTGAAATCTTCTGGAAGTAATGGAGCATTAGTTCAAATATTTAAATTTTTTAAAAACTATAATCTACAATGTGAAAGCCCTATCAGAGTTTTCAAGCTTTTTCCATTCATCATAAGGAAATGTAAGTAGCATATGAGTTTAATTTATCTGCAATTTGTACTCATTAACTTCAAGTATTAACATACATAGAGATCCTAATCTCAGTGGTAATTATAAGTTGATTGCTAATCTGTCCTTCCACTTAGAGAGTTCAGTTACTTCTTTTATGACTTTATATAGTTGAAGTTATCCAAAAGTGTTTTAATCTTTCAGATTAAGTAGTGCCTGCCACCTCACTCATCTTTGGGTCGCTGGTGCTGGACCAGTCTATTACCACCTAAGTACGAGATTTTGTTTCTCCCGAAGCCTTTCAAGACTGTTCTTGGCAGCTGGCTTGACAGAGCTGCTGGAGACGAGACTGAAACGCGCTCTGCTTCCTCCAGACACAGCTCAGTAAACAAGCTGTGATCCTCTGCTTGGCAGGAGGCAGGGCTGCTGCTGCTGCCAGCCTGGGAGGGGATGCAGAGCAGCACTGATGCGTGGCAGCAAATACAATATCCTTTTCTGGGACTTTGACTTGAATAAGGCATTGCTGTAATGTGGAGGTTTGTGAAATACTTGCCTGCTTCTGTGAGTTTTATTAAGAGTGTGCTTAGCTTGGGCCTGGAGTACACACCAGTGGTGCACTTAGCCAAAACTAAATTATAGTAAGTGAGTGGAAAGGAATAATGTATGGCAAGAGTAGATTAGGCTAATGTGCTAAGCAGTGATTTAGGCTTAAAAAAAACAAAAATGAAGAAAGGAAGTTTGAGGCAATTTATTATAGAACCATGTAATGGTTTGTGTTGGAAGGATCATTAAAAATCATGTCGTTTCAACCCACCCACCATGAACAGGGACACCTTTCCCTAGACCACGTTGCTCAGAGCCCCATCCAGCTGGGCCTTGAAGGGATGGGGTGTACCTTCAGGGATGGGGCATCCATAGCTTCTCTGGGAAACCTGGTCCAGTATTTCACCATCCTGTGATTATTTCTGTGACCTTCCTCTGGTCTCAGTCCAACAGGTCCACATCCTTCTTGTGTTTTGGGCCCAAGAGCTGTGTGCAGTATTCCATGTGGGAGTCTCAGGAGGGCAGAGTAGAGGGGCAGAATCAACTCCTTTGACCTGCTGGTCACACTGCTTTTGATGCAGCCCAGAGCACAGCTGGCTTTCTGGGCTGCAGGTGCACAATGCTGGATCATGTTGAGTGTCTTGTCCACCAGTACTCCCTCCTCAGGGCTGCTCTCAGTCCATTTTCTGTCCAGCTTGTCCTTGTGCTTGGAATTGTTTTGACCCATGTGCAGGACCTTGCACTTGGCCTTGTTTGCCTTTGGGTTGTTCACATGGGCTCATCTCTCAAGCCTGTCAGGGTCCCCCTGGATGGCATCCAGTGTGTTGACTGCACTGCACAGCTTGCTGAGGGTACACTCAGTCCCACTGCTTTCACCCTCTGTAAGCTTCCTTTTGGTGTTTGAGTTTGTCCAGGAGCTCATTGGTCATGCACTTAGGCCTTCTGGTGTTTTTGCCTAAATTCCTCTTAGTGATCTTTGAGTATTAACCAGCTTTCTTGAGCTTCACTTTCCCCTAGGGGTTTATCCCATGGTTTTTCCAAACAGATCCCTGAAGGGCCAAAGTCTGCTCTCCTGAAGTCCAGGGTAGTGAGCTTGCTGTGAGCCCACTGCCCTAAGGACCTTGAACTCCATCATTTTATGGTCACTGCTGCTCAGGCTGCTGTTGAGCTTCATATTCCCCACAAGCTCCTCCTTGTTGGCGAGAACAAGGACTGGCACAGCACCTTGGGAATGATTGGGATTGTTCAGCGTGGAAAAGAGAAGGCTTCAGGGTGACCAAATTGCAGTCTTCCAGTGCCTGAAGGGAACTTACAGGAAAGATGGGGCAAGACTATTTTCAAGAGCATGTAGTGACACAACAACATGGAATATGTTCAAATTGAAAGAGAGTAGATTTAGATTAGCTATCAGGAAAAAATCTGTATTGTGAAGGTGGTAAGGCACTGAGGTGGTGGGGTACAACAGGTTGCCCAGGAAAGCTGTGTGTGCTCTGTGCCTGGAAGCGGTCAAGGACAGGTTGGTAGATGGGCCTCTGAGCAACTTGGTTTTGGTGAAGGTGTCCCTGCCTATGGCAAGGGGCTGGAACTAGATGATCTTTAAGGTCCCTTCCAGCCCAGGCCGTCCCATGATTTTATGACCTCTCCTCTGTGGCTCCTCTGTCACTGAAGATGGACATTAACATCAACACATTGCAGGAGCCTCCTGGATTGTTTATGCCCTGCTGTGCTGTCCCTCTAGCAGGTGTTGGGGCGGTTGAAGCCCCCCATGAGGGTTAGAGATTGTGAATGTTGCATCTGCTTGGTCTTCTTGATCAGCTGACCTGTAGTAGTCTATAATGTCACTTGTCCCTGCTGTGAGTTTAATCCTGACCCACTCGCTCTTGGTCTCCTCCTCATCCCTTACCATTTAGAATTGGTAGAGTTTGTCTCCATTTTCTTCACATCATAGATCAAATTTGAAAGGGCTTTCTCTGAGAATTTTCCATTCATTATAAGAAAAAATAATCATACTCGATATTAGTTCTTCTAGCTTTTAAGATCTATGAATATGCCTGTGAAAAGATATTTAAGGACCCTAATATTAGTTGAAAGGTGACGATTTTCCTCCTTTAAAGTCAGTTTAAAACTGTTCAGTAACATAATTGATCAGATCCGTGATAAGACTATAGGCATACTTTAGCATCAGTACTTTCACATAGTCAGTGCCAGGATATTCAAGCGCAGTCATATGTCTTACATCTAGTGTGCAGAGCAGGCAGGCGTGCCTTATTTAAATAAGCCTCTCTCTAGGTATAAATACTAGAAATTCTTGTGCTGTTCTAAAATAAAGTATCTGAGGATAAAGTCTTCACATGTCTTTAAGATTCCTTGCTCTCAACTTGTTTGCCAAGAATAAAAGTCAAAACTTCAAGACTCCCAAAATCTTTATGACTAGCTCACACATAAGGAACTTTCAATTTGTGGGTTCAATTCTTTTTTCTGGCATTAAACACATCTCTTTTTTTTTTTTAGTATTCTGGAGCTTTCTTCTGTAGCTGCTTAACATAATAACATTCTAGTATTACGAGCTTAAAAACTGAAATTGAAAGAGCAGTAGAGAACATGCTGTTACTATCTTTGCTATTAGTGATAAAATGAACAATATTCTTTGTGTTCTGTTCATGGAAATCCAGGGATTTGTTTATTTTAGAATACAGTTTTCTTTTTTCCTTTTTTTTTTGTTAAACCAATTCACAGTCTTAAAACATACTAAACAGTTCTTTTTGACTTCATCATGTATGACTTCATCTGTTGTATGGTCTGCATGAGTTAAAGAGCAATTGCTAAATCTCTTATTAGCTTCATGCTAGTAATTCAAAAACCTTAATATTCTTTACAAGCAAAGATTTCACTCCATAGAAAAAGGTATGCAGATTTTGCATATTTTATAGTGGTGTCCCTGCTCACTTCTGTGGGTTTGGAACTAGATAATCTTTAAGGTCCCTTCCAAGACAGGCCATTTGATGATTTTGTGATAGGAAACAAGTGAAGGTAACACTTCTGATGTTGTGCTAGAGGGCTGCTTTGGTTTCTTAAATATGCTCACAAACATGGCAATGTAAATAATAGAAGTGCCATTTCCATAAAGGGAAAGTTGACAAAAATTGTTATTTGAAGAGTAGCAATAATCTACATTAAGTGTTTTTGGTTTTTTTTCTGCTAATAGATAATTAATAATAGAGGTGCACATGCAGTATCAGGGATATGTTAAATTTTCCCTGACCCATTATTTGCACAGTCTAAATGTGTGTGAAATACAGACATGCAGCTGTGGTTGCCTTGTTCCACATCTCAGTTCTGTTGAGACTTTGCGGTGAGGATTTAAAATTACAACTCCTTTATTACCGTCTTTGATGTACCTTTTGGAGGGACATAGGGCTTCTGTAATTCCAAATCCCACGCTCAGTTTTTCGTCTTGGTCGGAGTGGGAGCATTGAATTGTGTGCGGGTGGGAGGGCAGGGCGGGAGGGCGCGTTCCTGTGTTCCTGAAGGAGATAAAACGCGGGAGTTGGAAGTGCCAGGCTGTCTCCAGAGCAGCGCCGTGTGGCGCAGGGCTCTCCGGTGGGGAGCGCGGCGGGGCTGGCGGCGGTGCGGCGTGAGCGGCATCTCCAGCGCCCCGCCGCAGCGTCCGCGCGGGGCGAGCCGCCGCTGGCTGCGGGGTGAGCGCCCCGCCATTCTTCCGCCTTCACTTCCTCGCCTCTTTAGCCCCCATTGAGCGTGGAACAGTGGCGGGGGACAAAAGCTGTATACACTGTACAAACAGGGCACTAAAGCGGCAGTACACTGAGTCATTCTTCGCTCTGTGTGAGAACTGAGGGGGACTCTATTCACCGCCTTTGTGCCGGTGTCTGTCAACAGCGCTGTTTGAGGCCAGCCCCATTGTGCCGGCCAGTGTTTCTTATTGACCCGAGTCTGTGCCCGCAATGTTCCCAGGGTCGAAGTTGCGAGCGAGAGAATGTTTGAAAAGGGGTAATCGTGGGCTAAATGCGTTTTGCTGCATTGTCGTCTGACCTATTAAATCTAAACTGCGGTCCGCGTTCATGCAAACAGGTAATTATGTAGTCACAGCTGCAGCCATTGACATCTGGTTACCGCCCCGTGGAAAAAGGGGATGGAGTGCTCGCCTCTCCCTCCAGGCTCTCAAACGCTGAACTTTAATGATACTAACTGAAAATAGAAGGTGGATTAGCAAGACTGACAGGTCAACAAGGTGGATACTTTATCCAAGAAGGCAGAAATAAGTCTGAGTGCAGTTGCTTGGGTATTTCTGCTGCCTTATGCATCAGATTTTTCCCATAGCTGCAGGCTTTGCTGGGCTCTAGAACCAGATATTATTTAAGGGTTTTAGATCAGGAGAAGCATCCAAATACTTCTGTCATCCTGTTGTACAAAACAGTTCTGCAGACAGCCACATTTATTGTTTTGCAAGAAGCTTACAGTGGTTCTGGTCCCCATAGGAGGAGTTGCCAGGATTTCAATAAGTCAGCATTTCAAAATTTAGTGTTAAGTGTACATGAGTTCTAAAACAGCCCTGGCCATAAGTTATTTTAGGAAATTGTTTTTTATTTTAATGTACTTTGGAACTGAGGGCATAGTATTTGCATGTAAATTAGTCTGACCCATCCTCTTTCTCATCCCCCTATGCTCTCTTCCTTTCTGCTGAGAGGGAGAGATCTCTACATAGCATACAGAATTATTAAAACAGCTTGCTTTTCTGTCTTGCACCACTTTCAGGGCTGGGATAGATAACAACCACTATAGAAATTAGGAGAGATGGTTACAAGGTCCTGGGTGATTTTAATTCATGGCACATCAAGGCTGGGAGTGCAGTCAGTGCTGAGCAGCCCTGGGTGCAAGGCAGGAGAGAAGTGCAGCCAGCTGATAAATCCCTCCTTTAAAGGATCACTTGCAGGTATGAATGGTTATCTGCTTCTCCTTGCATTTGCATCCCAGTGCGGCTCCTTAGGAGTCAGTTATTGTGAAGTACTCTTGCAGTGTGGACTGTCATGAAACAGGGAGAGTAGGTGTTACATATTATGATATAAATATATAGATACAGATATATAGATGTAATCTTCCAATATATGATCTTCTAACATTATGGGAGGACTGTAATTGCCAAAAGAGTGAAATGTTCTCCTTTAACAGTATATCCACTGTTAGAGATCACAGAGCTGGTTCTTCATTCACAGATCAGGGGGGAAGTGGTCTGCTCAGATTCAAGGGAACCTGTTTGTCTTGTGGATTTCTCAAAATGCCTTGTGCAGGCACCTGTTATGTAATTAGCTTTCTCTTTCTTTTTTTGTCAGTTGACTTTTACTTGATTTCTGCCTTCTACTCCTTACAGGCCTCTAGGGAATGGACTGAGTTTCTTATGAAAGAAAGCAAGGTCAAAATGTACAAATCAAGAATATTACATGTGTATGTAGAAGTGTGTTGGCATTACCATGTTTTTCAGGCAGAGGACAGTAGGGAAAGACAGTCCATCTGCCATCAAAAGACAGTTAAACTGCATCTTCACAATTATTTGATTCTGTGGCTCTTCAATACTTACTGCTGTAGGAAAGAATAAATTTTCTTAGTAACATTTCTAGGGTATACCAGGACTATATACGGTCTCTTTGCTGCCTCTGCATCAACACAGTGTTTTCCAAATATATAGAAAGTTCTATTTGTGTATTCCCTGGTAGATGTATTAAGTTTATAAAAAAACTAAATAGTCATAGGAATTTGTTGCTTTTCACTTACGTAGCTTTGTCTTCTAAACCACTTGCCCAATTCTCTGCTTAAAAATGAATATTCAAAATAGACTATTTCCTTTTCAGTACCTGCTGTTATTTTTCAGTGTAAAGGGAATACCAAGGAATGATGTAATCTAAAGGACTCGATAGTCTGAATCAGTGTTCTCTTCAGCTGTAATATTTGTAGAGGAGATAAATGAGACTGAATATTTATCCTGCAGAGGTCTGTAAATGCCTTACACTCCTTGAAATAATATCATTCTATAACTGAAAAAGCCTGTTCCACTTCAAATATGAAAAGTCGGGATGATTTTGAAATTAGAATAGTTAGCAGAGATCAAGAAGGTTCCTGGTTAAACTGTCTTTTTCTCTGTTTTACCTAATAAGTAAAACTTGATCAAACTTTTAATTTGGGTACTCTAGTTTTGATGTCATGTGCATCCTGTGATGACTCAGCTGTAATTCTCAGCTGTCTCTTTATGTAATTCAAAAGGAGTTATAAGAATACACTTTCCAAAGAGTCTTTGTTGACTAGTCTTTAGCTATGTCACCCAACTTACTGAAATAGGCATTAACCACCTCAGCATTCTTGTATGTTTGGAAGATGGTGCTGTATAATGGAAGAAAAGTTGAAAATTTAGATATAGGAATTATTATGTGCTCAGTAGTTCAGAGCAATAAGGTAGTAACATCATTGTAATCAAGGGAAGTCTTGCATAGTGTGCATGGTTTAATCGCATATTTCAGCAAACAAGACATCATAGACAAAATTCTTGTAGTTCTGGAAAAAATAAGAGAACAGAAATACAGAGTTCCTGGGTGTGCACTGAAGACTGATTACCTGCACATGCAATATGCGTACTCAACATTCTGGTCTGCACTTGGTGGAGAATAACTTCAGTGTGGGCCCTGAAGTTCTTTCTGAAGCTGTTATACTTACTGGTAAAGTCAACCTTGAGTATGATGCACATATATGCAATTTACATATACTGCATATATAGGCATAATCTAAATGGCCTTAGTTTTGTGTACCTTTCTTAGAAGGAGAATAAAATGTGATTAAAAAGAAAAAAAATCTTTCAATGAGAAATTAGTTGGCTTGTTTCAACAAAGAGCCCCAGGATATCATAACTAATGTGTAAAAAATTAGTTGCTAGTTGTAAAAAATTGGCACACATTGCTCCTGTTCAAAAGAACTCTATGGAAACTGAAATGACCTTTCTAAAAATCTATTTGAGGGCAGACCCTTTGAGTAGGGGAAGTAATGTTCTGATAGCACCAAGTAGGACAGCCCTTTTCCCATATATGACGTTTGTGGGTTACAGCTATACAGAAAATATGGCAGAGAAGCATAGGAATGTACAGTGCCTATAGATGAAGGCTTTCCTGCCACCACTGTTTCTTTCAGGATTTGTCTTCATACAAGCCTGTAGGAAAGGCTTCATGGTTCTGTAAACTCTATCCAGCTGAATGTTAACCATTTTCCTTACAAAAACTTTCTTCAGGTTTTTAAAAAGTGCATTTATTTCAACAGAAAAGTGAACTAGCACAAAACGTTTGAAATTATTCTTACTAAATTTAAAAAACCCTCAATTCTTAAGGCCACTAGGTGATGTGCAGAATTATCTAATAATGAGAAAACTTCTGAGCATCTTCATGTAACCTATATAGGGTTCTGGATGTGTTGAAATGAAGAACTCAGCATTGCTTTAGAGCAACACAGGTACAGGGAGGATCACATATTTTAGTTGTTAACATAATGTCTAAAGCAAAAAGCTTTATTTCAGAAAGGGAAAACTTGTACACAGCCAAGATCAGATCAGTAATAGCTTTGGAAGACAACTCTGGTTTTCCTGCCACTGGGGCTAATACACAGTAAGAAAAAAGGAGTGGGATTAGCTTACTAATTACCTTGTTTAGACTTTGTAAAATTCAAGATTTATTTCTGCAAAGTAATCAAAGGCTCCATTACGAATGCCTTTTATACTCTGTAGTCTGAGGGCAGCTGACTAGTCAACTATATTTTCTGGTTTTATAATTCTCTAGAAGTTGACACAGCTTGCTTTTTCCTGTTGGTTTTATTGCATGTGGACATGTCCCATATTCAAGTTCATATGATTTTTTTTCCCTAGTTACTAGAATGCAATTAAGTTAGTTTTTCTCTCAGTCACATTGTGACTTATATTGCTTTTCATTAGGGAAGATTTCTATGTACAGACAGGATGCAGTGCTTAAACCGGGTTTTTGAACAATAAAGTATAGATGCAGACAGCCTCGGCATGGGTTTCCTTTTACCCCCTCTGACTATTGTCACAACTTCCCCTCATTCAGGCCAGTGGCAATTGTTCTTTTGTGAGACCAATAGATAGTACTGGTAGATCAGCAAATGTGTTTATGTTTCATCTCTTGTAAAATAAAAATGCAGTTCTGGATTCTTCAGATTTCCTCATTTTCCTTATAAGAACACTGCTGCTGCTCTGCAGCCTTCAAGAATGAAATGAAAAACTGTTTAGAGAGTAAAGAATTTTTAACAGCCTATTCTTGCTTTATTTTTTTTGAAAGGAATTTCTACTCTGACAAATTGAGGTATTTTTCTTTGAAGGAAAATATATATGACAATACACACCAAATTAGTGCAGGTGGAATGCATATTCACTTGTAGAAATGCTGCTAAAAGTTATCGTGCCAACTACCTCATTAATTGACCTTCATTTATGGAATTGGTGAAGTAAAAATGTTGAGGGCTTGGAGACTGCACAACGCTGGTAACAGGAAAGCTGCTCAGGGATTTTTAGGAGGAAGATGCTTATACCTTGGTGCTTCTGAAGAAGCTATGTGCAGTGGAGGGTTAACTCCCTGACACACTGAAGTGTCTTAATTAGAGCTTGGCAAAGAGCCATGGTCAGTAGAAATATGCAGTGCCTGAGACAGCAGCAATAACTGGTGGTTTGAGCCTCTGGCAAAGTCTCCTGCATTCAGCAGCGCACTCTGCCTCTGCCTACCTGTTGTGGGAAAGCAAGATGCTGCTCAGACCTGAAACAAAGCAGCCAAGCATTTTCCCATCCAGCTTCACCATTTTAGACTTTAAAAAAAAGGATGTGGAGAAGGGGGGAGATACCTGTCAATAAAAATTGCTTTTGCCATGACTCACTGCACGTAGTAGCCTGCAGCTGAAGGAGAGGCGAGTGAAAACTGCAGAGCAAATCTGGTTTTGCACACTGAAGGGAATGAGTGCAATACTTGCCTTAAAATAGGAAAATAGGAGAATTTGAAGTTTGAGGCTGAGAAGATTTTAAAACATTGATGACCTCTGGTGATGCTTTTCAAATTGGGAATTACTGCATGTGTTTGAAGAAGGAGGATGATTTACTTTTAAGAATTATTAATAGATACTTCTTTCCCAGCTATTTACATTGCATATAGGCATACATATAGGCTATTTACAGTGTTGGTAGGAAAAATATAGTATCGAGTTACCAAATTAATCCTATATTGTCATAGGATGGATGATGCAGATTAAATGTAAAACAAAACACCAAAGCTGTTATTAAAAAATTACATGTAAAACTACTTATACTTTCAGGACTAGGTTGCTGGATCTTACAGTGAGTAATACAAATATACCGATTTGGGATAGAACAGAGCTGATAACATTGTGTCTATAGAGACACACATTCCAAGAGACAGTAGGGTACTTCTCTAGCTGGTGTGTCCATAAAGGGCATAGAAAGGCTTTTTACAGTGTAAAAAAGAGCCCGGAATTTGTAAGACTGAACTTTGGCATCTCTGTGAATTCTGAAATTTCCCATACCTGTGTTAGAAGAAAAGTGTGTTGTAAGTTTGAGGCATTTTCCAATGCTACAAATAGTAATTGAGCTTTTCAATTTCTCTCTAAATTTCAATGGAAATTAAACACGTAAATCCAGTCTGTGAAGGCCTGAACATTATCTTCTTTTAGGTACAATGGCATCAATAATGCATTGCAGTCTCACTATACAAAACCACACTACCAATATAGTCTTTACTGGTATTAATACTTAACAATAAATAACAAGATTGAATTGAAGCCACATTAGTGTGTCTTAAATCTCTGGGTAGAGATTTACTTCACTTCATCCAGACTCTGCATTACATAGTAAATCACATGAGTGACTTACAGGTCACAGCAGAGTGCAAGTCCTGCTAATTAGTGAGGAACTGAATGGTCATTTAATTCATGCCAATTATGTGCATAATAATAATCTGTTATTTTAGCACCTCATTGGAGCATTTCTGGAGTCTCTAACTTTATCCTTGCCTATTGAGTGACAGCAGAGTGGCACTTGCAGTGTTGGCCACATGTGTCAGGCTGGTGGGTACCATTATGGCCCTCTATGAGTAGGTTTTTGCTGTATAGAGAGAAATCTAAAAAACAGCTGTGAATTTTAATCTTCAGTTTGCCCAGATAAAAACACACTTTGAATAAAATGATAATGGTTCTTGAAGGCTGTCTCCTGTGTTGTGCTTTCTATTCACAAATTTGACTTTTTGCCTGGGATTATACATCATCTCAGATGAAGCCATCAGAACTTTCTAGCAGTGATAGTTCACCCTGCAAAGCAAAAAATAGGAGCTGCTCCTGTAGCATTCAATCACAGCCCTGGCTGCTTGAGATGAGAAGGACTTTCTTTGTGAAGAACATAGCCTGGTTAGGTCTTACTGCCTGAAGAAGGGTCACTATCTGCTGGAAAAAGATTATCTCTTTCAATTTACAGTAAGCTCAGATAGCAAAGAATTTTGAGTCCTATGGAAGATTTTCCAGTAGGTGTTTGGCATTTAAGGAATTGAGGGGTTTACCCACCTGCATGTTAACTCTGGGACAGCCTGCTCTTCTTGTGTGGGCACTCAGTTGCATGTCATGGCAAATGTCTCTTCCCTGCCTAGTGAAGATGTGGGTCATCCATTCCTACAGCGTCCTTGAGCATGGATATGCCTGCTTCCAACCAGTCTTGGGTCTTGGGTGCATGCAGCTACTTTCAAGTTAATTTGACGGCAGATGTTGTGTGTTGGCATTTTCTGCATATGTTTTCTGGGAGAAATATGTGGACAGTCAGTGATCTGATTTACTTTTTCAAATGTTTGTGCAATTATTTTAAATAAAAATGAAATAGCAAAGTTAGTACTTAAAAGATTTTTCTGTAAACTGTTTGCATGTGTGTTTTATCCTAAGGAATGTAGCAGATCGATGTAAATTTGTATTTAGACTTGTAAAAATAGCAATTTGAACCATTTATCTGAGAGCAGTTGCTTTATGAAGAAACTGCTTAGGATCAATGAAGACCTACCATGAGAAAATACCAATTGGAGTGTATAATGAAGATTTACAGTGAAAAACTTCATAGCTAAGTTATTTGAAAATTAGGTATATAGCACGTGTTTCACTCAGACTCCCAATGTTTAATGTCAACACTTCTTATGTACAGAAGGGAAAAACTCAGTGTCAGAAGCTTGACATCAAGGAATGTTTTTGTGCTATCTCGCTGGCCTTCTAATAGCAAACTAGGAGGGCAGGAGCTATACAGCACATGCAAAACTCAGTTAAAACCATAGTGCATTAATATCAATGGATAGTTCATTGTCTGAATGAAAAGATTCAGTGAGTTTGCTTCCATAGGATGCTGACTTTGTTAATGGTAGCTGCCAGTATTTTCATAATTGACCAGGATGATGAAATCCTGAGTGTGCTTGTTAAATGTGGAGGTGATGTCCACCTGAGAGTGGCTGCTAATCCAGTTTCTGATTCTTTTAAACTTTAATATGGCCTTAGACTTCAAAATTAAGTTTGACAAGTTGGAGAAGGGGTCTGAGAAAAGCTCTTGACAATCGGAAGGTACAGTTGCAAAGTGTTGGACATAGGCAGAGATGAGCATTGAATGGCAGACAGTGATTCTGCAGAGTAAAGTCTTACTGTAGTTAAAAAGCTATGTATAAAGAAAGAAAATCATATGTCTACATCTCCCCCCTTCCAAGAAAAAGAAAGGAATAAGGAATAACTTGTCTGGATAAATATAAAGGGTGTTTTTGATTAGTGTTGTTATTTTGATCCATGATGACTTTTTTCACCCTTCTCATGGTGGTGATCCATTCAGCTCCTTAGTGCATCCTTCCTCTTCATCTCCAGTTGAGAAACCAGCAATTCTGTCCTTTAGACCAGATGATTTTCATTTTGTTGAGAGGGTTTATTAGGCCTGCTGGTGGGATAAGTCTGTAGATGGCATGAAAATGGGTTGGGAAGGAAGTATTGGCCTGCCTTCATTTTGTTGGGAGGGGCCCCATAGCTGCCAGGTGTATCTGTGATATCTTCAAGCTGGGAGAGAGAGTCACTGGTCAAAGGACACTTGTGGCTGTTCACACTGCTCTGTGAGAATGTTTTAATTCATTAAAGCACTGAAGTACTGATGCTGTGTGTGACCTCCTGCCACATCAGGTGAATGTCAGTCACAGTGAGTTTGCAATGAATAAAGTATGGTATGGAGGGTTTCTCTCAGAGTAAACAGTTAGCTCTGGACAAACACTTATCTCACCTGTTCAAAGAAAATTTACCTTTTCAATGGAGGATCTCTTGGTTTTGATTAAATTGTGTTAAAACAAGTGCTGAGTCAGTTGTGTGCATTTTAATAGGTGTAAATACATGAAAGAAATAACAGTTTGTTCATCATGCATTTTTCAATCACTTCTTCAGGTTTTTATTACTTCAAATGAAAGAGGCTGTACATGTATACAGATTTTAAATTGTTTTTTAAAATTTAAACCAATTAAAGGTTGCATTCCTAGTGAGAAGAACAACTTTTTGCTGAATTCCTTTCAGTTTAGATTTATACTTAATTTTCACATCAGTATTTTTATACAAGTGATTTTTAGAAGCTTTTCATTTCTGTTTGAACAACAGGAAGTTTCAAGAGTGTCTGTGTTTTCCTTTTTCAATTACTAAATTTTTCTTCCAGGTAAGTGATGAGATTCATGGCCTTTGAATAGTTTTGTTTAAGGGTAGCTTTTAAAACTGCCTTTAAAGTTGCCTTTAATCACAACTATTTAACTCATGTCTCTGGCTATTTGAAAATAATTGGGGTTTTTAAGGTGTTTTGAGTGGATACAGAACAAGGAATTGAGAGAAAAAGAAGAACTTCCCAGCTGAGCTGTTGCATTACTCCCTCCAGCCTGCCTGGGAGCTGATTGCCTACCCTCAAAGCCTCTCATTGTGGTTGCCTGTGGCTTCTTGTGGCAGAAACAGGGACATAAAAACAGCTATTTTGGGTAAGACAGCAATACCTCTCACAGTACCCAGTCTCCAGCAGTAGCCAGTGCCTGGGGAAAGTTTATAGACATGGCAATAACAGTGCAGTGCTTTTGTTCAGCTTCCAGCTGGAGGGGCTTCTAGAGCAAGAGGTAGTGTTCTCGTGCTTAATAGCCCCTCACTGATCTCCCCTGCCCCAGTAAAACACCTCTTGAACTTCTGTCAACTGTTTCAGCACCTGAAATAACTTAGGACAGAGTATCACAGCCTGTGTGATAAATGAATGTTCGTTGGTTTTTTTTTTTTTAGCTTATTATGCCAGTTTTATTTAATGCCTTCTTATTCCTGCATTAAAAGCAACAATGAACCATTTTACCCACTTGGAGCTTTCCGTGGCTCAAGATTCAAATACATTCCTGTTTCTCACACAAAATTGAAGTTTACCAAGGGTCAGGGGCTACTGGTCACACCGTTCAGTCCTTTCTTTTTGAGGCTGAATAGTCACAGATACTTTTTTCACTGTTCTCTGCACACTTGGAAGTTTAACTATATCCTTTCACAGGCAAGAGAGTCAATAAAGGGGAGACTTTTAAAGCCATTATTTTGTGCAGCAGCATAAAATATTTTCAGTTTAGTTTTCTTTTTCTTGGGTAAAGCCAAATAGTTTATGTGGGTTTTGACTGCAGCAGAATCTGAAGCAAATGTTTTATTTAAAATTGTCTCTTGTTACCCCAAGATACTCTTTCTGAGCAAGAGTAAGTATTTAAGTGTGCACATGAAGTTTAGATACTTTTCTCTCAATGTGACCTGCTTCACATTTACCTGTCACGAATTTAATTTTTCACTTTATATCCTTATCAGTATATATATACTCTGTGAGGAGCTTATGTAACTCCTCCTGACCAGCAGTATTTTTATTAAGGTAAGTCGTTTAAGTTTCTTACTGATTTTAAGAGGAGGGAGTTTGTATACAGATTGAAGTATTACATTTCAGTGAGACTTGACTGAAGGTTTCCCTTTATTGAGAAAATGAACCACTTTATGGTTGATTTTATCTTCTCCACTCATTGATGTGATCATTATCTTTTATATTCCATGACAGCTTAGCATGGTATTCTGCATGGGGTGGGTTTTTTATGATCTCCTTGGAAGAGGCCTTGTGAAACCCTTTGCAAATTCAAGTAACCTGTTTTGAAGCGGTACAGATCAGTAGTTTGGCTGCTTTCAGCTTCACACCAGTCCATCTAATCAGAGTTACACAGTCTCTCCTAGTTTTCCCACTGAAAAAGGAAGCAGAAGTGCATCTAAAGACTGCCTCTCCTTCCCTTGTAGAAACTGGAGTGGCTCTTGGAACACCATTTGACCAGACTTCCTCGTTATTACAAGGTTACTAGTGCCCTGGGCTACGGAAGATCAAATCCAGTGAGTGAGAAATGAGATATGTGAAAACTTGAAAGAACATAAGTGGAATGCTGGCTAGTGTGCTTTAAAAGTAACCTCCTTCTTGCCACCTAGGCCACTCCTATCCACAGCTTAAGCAGTGTTGTGTGATATAGAAATGTTTAGGGAAGCCAGAGAAGTTTGTTTCTTTGGAGTAGTCCCATTGACTCCACAAGAAGTTTGATCATGCTGCCCATCAGAGGTTGTAGGATAGATGAAACCACCTTGTTTAAGCATTGTTTGCTCCTTTAGCCCAGCCAGCCTGTCTCTGAGTCCATCTTTTAAAACTCTGTGTTAGCTTGTGTGCTGGAGTATGTTTGTCTCTCATAACCATGCAAAAATGCAAATAAATAACTTCAATTTTTAATTTGCTATTTGCTTTTAAAAATAACTTAGTGTACTGGTTATTAAGAACTCAGTAAGAGATTGGATAGCAGCTCTTATGGTGGGCTCAATTATAATCACTATTATTATTATAGTCAATTAAATAGTATTCTTAACAGATATCCAGTTTGGAGTAAATTTACTGAGAAGAAATAAATATTATTAAACCAGTGGATTATTTCAAGTCATAAAGCTCAGGTTATCACCTTCATATTGTCTGTTTAATTCTGGGATTATTCCTGATTCTGTTATGTCTGCTTTCATTTCATTGCAGACACAACTTCATCAAATATTAATAGTAAGGGCTGTAGGAAAAAGCCTTTGCATCTTGTTCCTTGCTCTTCCTTGCTTCCTTATCAGCAATGAGATTATTCGGGAAGTCGTGGTCAACTGCTCCTGCAGAGCCAGCAGATGGAGAGCAAGAACGTGGCTCTGTTTCTATGTGAAAATGCAATAAGGAGCTGCTATTGTTTGAGGAGGAAGAGGGTTAAAATGTAATTGCCAATCAACATCATGAATAGAAAATGAAGTTTGAGAAGGGTTAGTTTTGAAAAGACCCACTGCAGATACTGTGTTCTCCCCCTCCTCAAATCAGTTATTTTTCTCCCCTTAAAATATTCAATGTACTCAAAACTTTCTTACTGGACAAATTGATGGTTAATGCATGCAAATGCAGTCCAGCAGCATGGCTAGCTTCTCCTTGAATAGTGTATTATAGCTTCTTGCATTCTTCAGATGATAGAAGGATGTGATGACAGAAGTGCTGCTCATAAGAATGCTTGTGTTTTACCCAGACTTGAAGTTGGCACCTGTCAGGTATTTGTTGGCAAATGATTACAGTTATGTAGGTAGTGGCACAGCTTCCCTCTGAAGGCAAACACCTGGAGCAGCTGGCAATATAGTACATACCCCATTTTATCAATCATCCATTTCCCTAACAGATTATCTCCTGTTCTGGTACTCTATTTTTCTTAATTTGAAAGTACAACTTTTAGGCGTTTTGCAGAAAGTTGCTTTGTAGTCAACTTTAATCATTGCAGAAAGCATTTATTATTATATAGTAAACTATGTGATATGTTCTGAAATAAGTATAAAATAAATCTTTCTATAATATTCTTTTTAATAAATCAGATAACTTCTAAGAAAAAAAAAATTGTTTTTACAGTAAAAATTTTGATTCATGAGAAAAACATCTTTTAATTCAGATAATAATGAGGCTGTTAAAAATCCCTGGCTGAAAACAGTCTGTGCATTTATTCAGGATTCTCACTTGTGGTAAGAAAAATTTGTTACTTAAAAGAACTGATCTGTGTACAGTGATGTTACCAAGCCTAAAACCTCTCACAGTTTTAATAGGTATTTTATGGGCTATTCATAGCATTGAGCCTTATGCTGTACAGTCAGTGCACCCAGGCTCGGCTGCTTATAGTCCATAAACCTATTGTCTTGAGGTATTAGTCACATGGAGTATTAGTTTAGTATGATGGATAAGTATAAAAACTATGCTTGGAAGTATAACAGTGAAGTTTAAAAGCAGAGTTTTGCTCACATCCCTCTGTAGGTTAGGGTCAGTGGAGTTTTATTTTGTCAGGTCCCATCTCCTGCACCAATCACCATGTACGTGTGCACATTCCAATAATGTTGTGGGAGGAATAGCTAACATCTGTCACAGGCAGTCTGCTCTTGTTTCTTTTTCTTTTTCACAGGGGTAAAGTTTCATAGGGAATTTTGTTTTTACAGATTTTAATTTGTATCTCATTTGTTAAGTATGTTTCCTAGAAGGAGCCCCAGCTAAAGGAATGCAGCTTGCATTGAAGCACAGAGGAGTGCTGCAGGGTGGTTCTCATGTAGGCAGGCACACATTTCAGAGCCTGGGTCTTGAGAACTTAAGTTTTGATTGAGGAATAAATAACTCCTTGAGCTTCAGTGTGATGACTACCTTTAAATAATAGATATCTGCCCACTAGAAAATCTTCTATATATCCAAACTCTGTGTCTTAAAATACCTCTAAGTCCAATGAATTAATATCTTCTAATACAGTGCTGTGTTTCATAAGTCAGTTTGCTGATCACAGGAGAGATTTGATGAACTTCTGGTAACCTGTTTTGCCAAGGAACTTAGAGCTGTTGCTTCCTCAAGGGTGGCTTAATGCCTGGAAGAGTGATGATGCTGTTGCTAAACACCCATTAACCCATTACTCACCTTGCTCCTATTCTCTGACAGTTGAGAAGTCTGAGTCTTTGGGAAGTTTGGCGCATTCCCAGAAATTAGCAGGAAAATGCTCATCACAGGCAATGGTGGAATTCAAGTGCTCTCTTCAGTTCCCAGGACTTAGAGGAAGTCTGACCATTTTGTCATCTAAGGTACATTTGTCATGTACCTTTGAGAACCGGCAAGAAAGCAGAGTGTCTGAAAATGACCTTAGAAAAAAGCAGTAACTCTGCTTGGCTAATTTAAGATGTGTTTGTTTCTGAGCTCAGACCAGTATCAGTCGTAACATTTTTTTCAATATCTTGGTCTTGGATATCACAAGGTAGTTGTTTTAAGTTTTGTATGAGACTTTAGTGCAGTTGGGACTTCACTATCCATAATCAAGTTTTTCTTCACTGAAACCAGTATTGAGTCTTCAGTTACAAGATGCCTCACTAGTACAGAACCAGGAAATACATGGGTCTAATTTGCAGAAGCTGAATTAAAAACAGTTGAGCTTGTTCCTTGTTGCCTTATGTATTCAAGCTTTCATGGACCTGTTGGAGAGGCTCTAAAGGAGAGTTATGAATATGGTCAGAGTGCTGGAGCACCTCTTCTGTGAAGACAGACTGAGAGAACTGGGATTGTTCAGCCCGAAGAAGAGCAGGTTCCAAGGAGACCTTATAGCACTTTGCAGTATTTAATGGGGGCTACAGGAAGGCTATAGAGGGATGTTTTACAAGGGACATTATTTGGACAAAGGGTAATGGGCTTAAGCTCAAGGAGGGTAGATTTAGATTAGATATTAGGAAGAAATTCTTTGCTGTGAGGGTGGTGAGGCACTGGAACAGGTGTCCGGGGAAGTTGTGGATGACCAGTCCTTGGAAGTGCTTAAAGCCAGATTGAATGGGGCTTCGAGCAGTCTAGGGAAAGATGTCCCTGCTCACAGCAAGGGGTTTTGGAATTAGATGACCTTTCTGGTCCCTTCCAACCCAAATAATTTCTTGATTCTGTGAGTGAACTGGAGGAAAATTGATGAGTTGTTTAACCAGTGATGAAAGGATGGGCTCATGGTACCAAAGGAAGATTTTGGATACCTGACATAACTAGATAACTTGGATAGCTCACAAGAACTAGACTGTGTGGTGAACTAGAAGCAAAATTGATGAGGTAGTGCTGAGTAGTGCTGAGTTATTCTTTATTTTAGTAACTTCTACAAAAAAGTGTCCTTTTTCAGTCTCTTCAGTCTTCGTTCGGTCTCTTGCTTTTAGAATTCTAAGGTGCCATGAAGAGAAATAAATGTGTGGTGACCAGTATTATCACCACTGATAGCCACCTCCTTTATTGATCTTCAGGCAGAACACAGCTGTCCTCAAGTCAATTTAGTAATTTTACCTAGCTGAATTGCTGAGGTTTGTTTATTTGAACAAATGCCTAATTCTGTGGTTCAGGTTTTCCAACTCTCTTAGATCTATTGTTTGTCAAGTTTTTCATTGTGAGTTAGTATATATCTGCATTAAATATTTACAATATTTTAAAAGGATTGCTTTCTCTGTGTCTTCTCTGTGCCTTGTATTTTTTAAAAAATCACTCCTTCAGATTAAAGATATGTGAGATGTTCTGCCACGTATTTATGCTTTAGTGGCTAATTTAGCATGATTAAAGAACTCTGGTTGTATTATTGGTATACTTTTCAAATTAGTGCTCTTTATTTTTCAACATAAAGAAACCTTAATACTATTGTTAATTGCATAAAAGAGTTAACATTCTCCAATACCTAGATTTAATTGGATTGGGAAATACCTTAAAATGTATCCTTGATGCTTCTTGTCCTATGCACAAGGTGAGTGCTCGATTTTTGCCCACAGTTTGACTAGAGTACATTGGGTTTCATCTCAATCTGGGCTCATGCATGTCAGAAACTGAGCTTGCAGGCAGCTCCTTCTCACCAGGAGCAGGGATGTGCATGTGCAAGTGCATATCCAGAGTGACAGTGAAAAAGTAAAAGGGAGAAAAAAGTAAAAAAAGAAGGGTTAAAAAAAGATTGGCTGCAGCCTGCTGAGCATAAGCAGCTGCTGCTCGGTGTCTTGTGCTGTGAGAGCACCTTTCTGACAGGTTCTCAGGCTCGGCTCCGAGGTCAGCGCAGGATTAGGATGGGAACCCACTTTGCTTCTCCTGACAGCTGCAATGTTTAGTCACCACACGGTGACTTCAGCCCTGTGGCTTCTAAAGAATGTTTAATTAGTTTGCCTGCTATCAAAAATTATCTCAAGCAGAGACATGAACATATGTTGGAATCGGAGAAGACATAGCAGGGGGGCTGGTGAAGGATGACATCCAAAATATTATGAACAGTTTTTTATATAGGCTGTTACACTGCTAAAATTTAAAGTTTCCTTAGGTAGTGATCCTAAAGCGAGAGATGCTTTTGTTCTATGTAATTATTTTTGCAACATTCCCTGAAAATAACGTTTCTTCTCTAATAAAAAAGTATGTTGAAGCAAACAAGTATGCTGCTGTTCTCTCCCGTGGAGTAAGAGCTTGGTGGGAACTTGAGGAGCCTTGGGAAGACACAAGTGCCGTTGTGCGAGGAGAGCCAGCCCTCCTCAGCAGCGCACTGTGAGCACAAGCCAAGCTGAGCAAGCTTGTTAGAGATAAAAGCCTTGGATCTCTCCTGCTTTCCCTTGGGACTGGCAGTGTCTCGCTGTAAATTGTGACTCCATTGCACCCAGAAATACTTCCTGAAAACCCAACTCTTTTCCAAATAGCTTTTAATGCATGAAATGGATCAGCATTCCCTCCTTTGTAAGCTTTCTGTAAGAAAACAAACTGCATTTAAAGGTTAAAAGCCTTTTCACTGAAATGTGTAACTGTGTGGCCTGTGGTGGGAGCAGGGACACAGGAGACAAAATGTGGCAGCAGCCACTGGGTTTCACAGCCTGGTATGAGGCACAGCCTGCAGCCACTGCTTCCACTCTGCTGAACCTCCTGAGAGTGGTGCTTCTGTAAGGGCATTTTCTCACCAGGAGGAAAGCTAAGGAGCCAGGGCCTAAGATGAGCTCACTGGCTTATGGGTTGAGTTGCTAAATATTTATGTTGCATTAGACCAGCAGAGACTGTGGTACAGAAATATATGAATACACATTTATAGCAATCCTAAAGACATATGCCCAGCTATGCTGAATGCAGAACAAATTGGTGGTTTTTTTTTCTTTTCTTGTCTTCTACTTTTTTCTTACTTTGTTTTATTGACTGGTCTTAGAAATGTTTGGTTTTTTCCTACATATTATTTGCAACTACCTCGTGGTATAGATAATTCCAATGAACCTCAGTCTGTATTAATTTTTTTAGATTGTTCTGAATTAACATGATTTCTACTTTTTCAAATACATCCTGTGGAACTTTGTGGCCTGTTTTTCATTTTTACTTGTCCTCCCTCCAGCTATTTAAAGCTCAATTAACTTTTCGTTAAAAGTTTGTAGGCTTTATGGTATAGGAATCATATCACCTTGCCTGTTTGATTCCTTGATGGAATAAAATAGCTTTTCATATTTGTGATCTTAGGCTCATATGAGGGGTTGATAACATTGTAGGAGAAACAGCCTGTTGCATATCCTAGGCTGTACAAATAGCTGTCAGTAAGATGTATCTCTGTACAAGTTGTCATGTCAAATTACTAATTTCTGTCTCTGACTCTGCAGTTCTCAAGAGGAATGTTGTAAATATTAATGAAACATGTTTTTCAATCTCCCAATGCTATAGTAAACTATTATTCCCATTTTATGGAAAAAAATTGCAGTGTGGAAACTGTAAGATGCTCATGAATATGGACATTTTTGGCAGGAGTGGAAAATAACTGAATTTATAATGTCCGTGTTTTAACCAGGAGACATTATTCTTCCTGGCTGAAATTCATTGATTCACACCATAATTGCAAAGGACTCTTCTGATAAATGGCATAAATGTTGCTATGGCTTTGCAGCATCTGTTTTCTGGCAGTCAGACACGGTCAGACTGTGGAGCAGCTTGGAGTTAAGTGAAGCATCTACCTCTGCTTGTGCCAATTTGCAGAACTGTGATGTAATGGAGGATGTCAGCAGGATTCTTCTCCTCTGCTTTACAGCAAGAAGAACTCAACACTGCCTTATTCATTAGTGTTTAAATTATTTTTTTGCTTACTTAAGGTTAAGTAACCCTTAAGTTGTAAGGGTTAATACTTTAATATGTGTAACATCATGCATAACACTATGAAGTTATTTCATCATCCCTCAGTCAGTTGCTAAGCATTGACTGATGTTTTAACAAATGTAACAAATATTTCTTAATACTAAGACAGAAATGCTGTATATGGTCCTGTAAACAGGTGTTTTCTTATGTTTTGGATACAAATTTATGCTGAATTCCATGCCTTTTTTAAAAATATAGATTTTGCTATAAACCTGGTAGATATTGTCCATTGTGTATTGTAATTGTTAGTGTTTTTTTTTCTATTTTAGACTTGTTTGTAGGGAAAGGTTCCTATTAAAACTTATGTCAGAAAAGAAAAAAGCTTAGTAGAGTATTGAACTCCTCCTGAGATCTGTAGAAACACGCGGTACCAAGAAAATGAAAATGGAGAAAGATTATTCTCCCAACCTGTGTACAAGCTGGAGTTGCGACTTGTAGACTATAATGAAGACAACCTGTATGAAGCAGCACGGGAATTATGCTATGAATGGAGGAGCAGCAGCTTAAGACTGTTCTCTTCTCCACAGGGTGCATATTGCTGTGTACTGGGCTGTTGGAGATTGGCCCCTCTCTGCAGTGAGCCTGGGAGTGTTTGTTACGTGAGATTTTGCTACCTAGGATTGTGTAATTTGCTGACAGCTGTTGTTTCAGAGATAGGCAGAAGAGTGGTATTCTTATTTCTCCCTTATCCTGTACACCTTCCAGTTCCCCATCACCCTTCCTGTTGCCTCTGTTACCATAGAGACAATACTTCACTACCTTTCTGATGGTAATCAAATGGAGAGTCTTTAGGAGAGCAGGAGAGTACCCATCAGCAGGATATTCTAGCCATTATTTCTCTAAATCTGACTAAACTAGAGAAAATCCTAAAATGTGCTAAAAATCTCTATATCATTCACCCATTCATGTTCTGGGTGAATGGGGGAAGTCATCCTTTTCATAGAGGTGGTGTGTTTTGACTCACATTAGGAGCCTGGTGTTCAGTTAGGAGAATCACAGAATCACAGAATGGCTTGGGTTAGAAGGGACCTTAAAGGCTATCTCGTTTGCACCCCCCTGCTGTGGGCAGGGACACGTTCCACTAGACCAGGTTGCTCAAAGCACTGTCCAAGTGGCCTTGGATCCACAACTCTGGACAACCTGTTCCAGTGTTCCACCACTCTCATCACAAGTATGTCTTCCTTATGTTTACCTTAAACCTCCTCTCTTTCAGTTTAAAACCTTTGACTCTTTTCCTGTAGCTACAAAGTCTGTCCCCAATTCTCCAATAAGCCCCCTTTATATTTTGAAAGCTGTAGTGAGGTTTCCCCTGGAGCCTTCTCTTCTCCAGGCTAACAGCCCCAGCTCTCAGAGCCTTCCTTTATAGGAGTGTTACAGCCCTCTGATATTTTCATGGTCCTCCCCTGGTCCTGGTCTGGCAGGTCCATGTCTCTTGTGCTGGAAACCCCAGAGCTAGATGCAATATTCCAGGTCTCAAAGGAGCAGAATAGAGGGGCAGAATCCCCTTCCTCAACCTGCTGCCCCTATTGATGTTGTCTTGCAGCTTATGTAGCTTGCCATTAATTTTCTGCTCTAAATCTTCAGCTTTGGAAATATTTTGAAAGTTTTTATTTTATATCCTCAGTTTTTATTTCAGTGTATTTTAGCATTCAATGCAACTGATGTACTCCAGAAAGAAGGAAATGCCATTCCCCTTTTGGGAAGAAATTACAAAAATATTTCATTTACAAGAGAGGAATCAAGGGAGTTTTTGTCTAATAGTAGTGGAAGATAATATTATTGGCAGGGAATTAATTTTACCTTTGTATGTAGAGTGTTGATAAAAATGTGGCATGTCACACTGATGTGTTCCCTTTCATTCCGTGTGTTGTGGGAATGACAGGGAATTGAGTAGGAAGCGCTAATTATCAACCCCAGTTTTATGTATAATTGTGCCTATAATGAGAAGTAAGAGTGGTTTGTTTACTGTGTGCTTCAGTTCTGAAACATAAAAACACAGCCAGCAGCACAGTGAAGAGCTGTCCTCATAAATTCACGCAATCTGATACCAGAGTTGATACCAAAAATTGATGTGGTATTAAAGCAGTGCATTGCAGGTATGAATATGGTACCAATGATTTAAATGCACATTTTATGCAATATCCTCAGTTTGAGGGAGAGCCAAAAGAAGGATGGAGGAGATTGAAACCACAAAGGCCACCTGAGCTTCTTTGGTTATGCCATGTGCTCGTTATGCCATGCAATAGTTCTTTGTGGTCTCAATCTCTTGTGAGACTGTGATGGGGAGGGCTTCTCAGTGGAATGGATTGTATTTGGGCAGTCATTGCTCATGAGCATTTTGTATACAGCTGTTAATGTTTATGTTACTGCTGGTTTATCTGCAATAGCAGTATTACTGAGCAGGAGGTAGGCAAGTATGAATATGAATATGAATGTTTCCTATGAAATATGGCATCTTTCAGCAAGGGCCCATCTCGAGGTTTTTTTCTTTTTGTCTTATTTAATCATGTGAAGAAAAGTGTAGGACTTCTTTATTTAAAAAACTTCTTGATCAATTTATTTCTTTTCTTAATAGTGCTGTGTGGAATAATTCAAGGGGACATGGAATATTTCTGTTTATTTGAAAATAGACAGTTTCAACTGTGTATCTTCTTTTTGTGGAAGCATTTGAAAGGCCCAGTTTCTAGTAAGTCATTTGCTGTATTCTGCCAGCAGCCTGGGAGCTGTTGCATTTATGCCATTGCCCAGCCAGTAATTGTATATGATTGATTGAGAAGAGATGTCAATTTCCAAATGGTTTCCTGGACATTTGTTCAGAAACTAAGCCAGAATCATAAAAAGGTTGGTCATCTCAGCTTAAGCTAAACGAAGTTGGAGGTATTCTGGAGAACTGTGGGGGACGTGGTATTGGTACTGTGGGCCTGAGTCAGAGGTACCTGACTGCATGGAAACTTAGCAGTTGTGCCAGCCCTGGGCTGGTTCTCACAGAGGTCCTTTGTGCCTGAAACAGAGTTTTCTAACCCAGGAGCATCCACCTGCTCTCACTCTGGAGATGAGACCCAAAGTTAAGAAATGGCACAAGAGAAAAAAACTGTGCTGGGCTAAGTTTCTTATCCTGTCTTCTGCTCTCAGATTCCCCTCCATTTCTGATTTTTGTGCCTCATATACTGAAGTCCAGCGTAGATTCTGTGATTCTGAGATGCCTCCATCTATTTTCCAGTTCTGTGCCCTTTCTTCTTTTCCAGCTCAAAGAATCTGGTCAGTTCTGTTAGCCCTGTAGTTGCCCTTTCAACAACGAAGGGGATCGGAAAGCCCCTTGTGATAGTAATTGCATGCAATTTCTGTACCAATTTGAAGATATAACTTGTTCACTGTTTGTCATCAGCTACAGGATATTGATGGAGATTGCTTTTTCCTAAAGCAGTAAAAGCTGCATACAGTATTTATGTTATGCAGTAAATACAGACTGCTACATCTGCCTACTGAGTCAGAGCAGAGAAACGGCACATTTCTCTAATTTGTATGGGTTATGCACTTTTTCTCATGCACAGGCATGCTCAAAAGCAATCAAAGAGATCCTCATAGCTGTTTCCAAAATCTGACCAGACACCAGGAACTGAGAAGTGCTTCATTTTCATCTTAAATTTTTCTAAGTCCTTTATATTGTTTAATGCATAGAAGGAATGGTATTTATGTAATGAACAGCTATGCCATGCTTTGAATAGTTCAAAAAGATAGAATTCCCTATTTCTTCTTGGCATTGGTAGGGTATCACTATATTAATATGCTTCACATTCAAAAATGGATGTAATTTTTCAGGATCCTATGAGCAGAGATGCATATTTATCTCATAGTTACCTCAGTTCACAAATGGGTAGCTAAGGATCAGAGATTGAGGATGCAAGTATATATTATAAATTCTGGGAATTATGATTACACAGTTTGAACCATTTCATCTTCCATTTCTCCTCTTACTTTGATACCTAGCACTCTTCCTGCAGCTGTATGAACCAAGCAGCTGCCTTTGCAATCAGAGCCAATATTAGATACTGGCCTGTGCCTCCAGCACTTTTCCTTCAGCTGCATAGGCAGGCAGGCAGCTGCTTTTATGTATTAATATGTGGAGTTGGCATTGGTTATTAAGGCAGCTGCTTGGCTGCCCTTACAGCTGGAGGAAGGGTGTTTCCTACTAGGAACAGCTCATAGGAGTGGAGAGACTTCAAAACAAGGAGTGTATGGCCTGGCTTTTCATCTCTAAGCTATATTGCTTAGGGCTGTGAAACCATGTGATTTCATTAGGAAGTGTGTACAATTAATGGAAGTAATTGAATACATTGAAGTTACCTACCATTTTTTTCTTCTGCATTTTATGGGTTTAGACTGGTGACAAAAGTCACCATGTGACCTGATTTTTTCTAAAGCAAAAATGTTTATATAGCTTAAATTTAACTGAGTTGAAGTTTTATACTGAATTTAAAACCTGGTAGCTCTACCTCCTTTAATTGTAGAATTAGTGTCTGTTCAGAAAAGTTTTAACATCTTTTTGTGATTTTCATAAAGAGAAGTAAAATGGGAGCTCATGCATGTCTTTCCTGGCTTGTAGCACTTGGTTGTTTGTTGAGAGTACTTCTGTGGGGTTTAAAAACTCAAGTGAGTTTGAACCTTGAGCTCTTACTTCTGCACTTACTCAAAGAAAAAGACTGAGGCTTGCATTACTGTTGGTGCAACCTTTGACAGATGAAAGCTCTACCCTGCTGTATTTCATCTGGGTATCAACAGCCAGTGGCAGCTTCATTTTAGAAGGCCTTGTCCATATGAAACTTCCTCCTGTCAAATTCTCAAGTAACATAAGGCTTAGATGAAAAGAAGAATGGGGATTAGTGAAAAGCCTGAAAGTGCTGTGTGTGACACAAAGCCATGCCATCATTGGTAAGTGACATAAAGCCCACAGCTAAGCTACTTCAGACTTCGTGGACAATGTTGAATGGAGGAAAATTCTGCAGAGAGTGCCGAAGTGCTTCTGGAAAAAGGAAAGCACTGAAGAGAGAGTAAGCAAGGCAATATTTAATATTCTGTTGAATGGGCAAAGCAGGCATCAATGGTGCAGCACTGTGCACCTCTTGAGTATCTAGCAAGCTTTCATATGGGGCTAGTGAAATAAAAGAGGTCTTTGAGGAGTAAATAGGAGAGCGTGAGAGGACCTCGGTGTTGATGGGAGCACGTTCCGCTATGGGACTGGGAGTCCTACACACCATGAGCTGCTCTTGGAGTGTAAACAAACACCTCTTGCAAGAGTGTGGCATGCTTTTACTTTGATGTTGCTGAGAGGGTTTGAAGTATGCGTAAGAAGTAGTCTTCCTCTTTTTCACACCCACCTCCTCACACCACATAGTTAAAATTAGTTTCTGTTCTTTCCTATGGTATTTGCAGTATGTTGAATGAAAGTGTTTTCTTTTTGTTTTTTTGGTTATAATGAAAATCACTTCTCCCTTCAAAAGTCTTCAGACCAAAAGTTAAGTTTGTCCAATACTATTTTTAGGTGCCAATTCAAAGAAACATTATTATTGAGTGTAATTTCTCCTTTGATATACAAATGAGATTCTTTTGATGTGGGGTGGTTGTTCCCATAGCAAAGCAACTCTTCAGGGCAGTTCATTATTAGCAAGCAATTGTTAAATGTATTCATCTGTTTGTACCATGTAGGCAAAAGTGATTGTGGTGCTCCCTAAGTAAGCTTGTCTCATACGCCGTGGTCTATATCTCCTGTTACTGATCCTGCTGAATCCTGTGTGATTTTGAATACTTGGAATAAAATTATCCACTGTCATTTTCCCTTCCTGGTTGTTTATTTTTCTTTCTGTTCTGGGGAAAGTGTCAAGCATTTCTGATTCTATATTGACTTTTTTATGTACTGTTATCCTGTCCAGCTTTTGGACAATACCTTGACCTTTGACAGGGGTGACCTTCATCAGGGAGGTACCTCATGCTACTTGCTTTATAGTCCATGTAGACTGAGCTAGCAGACATTTGGACACATACATGGGTGTCTTTAGTGTCTACTGGTTCTTCTCCCAGACCAAAGGCAACTGGAGCACTGACAGCAGAAACTTACGTCCTACAGCCCTGTGAGGAAGGATTGATAGTAGCCAGGAAGAAACAGTGATACTAGACTAGTTTTATTTCTCCTGGTCAGAAAAAGAATGATTTGCATTTCACAGTCCCTTGATCACTGTGTCAGTTGTCAGTCATACGATTAGAGAATCAAGTACCATTTTTAGTGTCAGATGGTAGTTTGCATGGGGTGCCAAGAGTAACAGCTAGTAGTAGTGCTAATCTTCCCAGGAGAAGAAGAGAAAACTGAACTGGGATTTAGAAGAGTTAGGCTCTTCTTTCTGCTCTATGCTATACTTCTATAGCAGTAAAAAAACTGGTGTTGAATTAAACTAGAATGTTTACCTAAGGGGCTGAACTGTGAATGTTGGAGAAACTTTTTTCGTTTTTGTCTTCAGCGTTTGAAATTTTGTTTTTTGCTGTCTTATCTTTCTTACAGCTTTCCTTCATGTCATAAATACCAGAATTAACAAAGTATTAAAGGGAGTTTATTTCAAGATTTCTTTTGTAATCATTTCAATATGAAAATAATTAGTGCATGGATTCAAAACCTATTTCTAGTATAGAAGATGATTCAGTCATATCTTTTGATCTTGGCTGGAGGAAGAACAAAAAAAATTGTCTTGGTTTAGACAATTAGCTTAGATATTTGGTAAACAAGTTCAGCTGTTAGGATGGTGAAATTGTCAGAGAGCTTACCCAGGGCCAGTTGTAAAAAACCTTTCCTTTGCAGAAGATTCTTAAAAACAAGTTAGATGAATTTTTCATTGTGCTATGTCCTTTGGTGTAAAAGATAAGACTTGATGTCTCATCCGACTTAATTTCTCTGATTTTGGTCAAGTATTTAGAAAATTGCTGGTCATTAAAGAAAACTTGCTTTTGAGACACTTTGAGGCAGTACAAATAGAAAATTTGAGGCAGTACAGTAGAAAATACAGCATTTCAATAAAGTGCAGCAGACATTTCAAAATTCCTGAAATAAATATTTCTTTGTGCTGCTTGTAAAATACTTTTTTCTAAGGGTTTGTGTTACCTTGCAAGTGATCCAGATGAATGAGAAATGCTCATAAATACAATCTCAAAGTAATCTGCTCAACTTCTTTTGTAAATGACCATGAAATAAGTAGGAGTGAGATGGGGAAGGATTTGGCTGAATTACTGATACAGCTGTTACCTGGGATTGATTCTGCCACCTCAGTTTGATTTTTTCGTTTCAGTCAGCTCTCATTCCTTTCCATTTGCTCGATAATTGTTGGAAAAAGCTGAGGTGGTCAATCATAGGACCTTATCTCTAAAACAATTTGCTGTCAGGCTTTGTTAAACTGCAACTTGAGTAAATATCTTCTGGCTCACCAAAGACTTGTGCTATTTAACAAGAAATAAGCTTTTCATGTGGTTTCTCAACTTCTGGCCCTCCAGTTTCCTGTTTTTTCATCTATGCTTCTTACTGAAGAATAAACATACTCACAGCTTGTACCTGGGTTGTTTTCTGTTCAAGTTTGAAAATGTTTGGGGGAAAAAACCCAAAAAGATGTGAGCATCCAATATCACAATCACGTTGCAGTATCTGGTACGAGCCTACACACACACTGTAGTTTAATTAAAATCTCTCTCTCCTTTAATACTTGTGTGTGCACACATGCACAAACCAGTTGACTGCTGAAAGGCAAACTCTTTTAAGAAGGTATATTGTTGTCATTGAAAGTGTTGGTTAGTCATTGCATAGAAGCTCTTTAGAAATCAAAATCAGAAAATAAATATTGAAAATGCTGAAGAATAATTAACTTACTTTTTCCCCCCATTACTTAGTATGACACACTGTAGCAGCTTGAGTTAGAGCAGTCATACTCCCATGTGTTGGATGATGGGATTTTTCAGGCTAATACACTGCTACTCTGAAAAATCTAAATATTTTTAATCTTTTTGATGATGCAGTTTAGTTACCTGTGTTTGATACCAAGCAGCTAACCTGTATATTACTGCACAACCTGTGCAATTACCATGCAAAGCAGTTTGCTCTGAAACTTTTTATTTTACAACATCCACAGAATCAAGCAAAGATAAATCCCAGTGGTTTGAATATTAAGTTCTTAAATTTCACTAGTCCTCATTTTTATAATGATTTTTTTCTTTTTTTAATTTGCTTTGTACAAATTTCTACAGAATATTAGTTCTATACAACATCTTTAGTCCATTGTTACCTTGACAATTATGTTATGTATGAACTTTAAATGTAGCTGTAATCAGAGTGGTGCTTATACTGCACTGTCAAATAATAGAAGTGTTATGAATTGTTCTTTTTAAATCACAAAGATGGATAAGCATGTATTTGACATCCAGGTTATGATGACAGTATTCCAGACACATTCAGTATGTACTTCCTTTGTCTCTTCCCCAGTCCTTCCAGCAAAACTAATTTAGTTTCCTAAGTGAAGCTGCAACATTCAAATTATGCCTGGTAAAGCTAGAAAAAAAACCCACTGAAATAATTATTTGGAGCTAAATCTGTTTTCTGTATCATTACACAGCATGACTGTGGGGCATTAACTGTTCAGGTGGCAAAAGGGAAGCCTTGGACTTCCCAGAGCCACTCTGCTGTCTCTGTTGCAGCACCAAGGTTATGGCAGCTATTGTCTTACCATTTCCCCAGCTCTGCAGTGGCTGGTCCCCCACTGCCATTCACAAATGGTGCTGCTGTTTCTCTTGCCCACAAAAATTGCTCTTGGGATAGAGAATCCAATGTGCAGACAAACCTAAGTCCCCCGCCAGGGATTTTGAGTTTCCAGCCAACAGTAATTGCAATACTAGCTGAACTCTAAAACATCTGTGACTTCTTTCTGATTTTTACTGTAGTTGATGAAGCAAAGCCATCAATCTTGAATTTATTTGCTGTTTTATTGGGTGTTAAGTGTGACAAGTTGCTAAAATCCTATGTTAAATAAAGCTGACTTTTTAGCTATTAAATTTTTTCTATATTTGTACATTAAGTTTTACTTATAAAAAGCACATTTCATAAATTAAAATTATTCCTATGCAAAAAGTGACACTTTAAGGATCAGTAATTACTCCTGTATTGTCATATCATATTACTGGCAAGTTTTGATCAAATCTGTTCTGCCTATGAAATACAAAACAAATAGCTTAGGTTTTGTAAAAAGAAAGTCAAATCAAGTATTTTAAAGTTTCCATTTAAGACTTTTTATTTACAGTGTGGAATAAATAGTGACCTTTTAACTGTCATAGTTTTCTTGGTGTTATTTGTGTGCATCCATCAGTACTGGGGTTGAGTAACCTCACCTTAACCAGCATGCTTTCTTCTAAGTTTCTTCTGGGGATTCTGGGGATTCACACACTTCCTAAGTGTGGTTAATGCTGAAACAGGACAGAGTGAGATGTGGCCAGGACAGGGTCTGAAAGGGTGCAAGTGCAGCGTGCTTTAAGTGCAGTGTGCTTGTTACATAAAGGAGGTGCTGAAATAGTGTCAGCCTCACTGGAGTTCAGTTTAAGGTTTGGGTCCATCGGCATGGTGGTGCAGTGGTGGTGACAGCTCTGGAGGTGAATCTCTGATGCCAGGTACTGATGCACCGTGTCCTGGCTGCAGGTAAAATTTCTGCAGGTGATAAATGGCTTAGCAGGTACTGACGATCAGCCCTGTAGCAGCCTAAACCTGTACCTGTCTCCTGGTGCTCAGCCCTGCTTGGGCTCTGCAGGCATTTTGTCACCCACATAATCTGAACTTGTTCCCAAGTACAAGAGAAACTGAATTTGACCTGGGTGACAGAATGCCTATTCTTGCTTTGTGTGGTCATTAATGTTATAACTAACAACACTGGCTTCAAACATGATTTACTACAACCAGGGTATTTTAAAATGCACAAGTAAATCCTTTCAGACTTGATAGCATTTAAATGGAATTGACATATTAATATGCAAAATCGTTTATGTGTAGTTCTTATTTTTCCCTATGTGAGAAAACTTTCAGAATGATTGTTTCCACCCCCAAGAGTATTGCAAATTGCTTGGACCATCAATACTTTCCTTAAATCTTTTGTGGAGTACAATAAACCTCCCTGTCCTTTTTATAGGGAGAGTGGTAGAATTTCACCTGCCATTTAAAATGCAGATAATACATTGTTTGGAGAAGTTTGTTTGAAAAGGTAGGTTAAGCTGGAATGAGTCATCAGCAGGGTGCTCTCTGTGTGTGCATGTATTGGGAACTTGATACTGTGGGAAAGCTGCAAGGCGCCTTCTAAGGTGATGGAAAAGAAATACTGTACCACAATTAGTTTTACTCACAAACAAGAATAGGATTTTGTTATCATGATTAATTGCGTCTTACCGTCTTCCACCAGTAGATAAGCAATAACAGGAGCTGGAATTCTTGGACAACAGTGAGAAAGAAAAGACTAACAAAGTGAAAGGTACGGAAGCAGTCTTGAGATCTCCCTTGCTTTCCCTAGCAAATGTAACCACAGTGTCCAGCTTCTGAGATAGATGGAAATGTTAAGCAAGTCCCTTTTCAGTGACAGAGCTTATTTGAAAATGGGTTGGGACAAGCCTGCTCTTTGTTTTATTAGTGTTACTGAATCTTTAGTATAAAGTTGGCATTTGAAAGGAGGACTTCCATTAGTACAAGATCAGTTTCTTAAGATTTTGGGTTCCCATTTTATTTCAGGCTTATAAACTTTGAATATTCTATTGGTTTTCATTTGCTTTGATAAGATCCCTCCAATATGAAATACTGGCAAAACTTGTTGTCTTTTGAGGTAGGGTTAGGCAGTGAGATTTTCAAGGCAGTTTGGGAAAGAAAATCAGAGTAAAAGGTTTAAAATAGAAAACAAAAAGGGTGTGTGACCTGGAGAAGTAGATAGAAGGGTGATGGGTGGATGTGCTGGGCTTCTTTACAATTTTTTCCACTCTTGTTCATGTATGCCAGCCCTCTAAATCCACAGTAATTCACTGACAGAATGTATTTAGGTAGTTATTCCCAAACATCTTCAAAACCTGTTAAAATACAAAACTCATTCTTACTTGTCAGAAACTAAAGATGAATGTATCAGACATGATTAGTTTACTGTAAAACAGTTTCCTGCATCTATAAAAAGGCATAGTGAGTTTTATAAATTTTCAAAATCTTTGGATTATTGAAATATATTTTCATTAATTTTAAGAATATAAATATAAATGTTCAGTGGAATCTTTTGCAGAGAAAAATGGGGAGGGGGGGACTTGAATATTGCTTACATATTATTAAGAGCTGTGTGTAAAACATACAGAATGTACAGCAGTTGCAGGTAACAGAGAGAACAGAATCTTAACAGGTTCCATTTTCCAGTTCAGGAATGTGGGATATAGACCAAGATGCTTGGTCTTCTAGGAGCTGATATGATCATTGTCCAGGAAAAAAGTTCTCACTGAGTGCTTGTATCCCACAACTAGAGAAACTTTTGGTGCCATTTTTAAAATCAAATAAATGCTGATAAGGAGAAGGGAGGTGGCAAAGGAAGTTATATGGGGAGTTTCAGTTAAAGTGTCTAAAGTTTGGAGGAAAATACAAAGTGTAGAGTGAAAATGTATTACACTCATAAAAAACTTACTGCTCTAAAAAGAAGTGAGCAAGTGAGAGATGTTACCTCCTTACTTTGTTCATTTGTTCTTCATTATTTTACCTGGGTTTGGGGGTTTAGTTTTCTTTGGTTTTTTAGCCCCAGTTCAGCAGCCACTTGTGCAGGTACATTGCAGAGCTGTATGTGTAATCCCACAGAAATCAGTAAGTTTATCCTTGTCAGAGACATGGACCACAGATCTTAGAGAATTCAAGCACTAGTTTGCAAATTTTTTAAGATTTGCTGTCTATACACATTTGTACAATACTGAATACAATCATGCTCTGGAGTTGGAACATAGTCAGCAATAACTATGAGGGGGAAAGGAAAATTCTCTAAAAATCAAATTATTTTCTTGCAATTTACTTACATTTTCATCTTGGTTTTATGAGCACTTACTACTTTCACTGAAATATGCAAAATAAGAATTGTAAAATATTGTCTGTTCATATACAGATTCTGTATTAAGTATTTATTTTTATTTTCTGGTAATTATTATTCATGCATAGAACAGGTGAAACATTTTTCTTTCATACATTGTAAGCTCAAGTAAGTGCTCCAGTTTTAGTCAAATATTTAGTTGTGTTTTATCTAAATGGGTCCTAGTTTTGACATCATTCTTTGCAGTCACCTCTTTTCCAAGGTGATAGGGATGGCAATATCCAGTTCATTCCATTTGCCAGGATCTCATGGATGTCACAGGATGTTTTAGGAAGGACATCCAAGTGGTTCCATGCAGATGCAGGCACCCACTCACCTCAAGTCCCTCCAGGTGTGGGCTGGTTTTTTGCCAGCTGTGTTGCAGCCATTCACATCCCAAGCTCCAGCAGGGCATGCTGGCTGACATAGACCTGACTCTTCCCATTCAGGTCTTATTAGACCTGGGTTAGTAGAACCTTCTGGACAGTGGAGCTCAGTGCAAAAATGTGTAATCATCCTGGATTTGGCAGAATCGAGGTTAAACAAGAGCTAAAACGTTTTCCTTGTCCTGAGCTGACTCTCTGAAAAGCCACTTCCACTGTGCCCTTTGGAGCCTGTGACAGTGGGAGTCTAGTGCAGCTGTATCAGGTCTGGCATCACAGAGGAGCAGTTCAGATCTGTGTGGCTGGGTGGTCAAGAGGCTGTCAGAGGTGTTTGGACTAATTCCACACCCAGGGAGCACTGTCAGACCTGGACTCTGCAGCTGAGTCATTCCTCTCTGCACTGAGCTTCCTAGAGTGCAAGACTGGTGTTTCCAAATCCAGAGTAAAATGCTGTGGACACCTCTCCAGATGACAGAACTGTTTTATTCCCTTGCTTTGTGGACAGGAGTTCTAGGAGCTCCTGTAACTCAGTTTTTTCTCTGGAGAAGGCACACTAAGATAACAGTGCATACTGTTACCTGAAAATTCTTTTTCTGATGTGCAACAGGTATGTTAAAATCTGCCTATTTTGCTGAAGCATGTTCTTAGCAAGGTGAGTGTTTGAGAGGAGGATTGAAAGGCTGAGTTTTATTTCAGATTTGCATCTCCTGGCTCCATTTTCCCCTTCAGAAGGATGGGGATGTAATTTCAGATCCTCGGTAAAAGAGTTACAAATATTTGGGGAAACAGATAAGTTGCTGCTAATTGATTCCCTGGCCTCATGCTCCCAGTTTTGGAGGTACTGGCATTAAAGCTGAGTCTTGAAGCAATTTGAGTTAATGGTCTCTGTCAGATGATTAGATGGCATCACACATGTTGGAAGAGAGTAGCTGGAGAATGGGCAGGAAGAAAATGAGAATGTGACATTAGCAGGCACAGCTCCAGGAAAAAACCTTACAGTTTCTTCTGACTTTTGAATGTAGCCAGGAACTTGAACATATTTAAATGAGACTGGGTCAGTACAATCCATTAGAATTGTTGGATTGTTTAAATTTTAGATTAAGTATAAAAATGCCTACTGGTAAGTAATAGACTTTGCCCTCCATAGAGGGGCTTTTTATAATAATTTTTTTCCACTGGACTGGTTTTCATTGCTTTACAGCATTAATTTCATGGTAGTGCAAGTTTGTAGTTTAGATTCTCTTATGCTGCTCTCCAGGTGACTGACCCAGTATTCAGAAAGCCAGTAATATTTGTACTTTTTTTGTATGATTATTTTTTCCTCCTTTTTAAGCTTCAATTTGTTAATAATCAAAGCCCACGAATGCATCCATCATGTAGGAGACATTTTACTATCTGTAGTTCAGCATTTCATAGATTTCATTATTACAGTCATAATAATTTATGATAAAGGGACAAGTAGACCCAGAATCTCAATATTATTTGATGAAATGTGAATGTAGGTGTTTAATGATTAAAGAAATTATTTCTGGTAAAAATAAATTCAGGCTAAAACTAGTCATGTGGGAGAAACGTAACCCTTTTCACTGGGCTTTAGCACAAGAAACAATCTGAAGTAGCTGATAACTGTTGCGGCTGTTTGACACCCTTGTTCAGATTAAAAAATAAATTAAAAGAAGGAGGAAGGGAATGAAAGAACATTTCCTTACCATGCAGTCACACAAGCTATTGTCTGTGAGCTCCCTGCCCCCATCTCTTTCACCCAGGCACACACACACACACGCACACAAAAAGCCAATTTTGTGTCCTTCTGAGCACACAGATGTTCCTCTTGGCATCCCTACAGTATGGATAGGGGTTTTTTGCAGGCACAGAATGTGAGGCTTCTTTGTTGGAGACAAAGTGTTGCCTGTGGTGGGAATTGCTGCAGTGATGGGAAAGTATCGTAATGTATTGTTGGATTACTGTGTTTCTTACCCCAGTAGAGACAGTACATTAAAGTAGCTTTGTGGGCAGTGAATTGTTTGAGCCAAGCCTGGCTAATAACACCCTCTCCTTGGCAAGCAGTCACACAAGGTATGGTTGGCATAGTTTGGATGGTCACAGGATTTGTTCCAGGCATCTGCAGCAACTCTGATGTCTTGAGGACAAGTCTTAGCAGCCGCATGTGGTGAGCTAATGAGAGTGCTCTGACCATGGAGAGAGAGCAGTTGTACTTTCAGCTCTTCATTTCTTAGTGTTATGAAGATTTGATATGATACAAGCTTTCTTTTAAATTATTTTTAGGACATCTGTTCTAGAGTTTCTGAATAAAGGATCTAAGAAAACAGCTTAGAATGTTTAAATTAATTTCTAAGTAACTTTGGAAACTAATAGCATTAAGTGTTTATATACATTAAGTTTGTATATAAAAGAGAATTCAAATTGTTTCTTGTGCTAAATTCTGCCAGAGAACATTGTGCTTCTTTGGGGACAGCTGATGACATTGTCTACCTAAAGCTCTGAATCCCATTCTTCTGTGGTTGATAGTACCAAGCATGAGGAACACAGACCTGGGGGTCTAGATTAAATTCAATTTGTTCATATAATGTTATTTTTATCTCCATTCTTCAAATATGCACACATATTGTCATGACGTTGACTCTTTTGGTTGACAGTTTTGTACTCCCATAATTAACCTCTGATGTGAAAGGACTACTTATGTAGATCCAATTGAAAGATTACACAGGTTTAAGTTGGACCAAATGGGGTCCAAAAGAGCTTATAGGTGAAAAATTCCTCAAAGAAGCTGCTACTAGGAAGAATTTGGAGGTGGGCCTGTAGAGGGGAAAGTTACCTGACTCTGTATAATAATCACTAATTCTTTTATTTCTCAGTTGTTTCCTCTACTGACAGAATCTCTATTTTTTCCTTTCTCCCCTAAGTACCTTTATTTATCTCTAATTTTCTCATTGTGGAGAAAGTTGTAATAATTTACATTTCTGTAGTTCTTTCATCTTTCCACATCTAGGGAAAAATCCCACAGCCTTATTTGGTATTTGTTCTCAGTGCATGTGTGTGTGTTGTGTTTAATGAGAACTTAGTAGTGGTTCTCTATTGAGCAGAAGACAACAAAGTGGTTATAGAGGAAGGCATAAGCCAAAGGAGTAGATCGGGAAGATGACTCTTGCCCTTGTACAGTGTCACAACAGGTGTTGCTAGTACATTTCCAGGTGTATTTCCCATACTGAATGCAGATCTGCTGTCATGATTACACCTACTTTTTTTGCTATTTTAAATAATCTTTTTTCATCTTTGAGGCCTATTTCTTGTTTGTCTCTCCAATTTCACCGAATTGCATAGACTATATTTACTCTAAGCTTTTCCCTCTTCTTTCATTCCACCTTTAAAAGTTGTTAGCATGCTTCTGTTTTAGTGTCAGTGTCCCCCTAAACAGAATTCCCTTTAGAAGCCCTTCCTACCCTTCTGCTGTCTTCGATGTTAGGAGCCCAGGACACGTTCTGATGTGGTACCCAGAGGCTTTCCCTGGAGGCTCCTCCTTGTGTACTTCCAACCTGAAACTGCCATTTTGGCCTACATGTTTCTTTTGATTTTTCCAGCACTTCATTTCTTCTTTATTGCCTCCAAAATGAAATTTTCTGAAAATTTCCTTATGATAGTTATGTTCATTGATAGTCCATATTTCCTTCATCTCAAGCTTTATTAGCGCTAGGTCAACCTTTGTAATTTCTAGTATCTTAATAGTCTGGTAATACCTTGTTTCATACTCTTTTGGATGGTTTTCCACTCCATTTAGCATTTCTAAAAGCTGCCCTTGGCAATCTGAGCTCACTCCTGACATTGTTGTGTGCAGCAGGTGAGTGGCCTGTTAGGTGACCCTTCTCATTGGTAATGCCTTGCCTAGACCCATGAGGTTTTTCATGGATATTGTGTATATGTTTTCCTCATCCATTTCACAATTTCATTAAGGGCATATTTTAAAACTCCAAAACACATTTGAACACTGTCCCTCTCCCAACTCTGATTAAGATCTATTAATATGTTAGGGTTTTTTGGCAGAAAGTGGATCATGAAATATTTGCTCCTCTCAAAGGTAAGTGCATAGCATTCTGCAGAGAAGTGAACCTTCCCCATGCTTCACACTCCTACTTTCCAGATCTGGAAAATCAAACTGACAGTGTCAAACTGGTAGCATTTTTAAGGCACCATTCCCCAGTTTTCAAGATTTTCATGTTGTCTCTGAATAGACTTTTATTAACTGTGAAAGCCAGTGGCATGAATAATGCAAGTGTTAGCTTACAAAGAAATGTTCCTGACCAAATCTGAAAATGTTCCTTTTGCAGGAGCACTATGAACTCTTTTTCATGAAAAAGTCCGTATTGTTCACTTTTAATGTAAGTAGCTGAGATTGTTCTTGAGGCATTTGAATAAGTGGATGCTAACAAGGAATTGAAATGTCAAGAAATATTAGTTGATATACCTTAAAATGTTGGGTAATGTTCTCTGGTGTAGAAATGCAGGCATTTGTTCCAGATGTGCACACTCGGTGATGCTTCAAGATGGTTTAAGAGAACTGGAAGTAGTTAGGTTTATAATCTGTTGTTACAATGGGACTTTTCCTCTGCCAGATCCCATTTTGTCCTCTTTTAGCTTTTTCAGACCATACAGTCTGGCATTTTTAGCTAAAATCCTTAGCTGAGTGTCTTGCAGTTGTCTGAGCAATCTGCATATGCTGCATCTTACAGACCAACTGCTACATAAATATGATTTGACTTTTGCCACAGTGAACAGTGAGAATGACTGAGCAATCCAGAGGGCAGATGTGATAGGCAGTGCTTTGTGCAGGCACCAACAGCCACAAGGAGATTGGGGAAAAACTAGGGAACAAGGAGGTTCAGGGAAGAGGCTGATACTTTTTTAGCAGTCCTTGGGGAAGGGGCAGTCCTCCCTTGGCCTCAGCTGATGGATAAAGAGGAACCATGTGGTACCTCCTGCTCCTCTTGTCATAGAGTCCCATCCAGTTCTTCATCATTTTCCCTCAAGCCTATCAACTCTCTCTACAGACCTCACCCACATTCTCCAAAGTTGTACTCCTCAATCTCTATCTCCTCCAGACCCCTCTCTCCCTGTCCATTCTTCTTCTGAGACCCCAAACCATTAATGCCCATCTTTCATTAGTGCCCTTCCTTCATCTTTAGCACCTTTTGCATCTCTCCTGTTGCATTCACTTGCAACTGAGAATTCAGGTATCTGCTTCAGCTTTCAGCAGCTCTATTTTCTCTGCCTTTGTATGCCAGCCCTGACATTGACATGGTTACCAGCACTCACTGCCCCTGGAACAGCCATTTTAGCTGTCCCTACATGTCTTCAGCATCCAGCTCTCCCAAGAAAAAACAAATCCAATTTATGGCTATGATGAGGTTTAAATACAAATAAAAACTATGTACAATACCTTTCATCAGTGCAGCTGGGAGCATCAGAGCAGACTTAGATGATGTGTCTGCAAAAAACCTGCTGACAGTATGTGAATTATCCTGGTTTGCTGAGGAGTCTCCTGTGTGACAGCCACTCCAAACTGTAAAAAATTTGAGGGTTGAGCACCAAAGCTGGGCAGGTTTTTAAATTCATTGTCATTATTCCCTAGTTAGTATCATTACCCAGGTAGTAAGGGGGAGTCTGATTTGAATTTTGATAAGAACCATGACTGAATTATCAAAATGTACTATTTTTAATCCCTTATAAGAGAATTGCCAGGATGGCTGGTGCAAGGAGATTGGAATCAGCTGAGTGAGAAAACCAAGAAGCCCTGCCAGAAAAGGAAGACAACTGAACTTAGTTGGTACTGGTGAGAGGGAAAGTTATGGTGGGGTAAGAAACTGCAAAGAAGGTGAGGCTGGCTGGATAAATGGGCTGGAACTAGAATGAGTGAGGAGGCAGTAAGTAAGAGGGGGCAAGAAAATATGTCTAATAGTTTTTTGTGGAATAGAAAAAGAAGATTGGAAATGCCTGGTCTGGGATCTCAGGGAGACAGTGAGAGGCAAGAGAAGTTGTGATTTAGGAAATTGAGTAGGTGTAGAAAGGGAGTAATATTGAGACCACATCTATGAAGCAAACGAAGACAGTATTGTGGAAAGTGAATTTGAACGGTGGAGGGCTGAAGGTGTAGGACTACATGCATGAGAAGTATCTGACTGAGCCAAGGTCTCAGCATGGGAAAGAGGAGTAGGAATTACAATAGTGATTACTTGTGGAAAGATGGATAGAAGAATGTGAGCTAGAGCATGCTTCACATTAGTTTGTTTTTTTTGTTTTTATTTTTTTTCCACTTGGGTACCTTTATCTTTCATCTTTTAAGCAGTTTGTCTGGCTTCTGGTGCCTTTAAGCATAAAGGGCTATAGGTTTTTTTAGTGTTTTGTAAAATCATTGGCTAATTTTGTATATATATTAAATATATAGTCTTTATTTTTTTTTACATTTTGTAAGTTACAAAGTGATGTTTTAATCAAAATAGCTAATTTAAGAGTTTAAACAGTGGAAAAACATAAAAATTTGGACTAAAGACTCAGATTTCTTTTTTCTTTCATTTTCCTCTCAAGTTAAAGGAAATGCTTTACATTATAGACTGAGAAAGCAACTGACATAAATTACTGTGTGATGACATGACTATATCTGATACAAGTTCTTAGATGACAGGAGCCACCTCTTGCAAGTTTCATTTGTCAAAGCTTACCTCTCTGTGCCATGAAGAAAAGGTTACAGCATTCATCTTTGATGTGATATGAAGTACATTTTAAAATACAGATTATTCTGTGGATTACTTCCCTAAAAAGGGAATGATCCTGTACCAGAAGTTTTTGTGAATACAAATTGATTCTTGCAGATGCTGTAGCAAAACTTACAACAATTTTTTTTTTTGCTTGTTCTAGTAATTAAATATTGTCTGCTTTGACTTTTGTTTGAATTGAGGACAAGCATGTTACTTTTAAGAAGTCGTTTACAAGTAAGAAATTCTACCAAGACTGAATGTCCAGACCGGAACAGAATTAGATTGAAATATTTTACACTTTCTGCTGTATTCTTTTGCTGTCAGGGACACAAATGCCATTGATTGTTGATATGGTAATAGCAGAGCTTGACAGTGTCTTCACAGTGGCTTGTTTGATGCTTTTCTGTGACAATTATAAAACAATTCTTGTCAGCCTTTGCATTTACCTTCTTTTAGCAATAGGAATGAAAACGTACATGTTTCTTTCACCTATGTCTGTGCCACCTATGTCTGACACCACTATCTGGCATCTCAATAGCCAAGTGTGAAGACACAGGGAAGGGTGACAAGATCCCTGCACTTGAATGAAGCTGCCAAGGCTTGACCAATAAATTAGGGCTTTGAACAGCTCCATAAGCATAACTAGAGATATTATTTTACCCCCTAACGATGGGATGGACTCCCAAACTCTGCTGCTAGTACCAGCCTGTTTAGTAGGGCTTTTTTCCCCCCAAGTCTCCATACACGCAGTGACATTGCCACTTCTGTAAGCTCCAGTTGTCCAGGGGGAATATTCAAGTGCTTCAGGATGTTTTTCACATCAGCATCTAGTTAATATGCCCAAACTCATTGTGTATTTATTTCCAATTTCTGCTTTAGACGGTGGTCCGTGTAAAGTAGGGTTCTGCTTTGGACTTCTTCAGGTGCATAAAACCTGCTGGTTTTAAGGACATTAGTCCTAGGATCTGCTAATGCACTGTTGTTCCAAAACAGTAGGTGACAATGGCTGTTGCTTAAGTTGATAATTTCATACACTGTTAAAGCATTCTGCTTAATGCTTCCAAGAGTATGAGAGGCTTTTATCTGCTTTTATCTAGCAGAGTAATCTAGACCTCTGCTTCTATCTAGCAGAGTATAGCCTGTGTCCTTGTAGAAGCATGGATTTGGCAGAAGGAGCAAAAATATCCTGAAAAATTATTAAGCAGGTGTCACAAGCAGGAATAGCTCAGAAAAAATGACAGTGTGTTTGCTTTCTTAATTCAAGGAAAGAGGAAAACAAATGGAGTAGGAAGCAAATACAGCTGAAGTGGTAATGGGTTGATGAGTCACAAGAAGCGAGATGGCATTTACTGACGGAATGTAGCCAGCATCCTTGGAGCATTTTTGTGAAGTGTTTGATTGCAGAGAACAGACATGCTTTGAAAATCCTATTTTGAGCATCCATCCCTTATTTGAATGACTGGTTGCTGTGGTAATAAATAATGGATGAATAAAATTTCAGCCAAAAGGGACCTTCAGGTCATCTCTCAGGACTTCACTGTATCATGAGACATGACATTTCAGCAGGTTATCCTGAACTGAACTAGCACATCTTTTTTGACATCTCTTCAGCTGAAGCCATCAATGGCTGAAAAGTCTCAGGGCTTGGAGTTTATTCCTATTAATTCATCAATATTATTTGCAAATTGTCATTCCCATCTGGATTAGTTGGACTTCACTTTCCTGATTATTGCATGCTTTTCCCAGACAGATTTAAGCATCTTTTAATACCAGTATTTTCTTTCTGTATAGACAGCTCAATCTTTTTAATAACAGATCAAGATCTTTATGCATATTCTTTGTCCTCTCTTTAACAGCCTTTAAAGAAAGGCAGTCAGCAGGATACTACCCCATGATACTGCTCTCCCAGTATCTCTTCAACCATCCCTGTTCTACTCTGTGCAAAATTCATGGTAACTTTCTGCTGACATCACTGATCTTTCTTCCCTCACTGCTGTGTACTAAACTGGGATTTGGCCTTTTTGCCCCAGCATTGCTTAGGAGCTCATTCAGAGGGGGATGGTGTGTTATGACTGCTGTCTGGACCTGCTGGATGCAGGATTGCTGTCCCTATCACTACATGTGCAATGTGTGCCTTGCTGCAAAATCCACTTTATGAGATGTAGATTTTTACATAGAAATGCACTGCCTTCAGCTTGACAGCAATCTGCTTTTTTCATCCATACTTTCTCTGAACAAGAATTTTATGTATACTGGCAATGAGGGAGAATTTTCTGGGAAGTGTGCTTTCACAGAGCTCCTTCGCTGTGGGGCATCAGAGGATGACCTGTACAAAACTCATACAGAACTGTGCTCCTTAAGCCCTTTCCTGATAAAGTTGAGACCAGTGTGGGCTCAAGCAGCATTGGGAATGTTTCAGAACATTTTCTATAAACAAAATGGATTGTTCCAAACACAACTTTGTTCCACACCAGCTGCACTGCTTTGTTGCTGGCTGCAGTTAGAGGTGGGTTTGCTTCTGGGGATGCTTTATCATTTCAGTATTACTAATGAGGAGCTACAGGGTGATTTTGAGTGGATTTGAAAGGTGGTAAGGATGGTGAACACAAACTCTGGAGAGAAAGTGGTAGTCAATTTATTTCACTACCTTTGCTGCTCCTGTATTTTTTCTGAGGTTGATAATGTGGTGTCTTTCATATAACAAAAAAAAAAGAGAAAGTGAAAAGGTTTTGAATTTTGTAAACTGTTCTGTACTGTGCTAAGGCACTGAAACAAAACCTCTTGAATAATGGATCTGAAAAACACACTTTGAAATTCTCAGTGGAAAAATGAAAGGCACCAAGACTTCTGATGACATTCACTGAAAGTACCATGGCTCAACTCTAACCATGTCTTTGGAGTGTTTTATATTAATTGATTTTGTATGGAAGATAATCCAGGGATTCCTTTCATTGCAGAAAGCCATCACTAGACTGTGCTGGGGGATATTAAAAAATAATAATGCAAAAAGTGTAAAAAAATCAAATTGAATTCTCTAAATTACACCCTCAGTGTAGGAATTAAACCCCAGATTTAAGAGTTGCCTTTCTACTCCTATCAGAAATGCACATTCCTAAGGGATGGGACAGAGTCCATGGAAGAATGGACAGTGGATGTGAATGGTCATACCCAGCCCTAGCAAGTTCATTCATCTTTGTATTGCACAGTTTATGGTTCCAAAAGGAGGCAATGGAGACTGAAAATCCTTAACAAAGTAGAGGATATATGAGCCAAAATATTCTGATTGTCTCAAAATATCAGTCCTGTATTTTTATAGTATGAAGTAGAAGGTATCTGTGAATGCACGTTTGAAATGAGTGGAAATACCAGCCAAGACCTAGTGAGACTCAGCCATTTTTGTAATTGCATTATTATTTTTGTAGCAGTGTTTCCAAGAATAGAAGCTTTGTTGCCCTCAATTTTAAACTAATAACTTGAGTAGTTTTAATAGAAATAGGACTGCTTGTTAATTTGTGATCACATGCTGTTTTAAATACTGGATAGTTTAGCAAAATGCTTTAATGTCTACAACTATAATTTAGAGTTTGAATAAAGTTCTTAATGCCATTTAGTAATAAGGATGCTTCCTTTGCATGTGAAATTGCACACTTGCAAAACAACTGTCCCATTTTCTTGGCTGAAATTGGTATAATTAGGATCCTCACTTTTAGTTATAGCCTCTTTGTTTTAACATGCTCATTGCTTTCCAAGGCCAGCTCCATTAATATATCTTTTGCTGTAACCTGGAATGACTTTTAAGTTAAAAAAACATTCCCCCCCCCCCAGGAGCGAAATATGTCATTCCATATCCTCTTCCTCCATATCCCAATAAAAATATTGGGGTATTTTGTTTCTTCATGTATCTTTCACATAGTAAAATTACTTTAAAATTACAAGTTTAGAACCTTGACTGAAGAGTTTGGGGAGTTTTGGCTAAACCCTTTAATTTACCATTAAGATTTTAAGAGATTTAAAGCTTCAGTGCAAAAGTGAAAGGATCAGCATAGAGACCAAATTGCAATAAAAGTGATATAGACAGTCAGAAGGAAGCTTCCAAGTCACTTTAGTCTGAAAGTGCTCACAGTTCTACTGATATGATTAGCTAATAGAAGACCTACTTTTTGTAAGTTAAGATGCAGTAGCTTTTTATTTGCATGCAAAGATAATAGACCCTATTTTTAATGTAGTAATAGCACATAAACTTTTTGTATCTGTTTTTAAAATTTCTTTAGCACCATTACCAAGGCTGTGCTGTTTGCTTTCTCTGTGCTCTTATATGTTGTGTTACACTGGTGATGTGTAGTTGCACAGACTCATGGTTCAAACAAGGAAAAGGATTTTCATTTTGATTCTTTTCTAGTTCATGACAGTTCAAAAATTACAAAGAGCACTGAAGCAGTTATTTGGTGACTTAACTACATGTCACCTTCTGGAAGTGGATGTTTGAGGGAAGGTACACCTTGTACCTAGTGCTTTGCCCCATGCAGAAGAGAAGCATGCAGGTACACATTTAAAACAGAGAAAGGTTTTTGGGACCCCTTGTTCCTTGGCTGAAGTTTAGGCAAAGGTTTCTGATGGTGCTTCAGTGGGTGCTCTGAACACTGGCTTGAGAAGAGGTCATGGCTCAACAACAGCAACTGCTGGATTCCCACCTCTGAATGTGAGTGTTAGGTGGGATCCTTCCATTCAAAACTGGGGTTCCCAAAGGTTTAAGATTCATAGCTATTGTAAATAAATTCTGTGGAAGTGGATCAAGCTTTGAGTCTACTTGCAAAATAATTTTTTAAGTTCTAGAGAAGTTCTTATACCTTCATTTATGAATATAACTAAACACCTTTGTCTGCTTCTCAGTGAATTTAATACTTTTACCGGGCAGTAGGAAGTGGTATGAGGAAAATATGTGAATCCTTGAGAAACACAGTGCTTGGGGGTTGGGTGAAGGCCAGTGGTACCTGCTGGTGGTCATTGGATAAGATGATCTTGAAAACCAGCATTGTTACTTAAAAATAAATCGAGTCCTTTTGCAAAGTGGAGTAAGTAGATTGTTTCTTTACTTTTACACTGGTGTCCTGTGTCTCCTAGGCCATTATTCCAATAGTAAAATGCCTGCTTTGTTTTTAGGTCCTGCTTCAAGCTTCTGCTTTAACCATAGGATAGTTTTATCTGTTTCAAGGATAAATACCTTTGTGGATAGAATATGATTGCTATACATAGAGCAACTCTTGCTCTAAAATGTGGTGGATAGACCATCACTGCATGTTGTGATTGTGTTTCTGCTTTTTCTGCATCATCCACATACTCTTGAAGTGTTTTAGCTGTAGGGAACATCTGTCACAAACCCAAATGTTTATATTCATATAAATTGGCAGTTGTGTCAGCTCCTCAAAGAGATGTTCATCGTGATCTTTTTGTAAACACATGTGCTGTGACTGGAAAAGCTTCTTTAATAATTAAGTATGATTAAAGTATCTGGAATCTCTTCCAGTTACTGAAGCAGCATTGAAGATTGTGATTCTTCTTACAAAAATACAATTGCTTGGATTTTGCATTAGAAATATATGCTAAAGTCATGTCTGGAAATCAGAGCAAAGTTCTCTGCAGGCTATACAGTGAGCAGAACTAAAATTGGGGCAGTTGTTCTTAAGATTATTTATTTATTTGTTTATTTTCTATAAAATTAAATGCATTAATAATGAGAAGTACAGTTTCTTCACAGATTTTCCATATGGACCTTCCTGGTTTCAAATAGTACTTTTAAAGGCTTGATTAGAAAAAAATTAGTTTAATGTATTCACTTTTAGGACATCACAGTAGTCAAGCAATCTGCCCAAAAGGAGCTGATGTGTGATGAAAGTGATATTTTGTATTTCAGTTACAAAGATAGAGTTCAATATCTCTCCCACTGTGGGCTGTCAGATAGAGAAAGGATTTCTAATTCAATTTAAACCTCATTCAGTTCGATCTCTGTAGGAATGTGTTGGACCCTGAAGGCAGTGTTCTCAACAGCTTCCAGCATGCTGTAGGCTACCAGTGAGCTGCTTTTCCTGTTGGAGGAAAGAGAGATGGAAAAGGCAGAGAGATGACTGGTCTTTAAAAATTTGTTACAGAACCACTAGTGTTAGTCTTAAGTTTTATTAGATTTAAAATATATTAAGATTGTTTTAAAGCAGCACAAAGTGCTGTAGTTAAAAGATCTGAGTTTAGCGTCAGGTTTTAATAGTTTTATGCAGTCTTTTCAGCAATGTTTTCCTCTTCTTGGCTCTACTGTATATAGTATAGTTTCCTAGATTTCTACACAATTTGCTTAAGTTTTAAGTGCTTTTTTGTCACATGCTTCAGTATTCATCTATTCTTTTGTGTTTTTCCAAGCCACCTATTTTCTCATTAAATGATATCTGCTCTTTCTTTTCTGTATCCACAGACCATTTTTCCCTCTCAGATTTCTTTCTCTCCCTCTTATTTTGCCCTTTCTCAAAACCTAATCCTCCCCCCCACCATTGATAAAGGCAGTAAAGTCTGATATTTTATGCTGAAGATATTTTTAGTGATCAGGATAACTTCATGGTTAGAGGCAATGACAACCCATCTAGCCAGCAGCTGTCAGTAAGGTGAAAGTTTGGTTCATGCTACAGAATTTTCTGGAAATTTCTCCCATATACCCAAATGGCTAAAGCTACTAGTCAACTGATCTTCATTTAAGATACTTCAATGAGGAGCTTTCTTCTTCATTCTCCTTCTTGTCCCAAAACTTTTTTGGAGACCTCTCTTCTCAGTGAGCCTAATGAATCCTGGAAGATACCATCCACTTTGAGGTCTTATGCATTGTCTTTTGATTTCAGCAACACTGAAATGCTGCACGTTAGGTTTTGTAAATAATTCTCGTCAGTTGTGAAACCATTCTGTTTTGAAATGCATATATTTCACAGAGAAAAGGAGAGAACTGATCCCTTCCAGCTATTTAGGTAACAACCAAACAAAGGCTGTGTTCTGTCTTTGGTAGCTGTGCCATACTCTTCACTGCAGCAGTGGATGCAGAGATGGAAATGCTGCAGCCAGACTTCCCTATTACATTTTATTCTGTTGGTAACTGGAGAATGTTTCAAACTATGTCTTGCTTTTGCTCAAGGTAGTCAAGCTTGCTGCATCTTCAGCTCTTTATGCTTTGACTAGGGAAAAAGAAAGTGCAACTTGAACTTTCAAAAGAAAAATAGTTCTCAGTTTTATTGCTGCGCTTCCATCAGTAGCCCTCCAGGTGCATTATAAAACCTATTCCTATTTTAATAATCTTCACTAATTTGGCATTGCCATCTTAACACAGGGTCTGTTTTAAGAACACATTGAACACTCACATCTTCTGACTTAAAAGGAAAAGGAAAGAAAAAAAGAGAGCATAAAACAATGAAATCCAAGCCTGTAGAAAGAATGTTTCATTACAATAGTTGTGGGGTTTCTTTTTAATTATATGTTATAAAAAACTTACAGATGATGCCCACTCTTTGGATGAGGGGATAAGACAAGAAAAGTTCCTTGCCTGAGGCCTAGGTTTGGAAATCTAAACCATAGTTAGCTGGCATTGTACTTTTTGATAATCGCAATGTCACCAGTGATGTAATGATGACTTTTCCTCCCCTTTGATGATATGTTGTCCTGCAGATAATTATTGGCATGATAGCAGATGATACAGTAAAATATTATGATGGAAGACACAAACAGTTTCCCATATAATAAACTGCTTTTGTCTAGAGTCTGCATTCCCACAGTAGGATCTGGTCTTTGATGGGCAGGATTGTATCAGCAGAGACTGGCTCTGTGGTGGTACAGAGTGTGTCCCAGCAGTTTGAGAGCTGATGACATTACACAGCATTGGACTTCATTGCAATGCTTGGTTTTTTTGTGGGGCTGCTGCTTAGATCTGCAGAGAAGAGAGAGCCTTAGGAAATGCAAGACCAGTATTTAACAAAACTTACCTTCTTCCCCCTCTCCCCTTTTCTTCACAGAAAATATCAGAGAGGAACCCGGGTACGCCTGAGACTGCTGGATCTTGAACTGACGTCCAGGTTTTTGGGGGCAGCCAGTGACACAACATTGCTGGAAGCTGATGCAGTGCTTTTGGGACTAGCAGAGAGCAAGCAAGCAAAGCAAAAGGAGTAAAATTACTGCAAAGAGATGTACTTTGTGCTCTAAAACTTATTACATTAATTAAATGCTTCCTCAGGAAATAAATGAAAATTTTCTGTCCACTTAGTCATGTAAAAAATGAGATTAATAAAATACAATAGGCACATTATACCTAATTCTTGCTCCATTTGTATTCATTCATCTATCTAGCTCTTTGCCTTTAGATTTAAAGGTGAAGGTTAACTGAGCTTCCATAGGTTAACTGAATGTGTTCATATTCTTGTATAAAGAATTTCAGAGTCCATCATACTATCTCAAAGGAATGGTGATTTTCCATGGAGGAAGTCCAAAGTTTGCTGTCGTGGTGCTGCTTTTAACAGTGTTTCATACAGAACAGCATCAAGGGTTTCTGATTTACAAGTTGCAGTGCAGGCTGTTTTGCTGCTGACACTGGGTTTACTATCTGTTACAGTACATCAAGCTTTTGTCTCCATCTGCATAAGGAATTAGAGATTATTCTTTGCTTTAATCAGAGTTCCCATTTCCAGTGCATGTGAGTAAAGTCTCCCTGGTGGTTCATAAAAATGGAAAGAAGCTGTTTCAATGAAGTTGGCCAAGCGTAGGTCTTAGTTTTCTGTAAATATAGTTAAGATAAATATAGTGGGTTTTTGAACACACAGCCAAAGAATTATGCTATGGTATTTCCTATATATTTTTGGTGATTTTGTTATCAAAGAACACTTCTTTTGATTTCTCATATAACCAAGCCTGAATTCTGCAGTCATTTGTGATCTGGATAGTGCCTAGCAGGTGTGCTGAGTGAAAGTGAAATTTGCCATTCCTACCACTGAATTGCAAAAGAAAGCCTGTTTAATATTAAAATATTTTTCCCAAATGTTGGAATGAAATGAGATTTGTTAAGATAGTATACCTTGTTTTTCTGCAGTGACTGTCCAGTGACAATGTGTTCCTTTTATATGTATGTTATTCAGCAGATTGCACAAAATTCAGCAAAACATACACTGTCTTAAGCTTGTATTACCCAAATCCACAGACACCTTATCTTTCTGCTGGAGGAGGCCACGTGAGCAGTGATGGAGCCACTGAAGGGTGGTGTAGCTCCTTCTGCCTCTCATGACTGATGTCGCAGTCCCATGAGGGAGGAGGAGGTAAGGGATCCCTAAAGAAGCAGGGTACCAGAGAGCCAGTTCCAGGTTGCCACAGGTCACACATCCCTTTCCTTGCCTCCATCTGAGAGGTGCTTGGATAAGATGGCATCAGTGCAGAAACGGGGAGCAATTCTGTTAGATCACAGCTGGCTGGTGAGTCAGGTTGCCACCCAAGCTCTACAAGTCTTCATATGGTCAAACAAAATTTGTTTATAACAGTATACAAAAGCTTTAACTTGTTTATAGGTTAACCATTGTAATTTATTTTTTAAAGGTTTTTGAATTTTTTAATATATAAAAAGAAAAGCAAAAGGAAAGCTGAAATGCCTTTATACCTGAAACTACAGCCATATGCATAGTGGTTTGATTGCTTATCATACCTCTGGTTAAAAGAAAATCTTTGACCAAATAAACAGAAGAAAACTAATTTCCTACCTTTGCCCTCTCATAACACTGAAACAAGAGGTACAGTGCAGACAGAATCATAGAATTATTAAGGTTGAAAAAGATCTCCATTATCAATTCATCCAACTGTTAACCCAACAGTGTCATCTTCACCGCTAAACCAGGTCCTTAAGTGCCACCTCTGCACATTTTTTGAACACTTCCAGAGGTAGTGGTACCACCACTTGTCTGGGCAGCCTGTTCCAATGCCTGACATCAACTGATATGGGAACTTTCCAAGATACACCTCATGCATGATCTGTCAAGAAGAATATTTTCAGTATAAGGTACTTATTTACCAAAATAATAGTATGAAGCACACAGTAAATGCATAACCATTCTGAAGGAATGGGCATGTTTCAGCAGATCCTTTTATAGTTTTGCAAACTGAAATTTTGTTTCTGAAATCAGTATGGATCCGAGCAAGAGAGAGGAAACAAGCAATATGAGCTTATTTTGTTGCTTTAATTTGCTCATATCTCAGTGATCTTAATTAGGGGATTTTTAAGATGAATTTCATTGGGTGTTAGCCTCCAGGTAAAGAGTTATGCTATCACTAGAGTTAGGAGAAGAAGGCCTTTTAAGAAGTGAGGAGGGATTTAAAATACCAAAAAAAATCCTGTCTGTTGAATCTAACTCATCCTCCATACTTGATCAACCTTCAATAAAAGTGACTTGGGAGGAAGTATATGTGTTAATGTTTTGGGGCAGAATAAGAGTTATTTCACAGTAGGGTAACAGTGATTTTATCAAACCTTGTTCTGAATAACCTTTAGAGAAGTAGCTTTTGGAGGCTGTAGTGGTCACTGTTTCAAATCCAGCTTAGTGTTCTATTTGGAAATCCAAGGGTTGACATAAACTGACCCAGTCACACAAATTGCAGGATTGAACCTCCAATTGCTTTAGGCTGCTGTTAGTCTTTGTGGCCTTTGGTGAAGCAGTTGTCCCAGTTCGTTGGAGAAGTCCCTGTTTGGGGCAGCCTGTGCCCATTGCACAGTTCTGCACAACTCCCAGAGGTAGAGTTGCAAAGCCAGAGCAGGGAATTCTGAAATGTCTTTGTGGTGGGCTGCTGTACTTTGCATTTCCTAGCTGTAATACGTGCTTATACTAAGAATATGTGGAGACTACATGTCCTTAACACAGAATAAGAAACCACCAGCATTCATTACTGAACAGCCACAACGGCACAGTTGCATGACCTGTGTCAATAAGACTATTCTTATTTTTTACTCTGCTCTTTTATCAGAGTAGAAATTGATAATGCAAGCAGGTATTTCTAGGGCCATCCATAAAGAAAAATAAATATGGACTCTTTACTGCTGGTTGCTTCCTGTCCCTAGGAGTTCCCTTTTTTCTTCATGGCCACATTCCTTTTTATTCCTGTCTGCATTTTCTGCTGTCAAATGTGCACAAATGTTTGTACAAGAGCTGTGCACGGTGAAATCTCCCTGTCCACGTGCTGCAGATCCCTGAGTTGCCTTGCATGTCTCTTGGTTTGGGCAGTGGTATCAGTCTGAATTTTTGTTTGGAGGTCATTCTTACTTCAGGTAAGAGAATAACATGAAGAACATATTAAAGCCAGCCCAGAAGCTCCTATGGCCCTGTGTCCAGCACAACCACCTCCTGGAATACTCTTACCACATTATAAATTACATGTACAACTAATGTGAACCAATGAATGCTACTTACACATATCAAGATTCCAGCTGTAAATGGAAATGCATAATTTTGCTGAGAATCCTGAGGGCAGTATGAACCAAGTTCTGTAACTGTCTTTGTTTGACTGCCAAAATCAGGAACTTCTCTATATGCCATGCTGCGTTTTCTTCTAAATTTTGTAGTTTTGTCTTACTCTGAAGCACAGACCAGATGAGCAAAGTTCATTACTAAAATAGTACAGATTTCTTCTCTCACCTTTTTTTTTTTGATTATGCAGCTGAGAAGGCATTTGTTTCATCATCTGCTTTTCAGACATTTGGGGTTTTTTTTCCTGTAATAGTCTTGAGTTTTGAAAGTGTTGGATGGTCTTCTTTTCTCTGAAAAATTTCAGGTAATAACACAAACCCCAGTTCATTAGCAGATACTGAGTTTTCATTTTCCTCTATCATATTCTGCTTTGCATGCTGCCCATGTCTCTTAGTTGACAAATTTGTCACATAGATTTGGATGAGCATGACAGATTCACATCAAGTAGTTGTAATTCATGCTTGGTGTAAAATTTGCATTTGGAATTATAACGCTGAGTGCTCAGAGAGCAGCATGAAATGCATCTTCAGCAGAGGGAGGAGGAGGCTGCTGCCATCCTGGCCTTGCCTCCTCACTTGGTTGGGAACTCTCTGGGAAATTGTCGTGGGCAGGCTCAAATCTTCCCTTCTGCACAAGCAAGGAATATTTCAACATGTTCTGCTAGGAGGACACTTACCTTTATAGACCTGTAACTGAAGAGCTTGTGAGCTTTACCCTAACCCACTTGCACTTCTCACTCCACTCATGTGCCTGAATGTCCGTGGTGTTTTTTGGTTTACAGATGTGGTTAACAGCAAAGTTAGCTTTAATAAAAACCGAATCAAAGCTGGCTTGGGTTTTAGCTGAAGTAATAGTTTCTCTTTTGTGTTTATTATGAACCTCTTTTGAAGGCTTTAAAAAGTTGTCTTAGAATCCTACCTTTTATTTTATGAACAGAACATTAAACACTTTATACATACTTGGAAAGCAAAATATCTTTATCATGATGTGGAGTTGGAAGAAAAATGATCAGTGTTCAATGTTCCTTTAATGACTGACCTGGTAAATCCTCCCAGGCATGTCTGCCCTTTCAGATTCCAGGCTTTTAGGTGATGAGATGGGGAGAAAGAGAAACACTGAAAAAATCAGGCCTGCCTATTGAAAACAAGTTACCATCTTGCCACTAAAGCTTTGGCACTGAGCTCATTTCTAAAGAGAAGAATACTTTACATTTTACTTTCTTTTAGGGCGTTCTGGAAAATTTGGGTTCCTCCTTATTTCTTAATACTGTCACATTTATAAATCAGGCAAATTATTGTTCAAGCATTTTATTCTTTTTCTCGCAGTGTTAATCCTATATGTTGGGAAAGCTATTCCAGTCTTCTGTTTTGGCTAGAGAGCATTTCTGCTAGATACAAGCATGTACTCTACATGCATTTTTTAGTACATTATACATTCTGGAGAAGTGTGTATCGCATATGAAAGGTCTAGACTGCCCAAATGGGGCTATTACATTGTCATCTGGCCATAACCCAAAATAAATATTATCCCTGGTATGACTGCATTAGACTAACATGAGTAAAATCTTAAACACCTCTAAGTGTTCTTGTTACCTTCTTAGTTGTGCCTCATTCAAACAGAGTTAAGCACCCTGATGCACTCACTGCATGGTGGCTCTAATGAGGAAATCTGCCATTTGTTAACTTCTGTCTGCAGGGCTGCGTGTCAGGAGCAGCCAAAAGTTACACTTCCCAACTGGGTTAAGGGATCCAAGGCATCCTTGGAATAGATTCTGTAGTCACTCTGTAGCTTTGGGTTAGTCTCTGAAAGTGATGGCATATATAAATTGCTTTAAAATGTTGACTTTCAAAGTAGTAAACTGGGTCTTTTTTCTTCCATCTAATGAGTAATCAAAGGAATACTGAAATACCAGCTGTGTTAATGTCTTTCACACAACAGCAGCTCTTCTGGTTGAATCTTTGAACAGATTCTCAACCTCAAACTTTGTGTTTAACTGGGAACTGAAGTGTTATTTCACTGTCTCAGTCCAGTAGCATGGGGAAGAAATTTAAGGACTTCATACTTCTCTTCCCAGGGAGAGGAGTAGTTCAGTTCTTCTCAAAATGAAGATTCACTCCACTGAATACAAATAAACTCCAAAACTAATTGAAGTTGAAGGCCACAGTCTGATATGCTAATTACCAAAACATACAAACACCTCAGAGAAGATAGTTCATATATGTCCTGACTTGCCTCACAAATGAGAATCTGGGCACCATGTTGGACATACTTGGATGGTCATGGTGACTGGGAGAGGTGCCTGAGCATTGCAGGAAAGAAAATATCACTCCTATCTTCAAAAAAGGTCCAAAGGAGGACACCGGTGGTGCCCAATGCCAAGACCAAAGGTCATGGATACACACTGAAACACAGGACGTTCCCTCTGAATAGCAGGAAACAGTTTTACACTGTGACAGTGACTGAGCACTGGCACAGGTTGTCCAGAGAGGTTGTGGAGCCTCCACCTGTGGAAATAGTGAAAAAAAAGTCTGGACATGGTCCTGGGCAACAAGGACCATGGGGCCCTGTTTGAGCAGGGAGGAATGGACCAGATTACCTTCAGAAGTCCCTTTCAACCTGTACCATTCTGTTTTCATCTGATTCTGTTATAATCTTACTTACAACTCTGGTTGAACTGCTTCTTTTCATTTCTCTAACTTTTTGAAAGCTTGGAGTTCCTGAGTGGCCTGACCTAGAGATGGTTTCCTGCCAAGCTAGGAGGGTACAGTCTTCTCTTAGGAATCCTGTTGTCAAAAGACAACAGGGCACTGAGGTTCTCCAGAGGTAGGGAAGGTGGAAATCAGTACCTTCTGTGTATCCTTGAAGCTAGTTTGCTCTTTGGTTGGCATGGCCTTCCCTGCAGTCTTAGGGAGACTGTGGCGACTGCCTGTGGCTGCTGCCCTCTCCCACTTCCAACAAAGGTATCGTTCCTCCTTCTTTATTCCTACTGTATGCATGGGCAAACTGAGAATCAGCTCAGTGAGACACATTTCCATTGGTCCAGGTTCTTGTACAGTGTGAAAAGGATGCCCATCCCAGCTCAGAGTTTGGTGCCAGCCACGCCAAGGTAATGGGCAGTGTTGTCATTGTGGCTGGCAGAAGCATCTGGCAGCTGTCCTTCAAGGAGGGGTGATGGTCCTGGACTCCTGTACGTAAATGTCCTCTCCTGGTAGTCACTGGCTACCTCCTGCCTGGCCTGTCTGCCAAAGCCCTTGCTTCAGCCACGCTGGCCTGTGGCAGGCTAGCGCGGGTCTAGCTGTTGAATTGCTTGACCCAGAGAAGGAAGTTTGAATAGGCCAGGCATGGTTTGCTCAGGTTCACCTAAGAGCAAGTGCTGATGTGTGATTTCATTACCACCTGGGGGCCAGGCTTTGCCCTACGTGCCGGAGGGTCTCACGCACTGATCCGGGTTCCTGTTTAGCAGATCACCGCTAAACTCCCAGTGGTGTTTGGTTCTTCAGCCGGCTTAGGGGGGATGTGCAGCCCCGGAGCTGGGGCTTCCCCCGGCCGGGCGGGCAGTGGGCGGAGACGGGCGGCTCGAGCTGTGAAAGAGCAGCGTCAGCTCGAAATCTTTGCCGTGCCCTTTGCACCTCGGGCTGCGGCATCTTTGCACACGCTGCATCACCGGGGAGCTGGAGTTTCATTTACCGACTGAACGACTCTGAAAAAGGTCCTTCCCGTCCCAATTAGCGCGGGCGGGCGCCCGGCGCGGCCGCGGGTTAAACGGAGCCGCGGCGGGCGCGGGGCCGGCAGCGCGCTGGGGGCTCCGGGCGCCGCACCCTTTCAAGCGCTGCGGCGCGCCGCGTTCTTGTATGAAAAACAAGGGGCACAATGCTGGAGTCGTAACCTCCTCACCCCTGACGGCATGGGAAAGTGCACTCCTCAGCTGTTGGCTATAGAAAAGCCGCTGCAGGCATGAGAAATGTTCATAAAAATGCCGTTTAGAGCCTGCCCTTCTACTCTGCACATGTCATCTTGCCTATCAAGCTGCCTAATTGGAAAATTAGGCTGGCCTTAATTTAGAGATCTAAAAGTTCATGCCAATAATTTCCCAGAGACTCTTTTTTCCCAATTATTATTACAAGTGGTTTCAGCACATTGGAAATCTTTACTGAAAAAGAAAAAAAATACACCCGGGAAGAGTAGATCTTACATTTCAGAGACATTCTCTGATTTCTATGTGTGAAATTGTATTGTTGTGCATCCTGTGAATGATCACTCGGAGATGAATGTGAGCCCCTGGTGTTTTCCATGCATCATTCCTTATTTGACTGAACACAAAGAGCTCATCGTATTTTAATTTACAGCATGTTATAATCTTATTTTGGAGCTTAATACACCTGCTATTTTATATCTGGTGAGGCTCTGAAAGCAGCAGTAAGCAGAAGCTGCCTTGCAGCTATAAACATTTACCCCCCAGGGTCATGCGTCTGTGGGCACCACTGATCCCCAGTCATCTCAGGAGACCTGAGATGGTGTTTGGGATCAGCCTGGCTGCTTGAATACCTCACCTCCTGCCTGTGATCAGGGCTCAACCTTGCACTTAGGCACATCCAGGTGGCTGCACTCTATGCCTTTGAGATCCTGGATGGGAGAAAGGCAGTGGTGACCAGGCACATCAGGCTGTCTTGTTTATCCTCAGCTGCTAGGACGAGGAGGAAGGATTTCTGCTGACTCCTCCTTGTACCCTGTGGACAGGAGCTGTGCTCCTCTGCCAGCTGGGCAAGGGCTCATGCAGGCAGGATGGCCAAGTGCTTTTGTTGCTCCTGCTGTTTGCATGAGTGGCTGGCTGTGTTGGAGGATGGATGGTCTGACAAAACCTCTCACTGTGTTTCCTGGCAGCAATAAGAGTGGCTGACGTGTACAGCAAGGGCTAAAGTAAGACTTGATAAATCTGATAGTCCTCCAGATTTTTGTCCTTTTCTGAAAGCTGCACACTGGGAGCATGGGAGCTGGAGAGGCCCATATCTAAGATGATTTCCAAGGTCAATATTGGGTACCTTGATACAGATGCAGTGTCCTAAGGCCATGGACACATCTTTCCTGGGTCTTGCTAAGCCATTTGGAGAGGCTGCTGCTCTTGCACAGCTGCTGTGCTACTTCCCACCCAAGAAACTCACTCCCAGGAGAGTTCCCAAACAATTTTGACTCTGCCGTTTGTTCAGTTTAAGTCTTGTTCATCATTATGTTTGCTTGTTTTGGAAGTTGTGCTTATAGGGGACAGGGGTGGAGATGGAGGGAGGGAGGGCACCTGGTACAAGTTAGGGCTGTTGCATTTCCATCTCCAGGAGGGCAGAATGAGAGGAACAAGAGGATGCCCATGAGTGAGACTACCAGGCACAGGTTAGGGGCAGGGTGCACCTCCAGGGTTTGTGAGGTTCAGCCATTCTCTTGGTGCAGCAGGCCATGCATGTGAGCAGGACCCCAATTTCATCTCCCCTTAAAACTGTAACCACACAGGCTGGGCTGAGATCTAATGTTGATGCAGAAAGCAGGGTTCACCTAAAGAATTCCTATGGGTGAAACCCAAAACATCAGGATAAAGAAATTACAGAGAACAATGTGAAAACAAAGCAAACAAAACTCCTGCTCCTCTTGGGCTCTATCCACCCTCCCTGCAGGCATATAGCATTGCATGGGAGGTCTTCTGGTGATAAAGCACCCGAGCTCCCTGAGAACATCATTGCTATTTCCCCCTTGCTGGAGGGCAAAACCAGGCCAAGATGGGACACACAGACCAAGAGACCCTGTATTCATGACAAAGAAGTGCTCTTACTGTTCCACATTTATTGAGAGGTTTTGAAAGGGCAGGAGGTCTTCCTGGAGCAGGATTGAGTCTCAGAGGAGCGAAACTGGGCAAAGTAGGAGCTTGTGCAAGCCTGAGAGGTGTACAGTGCACAGTAAAGAGTACAAATGTACATGTGTACTGAGGGGAGAAAATAGGCCATAAAAGGCTTCTTTCTTCCATTTACAGAGAAAGACAAAAGCCTGCTGCTGACCCTCTGCAACAGTGCCTCTGGCAGGACCTTACTGCATCTCTTGTCTGCAGTGGGAAGACCCAGAGCTCAGCTGAGCCCCTCCTGTGAAAGGGTCAATTTCAATGTCTCTAACATTATTTTGGGTGCCTTGTTTGCTGGTAGCAGTGAGGGCAGCAGGCTGGAAGGGCAGCAGGCACCTTGGTGCAAACCACCATAGAGCCTTGCGAGCCCTGAGGATGGGCAGCTGGGGAGGCCATTTTCCCTGTCCTTAGTCCCAGCTCACCTGCTCTTTATAGAAAAGCACAGTTGTACAAACATATTGCCCAATTTGGCAGGACAGGGACTTGGTGGTCAGGCCTGCCAGGGATGTGCCCTCTTTACTGCCTTTCCTCTAGGCAGGCCCACACTTCACCAATGTGAAGTTAATGGGAGTTATTCTCCCTGCCCTCGGCCACTTACAATGGAAATCAGTTCAACAGGATGAAAGGCTGATGGTGGGAAAGCATGTCAGAAAATACAATGCAGAGAACACAACTCTTGGGAGAGAGCTCTTTGTTTTGTTATTTGAAAGGGCTCAGGATTTAGTCAAGGGGGTGTAGTTATAATTTACTTTAAGGGATGCTGACAACTGCATTTGTCAAGTCAGATTATGGTCATACTGTCATAAAGGATCACTCTGTTGTTTTACTGCTAGTGTATAGATGCATAAGTACTTTGGACCTCAATGAGGATAAAAAATATGGCTCTGATGTGTGAAAACCCATACTGCTGCCTAAATTTCTGTGCTGCTACATGGTCCTTTGGTTGTGATAGGACTAATCAGTGCATACTTTTGAGCACTTGAATGAATTTTAAGTCTTTGTAGATCTGAAATAGCTTGACCTTCTGACAATCACACTCTTAATTACTTGTCCTAAATACAGTCAAACTGAATGGGATATACCTAGACATTTTCAAATACATGTGAGCTCAAGAGATCAGGCTGACATGGGCACCTTGATGTGCCCCAGCATTCTGAAGTAGTTATTTAGCAAAGTGACCTCATGCCCCTAAGATTCAGTTTTGCTGTTGTTATCATGCCTCTCCTACCAATTTATGCTACTGTGCTCACACAGAGTATTACTATTTACCATCTCTTTTCTGTTTCTCTTAATTTTTAAATTTCAGACTCTCGAAGCCTGAGGAATGATCTATGGTGATTTCAGTGTGTTTTTTATAGTTTTCCTTAGAAAACTCACTATTTATATTTTTTAATCAAATGTTTCCTTTCCACTAAAAGGCCTGCATGTTTGAGAAAGCCAAGTACTCCCAAGAGAGCTGCCAGAACTGCAGCCCAGTTTGTTTGCTGGGGGGGAAGGTGCTTAGCAAGGGTACAGGTGCTTCTGGGGTACTGAGCCACATGGGACAGCTCTGAGCCATTTCAAGCTCCTGAGATGAAACACAGCCCCTCTCAGGCTGTGCACCAGTGAATGTGGGCAGGCCCCTGCATGAAACAGGCCTCATTTGAATGTAAATGACAGGAATTTGCTGCAGTTGTCCACACTGAGGTGCTAATGAAGAAACAACTTTATCCTTCTGAGTTTGGTGTCAGGTCCCATGGCATCACTTCTCCTCGTGGGAAAACAGGGATGAAGAACTGCATCTATGCATGGGTAGACAACTGCCTGGGATGTTTTTTTCTTTTCACATTACTTTACAAATAGCCCTTTCCCTTCTGTCTCATGTTTAATATTCTTCATGCTGTGCTCCAGGAAAAAAGTACTCGAGCTTAGGAGAGTTCAGTCTTCCCAGCCTGAAAAGTTATTCAGAATTATTTTTTTTTTTTTTACATGAGGTTGTGAACGTTAAAACACATTTCTCACAGCCAGGTAGGCAGAAGGGGATGTTGGCAGTGTACATCTCATTCATCCAGCATGACCTGTGGGTACTCGCTGGGTACTCATCTGAATCGAGGTTCTTCTAGAGCACTAACTTTGACTGTAAAAATCAGGTTTAACTGGCAAGCCCTGGGTTTGTTATGTGAAGCTGTGTTTTTAGTATAGGAATACTCCAATTTTGAGTCCAGCCATTCATTTAATTCCTGAAAAACATGTCCGTGTCTGGAGGCTCCGGTAGGCTCGGTGACTAAAGCTGGCTCTCTGGCATCGCACTCTCCCCATGTTCCCAGGTTCACAATCCCTTGAAATTCAGGCTGGGCGAGACAC
>QUSF01000001.1:40869718-40970911 GCA_003676055.1 Chloebia gouldiae | reverse complement strand
GGCTGGGCGGGGCTCCGCGGGGCCGTGCGGGGCTGTGCGGGGCGCGGCGGGGCCGTGCGGGGGCTCCGCGGGGCCGTGCGGGGGCTCCGCGGGGCTGTGCGGGGCTCCGCGGGGCCGTGCGGGGCTGTGCGGGGCCGTGCGGGGCTCCGCGGGGCCGTGCGGGGGCTCCGCGGTCCTGCCGCAGCCGTGCTGGGCTGGCCGGCCCGCCCCGCACTGGCCATGTGGCCGGCGTTCGACCGCGGCGCTGCGAGCCGCATCCGAGCAGCTGACAGCCTGAATAATTTACTGCATGCAAACGGCGGGACCTGCTGTCTCCGGCAGTGCCGGGTCCGATTGCCACAGCCCATCAATCCTAATTGCTGGGCTGCGCTGACAGCAGCGGGGCCTTCGCCCCGTCAGCGATTCGGCAGCTACCGGGAGCACCGTCCCCTTCCACGGCCTCCCCCGCCAGGGAACCTGGCATCTTTTCATGCTTTTACTTTTATTTAATTGAGCTGCAAAGCCAGACCCGGTGACTCCCATATGCTGTGGCCCCCAGGCCATGCAGGGAAGCCCCTGTCCCAGGGGAATGGAATCTAATTGTCTCCAGCGGCGGCCAGGACGCTGGGTATGGAGAAGAGTTTCCCTGGCACAAGTCTCACTTCAGTCCTGTTTTAAACACCTAAAGCAAAGGAGCATCTGCTCCCTGTCTTATCTCTTAGATTTCTTTGCCAGGAAGCTTCTTCATGGCAGCCCATCTTCTCTTTTTCATTTGCCATTTCCAGACTACCTTCCCCACCCTTAGCTGAGCCATCCCCTACCATTTCTCAGATACCCTCTCTGCATTGCTCAGGTATTTTCTCTGCTTCCTAAATCATCCTGGTTCTTCTGCAAATCAGGTTTGGTCCTCAGTCTCCTTTATTGATCAACCAACTCCTTGTGAATGCACGAGCTTTCAGTTTTGGGCGCTTTTGCCATGGGGCAGTAGCAGGATTGAGCTCCCAACACACCGCAGTCATGTTGATTGGGTTGTTTGCAGCTTTGTTTTGCTTATTACAGAGTCCTGACCACCTGGGAGATTGGGTGGCACAGCTGGATAAAGGGAAGAGGCAGAAAAGAGGACCAAAAACTTTACCCTGTGCCGTAGTCTGGGAGAGCAGGATAGAAGGAAAGAAGCAGGAAAGGCAAGAGAATCAGATAGTGGGGCAAGAGCTCACATGGCCCTGGAGTAAACCTGGACCTGGGGAAACTCCTCATCAGGACTGGGCACAAAGGAGCAGGCTGCTTGTTTTGGCTTGCAGTGACAAATGATTGTTCTTCAAGTCGTCACCTTGTAATTGATGACTGTGTGAGAGAGCAAACCCACAGGAGCAACTGTTGTTTGAGTGGCTGGGGGATGCAGAGCTGGGCAAAAAAAGCCCTTCTGGGAATGGTGTAAGGAGCCTATTTGGCATCTCTAAGTATGTGAGCTATTTCAGGTATGTTTGCTCAACTTCTCCATTACTTGCCAGCACATGATACAGCTATGCCTGTGTGTGCCTGCAAGCTGTGTATGAGAGAATGCGTGCCCTGGTGCAGCGAGAAGCAGATTTCCTTTAAAGCTCTCATGACGGACCCCCATGGATAGCAGATGAAAAAGATATGCTGGTGGTTTGCTGCTCGTGTTGATACAAACCCTATTTAGTCTCAATTAGATCTTGGGCATTTGAGAAGTGGGAATTATTTTTTTTTTGGTTCCCTTTCCTTATGTACTCTCTAGCACAAATCACAAATAGCACAAGCCCTCTGTTACCCCTCTCTCCTCCCTGTCAATCCACGCTTAGAATATACAGCTGAATCCAGGCAAAAATTTTGGAAAATCTCTGCTGGAGGGAGGACTTCATCTGATCCCTTCCTTAATTAGAATGTAAGCTTGATTTGTCTATCTTGACATGTGAAAGGCATTTGTATGTTAAGCAAATACTTAACAAAGGCTTATTTCAAGCCTGTACAAATGAATGCAGTTCCCTGCCTACTCAGTTTTCCCAGGAATATGAGCACTGAGGGGTGAGATGGAACTGCTTTGTCTCATTCTGGTGCTGAGAAACACAGATGACTGAGGGCAGGTGTGATGGAGGTCTATCATATTGTTTTATGCTAGGGATTGCTTGTTTTTTTCAGTGTAAGGGATAACTTTGCCCTCATGCATAGAAGGACTTTGTCCCCAAAGCCCTGCTCTTCATCATGCCTGGTGAGATTCTTCAAGCTTAGAAGAGGTTTTTCCCATCCCACATGAACACTAGTCATTGGGCTCCAAACTTCCACCTTTTGCCCGTTTAGTCCTTCTCAGAAAGCCCCTTCAAATTCCCACTACAATAGGCATAAACCTGCTAGGGGGGGAAAAACCCCAAACCACCACCATCATCAAAACAAGCAGCTTTTTAAATTCAGATACCAAATGTCATGGTTTTCCATTGGTTTAATCTGACACAGCTTATTTCTGAGCTGTGGATACAGTATGAAATATCTATATATCTAGAAATCTCATTCAAAATGCTAGAAAAGTGGACTTCTCCTGAGCTTATTCTGGCTTCATCTCCCATGCCTCTGTTGTGCTGGGACCAGTAGTAACAGACAAAGCTTGGAAGGATGCTCAGCAGCTCTGCAGGTGCACAGACTTCTAAAAACAAACAATTTTTTGCAAGGACAAATTAGCAAAACAGGTTTTATTTGGACGTTTTTGCTTAGGTAACACTGCAGTGCAGCCCTCTGTGGTGGTGAGGTGTCCCATGTACCCGCTGGCTCTGCAAGGTGCCATTTTCTCCCTCTCCTGGTGCTTTGTTCCCCCTTCACGCTTGGCTTTTATATGGCATTATTGCAACAGCAGTCTGGGGGATGGGCAGGAAGAAGTGACACTTTGATTGACCATTTTATATAATCTTTAACAATAGAATGGTTTTAGGGACTTGGTACAGCCTGTACTCAACATAAAACCCAGTCTGTTATCGAGAAGTGCTTAGATGGGGAGATAAGCTGTTAATGCTAGTGGAGGAACATTACTGCATAAGAATACAATGATGATATTTTTTTCCCACTTCCACTCTTTTTTCCTTATTTAAAATGTTCCCTTGAGCATTACCTGATGGACTTGACTTCTGCATCAGGTCATTGTTTTGGTTGGACAGGCTGAGATATTTTCCTTATTTTAGCTATTGCTAAAATTGCATTTTTTTCCTTCTTTTTTAAGTAGCTCAAGATACAAGCTGATCAAGACACACATGTTCCAATCTGTTAGAAAGAAACTTTTATATCCCAAGAAGTAAACCCTTGTTCCAGATAACAGGGATATGTATTATCTAGTGATATTAATACTTAAGTAAGAGAAAACAATGTAATGAAAATTCCCCCCCTTTTTTTCCCTGAAACTAACTAGCAGCTCTTGTACTCCATACAAGAACGTGTGCTGATGGTTGTCCAAATAATATTTATATTATGTTAATTTCATACAAGAATGATACTTGGGCAGTTTCTCACCAGAGCCATCCTTTGGGATTCATCATGAGGACTGAGAAGGAAACTCACCCTCAGGTACCCCGGAGGTGCCCAAGTGTGCCAACCAAGCAGTGGGAGAGCAGGGAGCAGGGCTCTTGGCTTCCTTGTATTCAAAGGTGAGGGGAATGGAATCAGACTGCATGATCAGTTCTTAGCATGTGCACCTCAGTTCTTGAGCCTGCTGGCTGTCCCTCAGCTCTGCAGGAGGAGGAGGTTCTCCACGACAGTGGGAGCTTCTGCTCTGGATCAACAGAGACATCGATGCCCTCTTGGAACTGGGCCTTCCCAAGGGCCCCTCCATAGCATCAGGGATGCTTGTCCACACACAGGATACCTTAGGGGGTCTGTCTCACTGCACACGTGTCATTTCTGTGTCAGCTCCATCCTGCTCTGCCAGGAGGGAAAATGCTGTGCGGTTTGGAGGGTGCCAGGGGGACTTCTGGCTGGTAATTTCATTTTCTCAGGGGAGATGGAGGACTCTGTGATGGAGATGATGTGTGGAGAAGTGTCTGGATTGAGGAAGGATTGGTGAGAAGGGCCTGCCCCTTGGGAATAGCAAGATTTTAAGGAATCCTGCCCAAACCCTTGGTGCACAAAGGGTGGTGGGGAAGCACCAGGTCCCAGTGGCTCTCCTGACTTGTGAAGTGATGAAGTGAGAGGCAATAGTTCTGCAAAATGGCATTGCAGAGGGGAACAGCTCAGCCTTGACATGTTGTGGTGGGGAAGGCAAGTGTCCCACTGACACATGTAATAGGAGAATGGCTTGGTAGTACCTACAGCCTCATCCTTCCCCTCTGCTCCCACTTGTGTGGCCTCCACTGGGGCAACAGTTCCAGTTTCACTTTCAGCACTGCAAAAAGGTGAGTTCTTGAGAATACAGAGGGAAAGAGTACTCAGGGACCTGGGATATATTTCTGAGGAAACACTGACAAATCAGCATCGTTTGGACTAATGACAATACAGAGGGCTTCTAGTAAGTACACATCAGCTGTGGGGAGCAGTGTTTGCTGTGTCCATGGAAGACAGGAATGAAAAGTGATGGTTAGGAGAGCATTGCATTAGACTTCATAAAATAATTTCTATCAATAAGGAAACTGAAGCAGCAGGATAAATTGCCAGAGGGAACTTGTGCAGCTTTTGTTACTGGAAGTCTTTAAGAACAGCTCAGGCAAGCATCCACCCAGCTGCTGTCCTGCCCTGGCTTCTTGAACTCTTTCCTCTTCTAGGACCTATTCAGCAGAGGGTGTTAAATGCGTGCTTGACTCAGACTGGAGTCATGGGCTTTGTCTTGGCTAGGATTCAGGCGTTACAAACAGTGTTAAAATTGATCCATATTCAGGAAAGCATTAAAACGTACGAATCATTTCAGGCACGTTTAGCACCCGGTGGGTTTTGTCTTGCGTAGGAAGGAAAGGGTTGGTAACAGAATGTCTTAATTAACACATTTCAGAACTCCAGTGTGGATGCAGTCGTGTAACTTTCAACATCTCCTTGCTGGCCAAGTTGAAAGCAACGCTGCCAAAACTTCCCAACACGTCTTTAAAGCCTGACCAAGGACCAGCCCAGGGGGTTGAAGCATGTATTTGAAATGAAGCATTTGCTTAGTTCCCATACTGGCTGCAAGGGCACCAGGAGAGGGGTTTTGTGTCTGGAGTCAGTGTTTTTCCAGCAGGAGGACATGCCATGGTGGGTGTGTGCAGGATGCAGCCATCCTTTGCCAGCAGCCCCTTGCCCTGCACGCAGCTCTGCTGCTGGCACACGCAGCCCTGCCCACGGGCTGCTCCTCCTTCTGTTTCTGCCCGATGGGATCACCCTGCCCAGGGCTCCTCAGAGCAAGGGGGGTGGTTTCTGGTCTCAGCAGGGCGCAGCAGACCTGCTGAAGTGGCAGCCAGACATGACGAAAGTTTGGTGCAATGTCCCTCTGTCTGAGGACCACCAGGACGTGCAGGACGTTGCCAGCTCTGCTGGATGCTGGGTACTGGGAGCAGCTTCTGCCTGCCCCAAAACCCAGCCCCAGTAAAAGCTGGTTGCCTCCACTTCATCTGCTCACATTGCTCTGTTCACTGCCTTAGCACTGATGTTGTTATGCAGACAATGCCTAATGAATGATGAAGTGTTAATTAATTAATTTTTTCTTTTGAAAGTTTTTTGTTCCTGCAGTGAAGGTCTTTCTCTAGATTCTGGATCCTGCATAGTAGGGTACTTTCCACTTAAATTTTTGTGTGTGAAGTTAGTGGAAGAATACAATTTATATACTTTTATATTTTAAAAGATAGTCAGTTTACAGATAGATAGTTTAGAGGTCAGAAGACTCTGTAACATACTTGACTACCCTCATTCAAAAGGAGATATATTCAATATATACAAGCAATGTTTTCCTCCACCTGTGAAATGAATATGAGCAATTGATTCACACAACTCACACTGGTACTTTTCATTTCCCTGTCAGAATCTGATTTATATCAAACTATTGTTGTGTTTGTGTCCCCTCTAATTTACTGCTTTTCATACCTTTTCCTGCTGGAGACTGTCTTCTCTCTTGTCCCATTTAAAACCATCAGCTTTTTTCCTCTACTGTTGGTTCTATGACAGAGCCTTATATGAACTGCTTGTATCTTTGCTGACCTCCAAGGCTCCACAGGATATATTAATTTCCCCTAAGCATCTGCAAAACGTTATTGGTTTTTAGCAGGACTTTATCAGGACCTAAAATGTGTGTGTCCAGTGTGAAAAAATGTGATTTTATTCAAATATCTGGTGCATTTGCTTTTTTAGGCTATTTATGGACATGCTGGATGGCAACCTGTGCAGCATAAGGCAGATGCTCCCAATAGTAATGCTTGTATTGAAGACTGTTTTCAGTCTAGCCATTCCTTGATACTTGTGGAAAACACTTAGCTACAGCTTTCATCGTCAAGAGAGCCCATTTTGCAATACCTGGATGGATGGATGGATGGATGGATAGACAGACAGATAGATAGATAGATGTCAGCCAACTTCACTGCAGTGTGAGGGGATTTCCATGTACACGCAGCTTCACCTTCTGCCATCTGATGCCAGGATGAGGACATGAAGGATCATGTCCTTTTGTCTCCACAAAACCACCAGGGAAGTCCCTGCTCCGTTCTCATGAGTGGCAAGACATCTGTTAAAATCAACAGGACTTATATTTTTTTCCCTGTGTGTTTCCTATAACACATGCAGCCATGGAAATCAGAAATAATACTGTAAACATTGAAGTAGCCTGGTGTAAAAGAAAAGCCTGACAAGACTCTGGGGATGAGTCAAAGCTTCATTGTTAATCCCAGGGCTGGCCGGCAGTTGCTATTCTGTTATCAACCTTTCTTCACCCCCCAATATTTTGATTCCAAAAAAAGAGACTAAAAACAATAATTGATTGCTTAGCAGTGATTTCTTTAGAAACATTATAAATAGATGAGTACTGCACTGCCCTACACTGAGAGTTTGAAAAGGGTATTTATAAGGCTCCTTAAGTTAAATGAAGTATAAGATCTTTATTGGTCTGTGGGCTGTAAGCGCCTGTGGCAATACAGGGACAAAATAAGACCAACAGAAAAAAAAAAGTACTCTTTGATAAATAACCTTTCCATATTAAATGCACATCAATCTGACATCAACAATTAGCTGTCAGGTGCTTGGCTTTGCTAGCAAAGGCCAATTTTCAGATTAGTGCTAATTGCAGGGCGGGCTGACACATCAGCTCAGAGCCCCGGTAGCCAAGGGCCGGCAGGAGCGGGTTCAATAGCGGGAGCAGGGGAGGGCTGAGGCTGCCTGTCTCCAGCTTGCTGGCAGTTTGACTGTAGACTAAAGTAATGGAGCTGGCAGGGTGGAATCAATTACTGGCCAATGAAGATTTTCCCACAGGTCGAGGCTTGGGAAAAAAAGGACGTTCCTGCTGCCGAGACAGCTGGCATGAACTGTCCACTGGGAAAGGAGCCTGGAGAATGAGAAAAAGAGGGACAGTTTTCGGTGATAAACTGGTGACAGACTATAAATTATGAAAAGGGGATTTGGCAGAGGATTTAGAACTTGCTACCTCTGCTTTTCCCTCCCCCAAGATTTTAATGCCAGCCATGCTCACTGAGTCATTCAATTATCTTAGTCAGAAAATGAGAAGTGTTAAGAGAAAAAACTCAGAATATTTTTTTCTGAGCAGGGTGTGCGCACATGTGAGCTGAGCTTTAAAAACCTTTACACGAGCAATTTCCTCTCTAAGAAACCATTGGGCTGAGCCCCTGAGTGCACAGCTTACTAATGCTGCTGTGTCTGGTGCTTGCTCATGAGACAGCTGGATTTCTGCAGTGCTGTTACAAAGGTCACAAAACATTTTGCCTTTTTGAGCAAGCCGAAACTTCTTTTGCTGCTCCTTTTCTATAGCAGCCCAGTTCACTTCAGCCCTGAAGAAGACTGGAGCAGGGCAGGAATGTAGCCCCTACCTCTTTTTTTTTTTGCTGCATCTTGGCAGGAAAGCCAGTGATCTGCCTTTTCTAAGAAACACTGTCCTTCACTGGCAGAAAGAGCTGGGAACAACCAGCTCTTTCTGTGTGGCAAATCAGATGCTTATGCTATAAAAATTAAAATATAACTGTTTAGGCATGCACCTAAGTGAAATCTTTATATATGAGTGACAGAAATGCCAAGCAAAAGGTTCAGATTCTGTTCTTTCTTCTCCTTTTGAAAGTATTTTCATATTAGAGTGAGGATTAAATTGCTTCTTTCTGTCTCCTTTTTTGTGCCTGTGTATGGAAGTCTATTGCTGAATCTCATTTTACATCTGTGCACTCCAAAGTAAGGCATAATGAAGGTGTCCTATCATCCAACAACTACTAAAGACAAGTTTATGCAGCTTTGTTTTGCAGTGCATGGTGCCATAGGGCAGTTTACCTGAGAGCAGGGTCATGGCCCTGCAGGGACTGCCCCAGCTGTCCTGGTCCAGGAGCTGTGTTGACCTATGGTCCCAGTAGTTATCCTTGGCTTCTTTTGCTTTGCCTTCTGTTTTCTAAGCCAGCATGATTTTCTTGATTCACAGCTTTGAGCTTTCTTTCATGGCCCTGAGGGACAGAAATCTACTTTTTAATGAAAGCTGAGATTCTTGTGTAATGATTTCCATTTGGGAGCTGGGGCTTTAGGAAAAATATCCATTATCACAAGACATTATCAAGAAACATCAAGGGAGAGTTGGCAATGTTGAGCTTAGGTTAGGTTTGAAAGGCTTTGTGGGAGGCTGGTAGAAAATATGAGTCCGTGGTTTGCATCAAGTTTAACTGGATCTTTCTGAAACTTTTAATTGCACATATCAGCATGTGGATGGAAAAGAGCTTGATTGGCATGTCAACTTGGCAGGGTCTGGAAAAGGATTTGTCTTATCTATGCCAAGAGCTGGGAGAAAGTGAAAAAAATTCAGCAGTCATATGGCTCATGCAGAGCCCCTTTCTCCTTCCCACTCCTCGATGTGGCTGATGATCCTCTTCTCATCTTCCTGCCTTTCTCTTTTCTCCTCTACAGACACCAGAAAAACTCCCACTGCTGCCTCTAGACTACAACAGGGGAGACAGCTACTCCAAGAGATTTTTCAGCTGCTTCACCAGCTCCTGTCACCCTTCTTGGCTTCAGCTGTGGCATTTGCATCAGCATTGCTCAGGATCTCACTGCAGCTAGACTCAGGCAGCCCTGCACCATGGCCCCTGCCACCCTCACCACCACCACCACGGACTACAATAGTCTAACATAAGCTGAAGTCTGCCTGCTGCTTTTTACCTCAAGCTTCAGCTTTGGCTCATTTGAAGGATGTTTTTAAGGATGAAGAATGAGGGGGCTGCTGCTGAGGCAGATAAGAGAGACGTGATGCTAGTGTCAAAGAAGGTGAAGGTTCCTCTTGGTCCTGACCTGCCTTCCATGGTCTCTCCTGGCTCTCTGTTTCCTTCCCTTGCTCTCCCAGCAGCTGCTCTGACATGCAGGCTGGGGCAGACATGAAGGTGCATGTGGGAAGTACATGCTGCTCCCAGAAGAAAGGTCATATAGCATCTACTGTTGTTTTCTTTGTGAAGGGTGACAGATATCCTTGTGCCCTTGTGGAAGGAAATCTGCTTCTGGTGACTGAAGTTTTTTAAGAAGCACAGTGATGGACCTGCTTTAAATGTGTTTCCTCAAAATTACTAAGTGTGTCTGGCCTGTGCTATTGAGGATCCATCAGATGCCCAAGGCATGCTGACTTCTGAACCTGATGGTGTTCTGGCCTCACTACTACTTTTCCTCTTCTCACATTTTTGCCAAGTCTGTTCTCAAAATTGTATAAGTCATATTCAATTTCTCAAATAATTTATCTGATACTTATTTTTCTAAAGTAATTTATCTTATCTGACCCTGCCGACAGGTCTGGAGGCTGAACAGTTTCTTTTCCAGGAGAAGAAGATTGGGCAGTGCTCCTTATCAATCATGGCCACGAGCCACTATTTTGAACTGCAATTTGCTTCCTTGGGGCAGACAATTCCTGGTGGGATGCCCTGTGGGATGAGCAGTCCCAGTGCTCATTTTGAGGCACTGGGAATGGTGGCAGGTGAGAATGGTGACTCTGGTACCTGCTACAGACAGAGAGTGCTGGCAATTAAATGCCAGCAGGATTGAGCTGTGCCTTATCTTCAGAAACTCAGGAACTGTCCTCTAAGGACATGCAGGTTGAAGGAGTTTTTAGTGTGTCACATGCATGTTGGCCTGGCAGCAAATCAGTTTGATTGAATGGAGCAAAAATGCACCCTCAGAGGTTTCTCTTGGCTGCACTGAATCCTGCAGGGTACCTGCAGCTCTTCGCCAGGGCCTAATGGCAGGGTAATAATGGATTTAGCTAAATTAGGTGATGTCTTGGCTTCAGAGCACTGTAGTGAGATAAAAAGTGAAATTCAGAACTGATTGATGTCTTGGCTATGATTTTTCATTATAATTGCTGAAGACTCCCTTCTATTGGCTGCATCATGAGGCCATGGCTTGTTAAGGGGGTCTCTGTGGCTTCTTCTGCTTGGTCTTGACTTTTTCATGGCTCACCTTTTAACAGATTCACCTTCCCCATGTGACAAGTAACATTCAGAGTAGGAGAGAGGCTCATTAATGAATGTGAATGTGTGGCAGGCATGGCACCAAGGTGTCAGGCACAAATCCAGCCATAGCCTGGTGGCTGCAAAGAAAGAAAAGCTGAGTGACAGGACAGCCTCTCCCAGTCATTTCCATGCTGGAAATCTCCCATCAGAAGTATTCAAAGTGCACTGGGAGGCAAATAGATGGGACAAAGCTGATTTTTATATCAAACAGGCAATGCAGCCCTACTGTACTGCTTGTATAATTTATTTTAATATGTAGTTCAATAAAATCCCCAGGGATAGCCTTTTTCAGCACTGAGGCCTGGCTTGCCATTTGCTAACTGTCAGAAGTTTTAGTGATTCTTATTCAGCAATGGAAGAGGCCAAAAGGGAGGTGAAAAGCTCTTCCACTTCCTTCATCATTCAAAGTGCCATCTTCCAAAGTTTGTGCTTGAACATCCTTCCCTTTTCCCAGAACAATTCTGAGCAACTCCATTCATAGGAGGAAAGCCACTCAGAGCAGGTTTTCTGTCTCAGGCATAGTTTGTAGTGATAAAAGGTAAACATGTGGTCCAGAAGCCCTGCAACATGAGCTGTAGCAGATATCCATGCTCCTGGAAGCTCTTTCCATACCTTTCCCTTGCCTCTTCCAGGAAGACAGATGGAGAAATTATTTTGTCTGGTGAAAAGTCATCCAGAAGGGTAACAAAACCTCACATCACTTGTGTTTTCTTTCCTGTCCCCAAGCCCTTCATTCTGGATTTGTCCACACAGAGCCCTGACAGCAGCATTGGCACAGCTCTGGGCAGCTCTGCCGGCTGTCCCAGCAAACACGGCTGCTCGTGCAACAATGCCATGGCCCAGAGGAGATCTCCACCCAGGGACCTGAACTGATTCCAGTCCTGGAACACTGAGGAAACAATTGCAAGCATTCAGGCTTAGGTAAAAGGACTGGAAAAGGCTCCAAAAATGTGGAACGGCAGGACTTAAGTGCGAGCATCCTGAAGAGATCCTGTTTAAGTGCTGGCACAACAAACCTCCCTCACAGGAGCTGGCCTCACCCTCCTTAGGGATGTTTTCTAGACAAAAACACAAAGAAAATACCCACTTAAAGACCCCAAAACTGGTTGCTAGTACCAGTTAGTCGCCCCCTCCATAGATGTGCTCGTGCAGCCCTGCTCACACCACTGTGCAGTGATCCAAGCAGGCTTGGCTGCACATGTTGAAGCTCCTGAGATGGGTTGGCTGCAGGGTCACCAACACAGCTGCAATCGGTGACTGGCATGGGGTCTGCAGTGGTGGAAGCAGCTCTGAGTTTCCCTAGCTCATACAGATCCTTCAAGTGGCCTTAAGAAACTTGATTTTTGACAGAGGATGTCCATTCCCAGAGCCAAAATGTGAGGCATTTTAAAGGACTTACTCAAACCCACTGTGACTCATGCAAAAATAAAGCATTTATGGATATGAAAAGACCATTTATCCCCTCTACACACAAACCCATTTTTTTTATCCTTTCCACATTGTAAAATCTTTGGGAAAAGGGACTTCTTGTTGCTCTCAATTCAGGGCTTTATGACCATGTGGTAAATAATTTTCTTCTGAAAGGAAATAATGGAAAAGCATCTTTCTCCTTTTTTCTTTTCTTTTTTTTTTTTTCCTCTCTGCAGCAATTCAGGCTATGAGATGATTAAAATTATCAGGATTTTCTCTTCATGATTTCTAATGTAAATATATATAATATGATGCATAGGAGGGCTGAAAAAATGTCAATGAAACCCTGGTAGCTGACAGATTAATGCTTCATATCCAAGATAATGGTCTCTTTACCTGTTCATGAATCCAGTGTAAAAGAATTTCAAAATATTAATAAAATATAAAGTATTCCTCAGAGCTCGCACAACCTCCAGCATCTGCACAGATGAGATCCAAACCTCAGTGTGCTCTCTAGGGATGGCAGTGTATGTCCTTGCTCGTCAGACAGTGTTGGCAGAGGAGGTGTGCTGGGGACAGCGTGCCCTTCTCTGAATGCTGATGCCACATGACAGTGCTCCTGTCAAGCACTCTTTGAAGGACTCTGCTCAAGATTTATTTTTTCTCCTCTAAATATCTTTTTAAAATCACTGCCTGCTTATTTGTACAGCTTTCCCAGAGTCCTCTTTCCCCAGCTTGTTTATAGTTGGAAGGCCTTTGCTTATTGCTCATCCTAATCGCTTGCATCTTTATTTGGCCACACTGAACCTCCTGCCCTCACCCATGTCTCCACTTCCTACTACTGACTGTGCTTTCTTTATGGATCTCTTTACGTGTTTAACTTTCTTTCTGTTCACAACGTGTTTGCAGTTGCCAGGATCACAGACATGCTTCCAGGATTAACTCTTGCAGGAGGATGTCTTTTCCTAAGAAAGCCAAAGCTGTCTCCAGCTCACCATCAGTGTTCACCTGTGCAGCAGGGGCAGATGACCTCAGTGTGCTCCTGATTAAGGCAAGCATCTGCTGATTTTGGCCTGTGAGGTGACCATGGTGGCATTGGCTCCTGGAAATCAAGCCTCCATGCCTGGCCTGCCTGTGTCCTGAGGGCATCATGAGCTGTGGCACTGCTTTTCACCATGAACCCTTCCTTTTCACTTCCTCCCTTCTCTGCCTCCAACCATGGCAGTTTGCCTGAATAGTTTTTTGAACTCATTTGCATTTTTTTCCTAGAAGCCCTTTTGAACCACTGATACATGTTTCCACTTTTCCTTCACACTGATGTAAAGGCTGGCAGTGTCACATTCTTGGCATGTGTAAAAACCAGCTCCTGAATTTCTCTCCTCAGAAAGTCTATATAGCACCCATCCTTACATTACTTGCTTGACCACAATATTTTCCTAATCTCTTTGCTTCCTTGGCTTACTTGAGGTATTTGCTTCTGATTCCAATCTTAACAATGTGCTACTGCTCCCACATTTGTTTAGTTTCAATAAGAGAGGCAAGCACAAGTTCTCCAGCTCCTTATATTTACAATTCCTCAGTAAATTTCCCACCTTATCCATTTAGCGCACCTACACATTATAGGTGTTTTAATGAAGACACTAATGCTAACTCTGCATTTATTTTATATATTCAGGTAATGTGCAGTAAAGCATGTTGCTAGTCTGCATTCTCCAATAAAACATATTTTCATTCCATGCCAATTGCTAATTGGGTAGCACTTGCCCTGGCACTACTATTTTCATTCCTTACAAGTATCTAAGTTGCTAACCAAGTTGCTTTTCTGTAGTAGCACGTAATTTATTTTTCTCCATGGAGATAAACACATAGCATTCTTCTTCATGCTATTTCATCATTTAAAAATACTAATTTGCTCAGAAATTCTGAGGGTTTTGCCTGATTCGTTATCATCCACAAGTTCCTTATGAAATCCTATAAATGTAAAAACTGATTTTAGACTTTTAAAAAAGGAAGAACATTTACACATTCCTGGTGAGGGTAACTTACCAAGATTATCTTGCAAAATGAAATAATGTAGCATGTATTTATATTCTGTCTTTCCTCAGAAAGTGCTTTTGAACCTTATAACAGCCATAACAAGTAGGAGAAGAACATATAATCCCAGATGTAAAAACAAGGCACTTCTCAACATCTGATCCTCATAGGCTTCCTCTTTCATGAACAGAGAGGTAAAATGAACACACAAAATTACCCTGTTAGTATCTCACGAGTTTCCAAAGAAGGTGATCTGAGCTCCAAATGTACCCAAGGATCTTGTATCATTCCCCCAGGTTAAAAAACAAGGAGTTGTAACATCGTGATGCCATCTTTGTCTATCTGGACAGCACAGACAGCCTGAGTTCTACGACTCATGTGATGTTCGTGCAAAGAAGGGAAAATTATCTATAAAAAGAAGAAAAGGTGCTTCCACAAATCCTGCCATATGTCTCATTGGGTCAGTTAATTCCTGTATGCACTCTGAGATAGAGCTGTATCTCGGCCTTACAAAAGGAAAAAAAATTACAGTCTGTTTTGCAGATTTGGTTGGTTTCTGTACCCCTTTTGCCAGCAGAGCCTTCTGACTTGTGCTGTCTGCTGACTGACTCAAGGCTGACTTGGCAGTTCTCAAAACCAGGGAGTGTCTCCAGGGGGACATTGGTTCCATCCTGGATTCACCACCCTCACCACAGAAACGTGCTGCAGAGCATCATGACTGTATTTAATTTTTGTCCCCCTTGAATTAAGTTTTTGTTGTTTGGCTTTTTTTTTTTTTTTTTCCTCATGACTGAAGGAAACCCCAGTTCAAAGTGGCTTGCGGGACAGTGTCAAAGGGAACATGCTGAATTTTTTTCTTTCTCTTCTTTGGAGTAAAATATTCTCAGGGGCTCTTGGATGGCCTTCCTTTTCACTCCCAACCCTGAATGAGGCTGTTGGGCAGAGTCAGCTCTGCAGTGTTGTGCTCTGCTCCTCAGTCCCATGAGTACCAATGGAGTGACTGATACTGCAGCCTCTCCTTATGTGCACAGACCCTTTGAAGTCACTTCAAAGGGGTTGTTTGCAAAGGGGCTGCAGGTACCAGGCAGTTAAATATGGCCAATACCGTCTCGACTGTTTAACGATTCAAACATTATTTCTTATGAGCAAACAGAGGCATTTTTTTATATTGTTGACACTGATCCTCTAGCTTAGCAAAAGGCACTCGTGCAACATTTTCTGCCTCAATTTATCATCTGCCCTAGGCATTCGTTGCACTTTGCTCATCATTAGGGAAGAAATAAAAGCCATTCACTAATCCCCAAACCACTTTGTTCCTCTATGGCCCTTCAAAGAGCAGGGCCCCTAAATGGTGATTAAGGACTCTGGAGACCTTTCTCAAGAGAGATTCCTTTGCGTCCCCATATCAGGTAGAAGGAATTCTCAGGCTGGGCAGTTTTTTTTAATTAATACCATGGGACTGAAAATAAAATAAAATAAGATAATTATATGGGGCTTTTAACCTTTTTATAGACTTTTTATGTTACCTTTAAATAAAACCAACTCTCTCTGCTCAGTTTGTGCATTTAGGGTGATGGAGTTAATTTGCAGGCTGAGGCAAGGGTAGAAAGTTAGGCTAAACTCTACCCAGCCTCCTGCTGAAGAAGCAAGAAGCCTTGTACCCTCTTGCCCTTGGCCCTGAGGTGTTGTCTGCCCAAAGACAGAGGAACTTCAACTTCCCCAGGAACACGGGGACAGGAGAGGCTGGGATTTGGTCTGAGCCCCAGCCCCACAGCATCTGCCACACTGGGCTTTGAGGCGAGTACACTGCATCTCCAGGGACAGCTGCCCACGTGTGGAGCATCCTCTCTGCAGCCCCGGGTGTTTGCTGATGGACATGAACCCTTAGCACCAGCAACTGTGGCAAACACTTGGTTTTCTGCCCCCTTGGTGCAAGTTGAATTTTCTCATGTATGTGTAAATTGTGGGGAAAAAAACCTGACATCTGTGGTCATTTGCATGGGTGTGAGTTGGGGGCGGGATAGGAGTTCAGCAGAAAATACCCGCCCTAAAAGTTGGAAAATTTAGAGGCCTTCTTTCTATTTTATGACATGTCTGTTTTTTATCTGTGTGGTTTTTGTTCTTGTCAGGAGCCCTTTTCTGTAAGCTTGTGCCTGATGAATACTGATTTGAGACCTCTAGTTAGAAGCTTTCTCTCATTCCCTCCCAGGCTGGATGGTTGCATTTCTTACTTTCCTTTGAGCACAGCAAAGCTGTTTTTAGTTCTGATGCTGTTGTTAGAGGTTTGGGGACACAGGTGCATGCGTGGGAGAGTGGAGGCACAGGCACAAGTTGAAGCACTCTTTGTGTCGCTGTTAGGGAACTTCCCCCTTTCACCTCCATCCCCAACCATAGAAAATGCAGGATTTCAGACGAACCCCTGCATGACAAAAATGAAATATGTTCCACCTCTTACAGCTGGCTTCAAAAGCTCAGCGCAACAGAAAATTGTGATGAGTCAGAAATGCCCGTGAAATGGAAATAATTGACATGGTTCTTCTTATGGTAGTGTTTCTAGGGTTGCTTTATTGTGAGTCTCCGTTTTAGCAGAACAACGGGAAAGTCTTTGTTGTAAAAAAAACTTCTGCAAAAAAAACCTTCCTGGTATCAGTGACACTCTTGTTTAAAAAAAAATCATAAAGTCACCTCACAGGTAAAGGCAATGTCATTGGAGCTGTAAAGGGGCTGTAGAGCTGCCACCACTTCCATTGGGTGGTGCAGGAGCCCTCAAGAAATGACTCCCAGGATGTTCTAGAAACTGGTGCTGTTGGTGCCTGTGGGAAGAAGAAGGGGGCAGTTCTGCAGCAGCAAATGAGCTTTAAAGCTTCACTGTTATCTGTAGTGAGTGTCACGGTGCTTTGCCAGACCTTCTCCAAGGAAGACTGCTTTATACATTTTGTACAAACCACTGGCTGACCTACTAAGCTATGTTCTCCTCTCAAATCAGGCCCTGTAGTGTAAATCTGGAGTAAGCGGGTGTGAGCTGGTGAAGGCTCAGTAGCCTGAACTAAGCAGAATTTGTCCCTTTGGTTTTTCTCACCCCTGGTGGATTCATCTATCATTAGGAAGAAGCAGAAACTTATAAGTAACAGAGAAACAGGAAGGGAAGAGCAGAGTTCAAAGCTCTCTGCCAAAAGAAAGCGATCCCAACCGAGTCTCCCATGATTGTGTCTGGGATGACAATCGCAGCCCAGCGCTTCCAAGGACAGCTTATTGTTGTGCCGTGCTCCCCGTCCTCAGCCGCCACTATTGTCCGCCTGCCTTGCCTCGCTTGTTGAGCTGTAAGTTGCCAACCCAAAATTAGGACTCTTCAGGGGCTAAAGGTCAACTGGCAGCTTTGTGATCTTTCTGAGGATGTGAGTTAAAATGAGATCACAGAAAAGTTTTCAAACGATGAGCAATGCAGTGGCCTAGTGATAAGGACTGGAGCAAAACTGGGGGGCTGATTCATTCCTCTGGGTAAAATTCTATGCAAGCGCCGGTCTCATTTCGTCCCTATAAAACAAGCCCGGTTTAACCTATTTAAAATGGGGTTAAAAGGGGTCATAAATCTCTACAGGAGCTGAGGATCCGCAGAAAACTCGATCTGATCTCTTTTACATCTGTTTCAGGTTCTCAGCCTTATCTGCCTCAGCTGCCTTTGCTCTTTGTGGCCGCACACAAATGCCATTAAACAAAAGTCCTTTTGCCGGGGCTGAGTGGCAGGTATAGGGTGACCGCGCTGCGGGGGCAGCGGAGGCGGCGGGGGGGAGCGGCTGCCGCCGACAGCCCCCGCAGCCCGCCTGATTGACATGGTAAATCTACACAGAGGGGTTGTTTGAGGGGAGCCCGGCAGATTGACAGTGTAAATGTGTAACACACACACACAGCCTGGGAGAGAGGAGCCTGCCGGCGGGTGGGAGAGCGCCGGCGGAGTGCCGGTCACACGGAGATTGAATTACAGCTGCATTAGATCAGAGCTGTGGGAAACGGCACCTCCTAAACACACACACGGCCGGCGGCGGGAGGGCGGCCGGGCAGCTGCGGCCGGGCCCGGGCAGCGCCGGGGGAGCCGAGAAACGCCTGGAAAAAGGGGAGAGGCCGGGATGGGAAAGGCGGGATGGCAGCCCCGCGGCTGGAGCGACCAGGCTCCAGAGGGGATTTTGCTGGCTTTAAGCGATACTTTTGAAGATTTGCAGGTTTACAGCGTTTCACTGCCACTGTGGGGAAGAATCTTAAGACCACCGTCCCCCTCAGATACCAACCGCCCCCTAATCCTTTTGATTGGCCATACACTCCCCTGGCATCCCACGAACCTGCGGCATTAGAGCCGAGGGCCGGGGCGGGGGGAGCCTGGAAAACCGAAACATTTTAAGCTCTATTAGAAAGGGCAAAAAGTCAGCGGGCTTTGAAATGAACACGCTCAGCAGGAGCGGTGGCAGCATTTCCAGGAGACAGCGGGAAGGCATTTGTTTTCTTGGCTGGCACCGAAGCGCCGGCTCGCCCCGCCGCGCACAATGCGCGGTGTTCGGTGGGGCCATCGCACCTCGGCATCCGCAGCCGCCCCTCCTGCCCAGCCAGCCCCTCCATCGCCGCAGGAGGAGCCCCCTGACACGCTGCTCTGCCTTTAAATCGCCTGTGTTTGCCCCTCTCCCGAGGGCTGGATGAGCAGAGGTCAAAGAATGACCATAACGGCTCCTGTCCACAGACCACATTTAAAAAAAAAATGTTATTTTTGTTATGAAACCAACTTTTCAGTACAGTATTTTTATTTTATTTTCCAGTGTTTCCTGCTTTGCATAATCCCTTCTCTTCCCAACTCTACTCTCAAACACTGGCCAGTCAATTTCTAATTTCTCAGCCTCCAGGCTAATTCTCACAAATAAAACTCAAGCCAAAGGGTGAGATAATGCCTGATATAGGAGCTGGGGCTCCACAGACTCCAAAGTCCAGAGGGCAGCTTGCCTCCAGCTACAGGGCAGGATCTGACCTACATTTTACTGCACTTGAAGTCTCAGAGACTTACTGTAAGGCTGATCTGTACAGCTTGGCTGAAAACCAGAGCAACTGGCAGCAAGCAGGGAGAGGCTTTGGCCAAGCCCATGAAGTTGTCTAGAACTGGGAAAGATGTACAGGTGTGCTGTGAGTTGTAATGAGGTCCCTGCTGTATAAAAACCAGAGACGTTTTTCTCTTGCTTTTCCCAGGTGTTTACAGACCAGACCAGAGGCCTACCCTCTCCACTAGTACAATCTTCCCAGTAAGGGCAGACCCCTGGCACCATCACATTTTGTCACAGTGAACTGCAGACTGAAACAAGCAACGAATAGCTTGTGCTCAGCATGAAGGGTACACAAAGGCCACTATTCATCCTCTGCCTGTATATCAACTGGAGGGAAATGTCCCTGGCTTCAGGTCATTTCACATTTACAGACATCATAGCTGATAGCAAAACTAGTCCTTAATTTCCATCTCTCTGACAGACCCAGGTCCTCAAAGAATGTACTACCAAAACCATTCAAACTCATCCATGTTGGTTGACCTGGCCTGGATAAGTAATTCCCAAAGCTGTGGCAGGAGAATTGCTGAGATGTGTGGGATGGAGGGATGATGAACACCTTGAAAGGCAACTGCTTCAGCTGTATCAGCTGCAGCCAGACCACCCTTGGGAACTTGGTTCACAGCAGGTGTCCTTTGGCACCGGGATTCCAGGCTGGCTGGCTGGGCTTGGCCAGTTTATTGACCAGGTTTTCTGGTTGCTCTCCAGCATGGTTTTAGTCCAGTCTCCAAATTGCAGAAGAGATAAGGCTGCTCTCTTTTGAGGGGAAAGAAAGTTCAGCTGCGTGTATATAAGCTGTGTTGTGGCACTTGGCCTCATGAGCCCTGGTCTGTTTATTTAAGAGTATATACATAGTTCAGGCAGAGTAAGCTCAGAGTTTTACAGCAGGGGTTTGCTGCTTCCAGTTCACAGACAACCTGCTACCTGACAGGCTCTGACACTGCTTTGGTTCACAGGAAATTAAATCTCAAGACAGAGCCTGGCTGACTCCACGAGGAAAATGTCCTCTCCAGTGCATCTTTTTTTCAGTCCCCTTGCTCACAGGCCAGCCAAGGTCAGGAAGGGACATGTGAAGATGGACATATCTTTATGTCTCCTTCTATAAGAGATGTCTGTGTTACTCAGTGTGAGGGGATCTTTGAGCCCTGACTGCTTGCAAGCCTCATCTCCACAGTTTCTTACTACCTATCTCGAGTTCCTTACAATGCTGGCTGCTACAGTATTTTTCAAGTAAATATACAATATACACACTCAATGTCATGGTTGTTTATAGTTTGTTCACATTTGTAAAGAGTGTAAGGATTGTTCCAGAAGTTGTTTGAAGATAGTGGACTCTAGATTCACGTCACTTTGATATTCATACTCTATTACCCTTATGAGACTTGGAAAGATGTGTGGGGCAGTGTCCCCCATTTCTCTATCTTTAATCTGCAGTAGCTGCCATGGGTGCAGCTGTGCTCTCACTGACCAAATCACTGCTTGGTCTTGTCATTTTTCCAGGCCTAACCTTGCTGGAGGTCAACCCAACTTTCTGGTAAAGCTGACACAACACGTGGGAGAGCCCTGGGCAGCAGGTGCCCCAGTCTTTGGGTCACAGCCAGGCCTCATCCAGCTAGCACTAACTGTGTGAAGGTCTTCTTGCACATAGACAGCTTCTTGTTGCAGTCTCCCAGCTCAGCCTTGGAGTCCCAGGATTGAAGACATTACTCCTTCAAGAAGACTCTATAGGACTAGAAAATCTTGCTCAGTTACTCAAAAGCCTCATAGATTATTTCTTTAGAAGGATCTGCTACGTGGCAGCAGATTATTGCAGAAGACGTTTTGTTGTGCAAAATGTACAAAACAACAAAGACTATAAAAAACAGAGGCTTTTACACTGTGCAAGTTTTATAGTCTGAAAATTCTTCATGGCTTTATGAGCCTTTTTTTTATGGATTTTATGAGAGGTAACTATTAAATGAGGTGGGAAATCAGAGCTACAGATGCATTTGAGCCTCAGCCATCTTGACAGGTCTTAGCCTTTGGGTGAGAAGGTGCTGATGCAGCATGGCAGGGCAGGAGGCAACACAGGGTCCAGTTGCAGTTCTGCAGAGGATGATCAAGGCTTACAGCACAAATATATCACCTTTGAAATTCCAGTGATATCAGGACTGAATCAGTGTAAATCCAGAAACTCTGGCCATCAGAAACTTTATGTGGAGCTTTTGAGTTACAACTATTCTTCAAAGCAGAACTCTTTCCCAAATGGGATTTTGGAGAGAGAAGTACTTCAGTTTATTTTGATGTTTTAATAAATTTACTCTAAAATATAATTAAAATAAAATTGCTGTTAAATAAATAGTTGTGAACTTTTCCTAGATTACGAAGTTGCCAACCTTTCTGTGAATTCAGTTTGGAGTCTGCTTAGTGTTAGGAGTCCTCCAACCCTTTTAACTTCAGAGAAGACTCACCTAACTGGAATATCAAGAAATAGCATGATGTCGTCCTTCAGATAATTTGAATTTATTGTGTCTGCATGAGATCCTGACTCTTCATTTACTTGGAAGAGGTAAATTTTCTTCTTGTTTACTGCCTGCTTCCAATATGGTTTCTCTTTTCATTCTCACAACATGTTAAGGATCAACAATCGCATTTTGTGCTGAGGCTGCTCCAGTTTTCATGAGAGATGTAGCAGTTCAGCTAGGGAACAATCCACAACTTTGACTTCTCTGCAGGACTGCTATCTCACATAACCACTGATCCCTTTCTGAGCTGAAAGCAAACCTCCGTGTGAAACACATTGATATGGCCACCTCAGCACACCCCTTTCTTTTCTTTTTTTTTTTTTCAACCTGAATTCCTGCTGGCTCCCAATGCAAATCGTTTCAGTCCTGCTTCACAATAGAGCAGGAAGGCTTTCCACTGGAAAAACATTCAGTTTTGAAAGTGCTTGTGGTGCTGGGGAAGCTCACAGGTTGCAGCCAAGCAGGGCAAGATCACACTTCCAGGAAAGTATGACTAACCCGATTTCCACATTGACTTAGCACACAGAGTGCTCTGGTAAATATAGCACCTCAGAGGTCATAGGGATGGGGTGCTGGGGGTAGAGTTCAGTTAATTTATGGCCAGGTAGTGAAAATCAGGGGATTCTGCCCTTTGATGTCAACTTTGTTATCGGCATCAGCTCACTGGGTGAGTGACATTAGTGAGTGTGCATTATAAGATTTCAGGGCAGGATGTTGTTTCCTGGATGGGCAGAAATGGGATAGTGTGTCTGTCAGAGCTGGTGGGCTGCTGATGGAGGAAAGTGTTTGGTGGGGAGGAGGTTACCAATGAAACAGCTTACTTAGGATGGTGAGGCACTGGAACAGGTTGTCCAGAAAAGTTGTGGATGGCCCATCCATATTGGATGGAGATTTGAGAAACCTGGTCTAGTGAAAAGTCCCTATCCATGGCAGTGAGGATGAAACTAAATGGTGTTTAAGGTCTCTTCCAACCCAAATCATTCTGTGATTCCATAATTCTTTGATTCTATGACATCTGCAATTGCATGCTCCATGAGCTGTTTAACCCACCCTGACCTCAAAAGTCTATTTACAGAGTAGCTGTAGGTGTAAGCCAGCTCTTCTGCTGCTGGCAACAGCACAGTGGCCTGTGGTCCTCAATACCTATTTGCCCATAAGTTGTTCAGGGTGTTGTCTGGTGACAGAAGATAAATGTCCCTCTTCTTCTGTCTGCACATGCCACCCAAACAAGGGGTCATGGTTTGGGTGCGGAGTCAGGACCCTGAGGGACCTGAAAAAGAAGCTGGGCACTGTTGCACTAACCTACTTAAAGCTCCTCTGATCAGTCTCAGCCAGATGCTCTCTCCTCTTTCATTGCCCCTTTCCTCCTAACAATCTGCCTGGTACCTCTTTCAAAAAGAATTTCATTGTATGAAAGGTAGTAGTAAAATGTCTCAGTATTTTCAGATAAAACAGTAACAGTTCTCTTTAAAACATAACAGTGTATGCAGAATCCATGCTTGAGCAATGCCTTGGAACTGCCTCTCCTTGGTGAAGCTACCCAGTGTCTCCATAGCATCTCTGCTGGTGATGAATGAAGACACTTCTGCCATGTGCAAAAAGGTGCCTGGTGCACCACCAAGCATCCATGGGAGCTGTCCTTCAGCAACTGCAGTGCATGACATGGCAGATATTGAATCACTGCCATGTTCACTTTCCTGTAGCTTTAATTAAAAGACGAGCATTGAAAGTATTAGAAGAAAACTTTCAACACTTCCGAATTTTGATTCCTTTCAAAGAAAAGACTGCAGGAATTTATATATGAAACTGTTTGCATACACCTAAAAGAAGCAAACAGCAGCCTTGTCTGTTTACCATGTCCAAAATCACTGGAAACTGGAGAGTGTCCCACTGAAAATACCAAAAAAGAAGAAATCTCATGTAAGGGGTGAAGCAACAGAAGTGCAATCTAGTGGTTAGGACAGGTGCAGGACTGACAGGATGTCTTTCTGGCAGTGGCTTTATTCCTGCCTTTACCGCAGCGTTCCTGTGTGCCTGGCCAGGAGCTGCAGGGCCAGACAGTGCAAGCATGTCTGGGGACACACTGGGAGCAAAGCTCCAAGCCTTCAGCAGAGCACTGGGAGCTCTTGGAAAGAGCTCATGAGCTGCTCTCTTAAAGCAAGCCAAGGAGTGTGAGACCATCACATGGCCTGGTCTGGGGCAGAGATCTGCAGGAGGGCCACCATGGGATTGTTGTCTCATGGTGAAGGGTGCACAGGCATCAGGTCAGCCATGGCATCACTGCCGTGCTGCTAGGACAAAGCAGGATTTTGAGTTATGACTTTATGATCCCAAATCCAGGGCAACAGATCAGCATGTGGCCTCCTCCCTGGCATTTGCATTTTCACCTCATGTGGTCACAGTGGAGATTACTGGACTTGGGAAATCAATAGCCCTCATTCAAGCACACCTTAGGGGAAGGAAGGAAATGGGACTGAAATGCAGGCTGTCATTTGTGGTCTAATCAAAGGAGTTTCACCTTCTGCTCTCATCACCCTCTGGCTGAATTGCCTCTCCATGGGAAGGATAAGTGAGGTGGGTGAGGGAGGGACATGGATTCAGAGGCAGCAGCCACTATTTATACCCATTGCACATTAAAGGTGACCGCTCTGGGCTGTCCATGTCCTCCTCATTGGCCGCCTCACCAGGCTCAGATAACAAACAGCCCTGGCTGCCCTGCAGATCTGTTGCAGGGATTATCTGCTCGTTTGAAGTGATATTTAGCTGGTCTCAATCAGAAATCTGACCACATCAGGTTTGCATTAGCTTGTGGGGAGGTAGTAGTTTCACACGCTGACATGGTAGCAATTAAGTGAGTCGCTACTGGTTCTTACCCCAGGGTACAACTTTGTTTTGTTCCTTGCAGATTAGTGAGGCTGCATGAGTTTCCACATAGTTTTCTTTCCTGTAGACCCTGGCTATTTCATGTTGAACCCTCTGGGACCATTTATTAGACCACACAAACAGTAATTATTTCCCAAAGAGGCCAACGGTGTTCCAGACCTCTTGCATGGCCAGTTATAAAAAATATTATGAATCTTAGCAAGGAAAGGAATTTCACTAAAGCCAAAGAAACCAAAGAAACTACACAAATGCAGGGAATGAAATAATTTTGAATAGCAGGAACAGAAATAAATATCTCTTCAAAAGTGCATCATTATGACCTTCACATGGGAGGTAAGAGTGAAGGAGAGCACCTCTGGGGTCCCCCTTCATTTCCTCTCTTGGCTTCTTGCCTTGGTCAAAGCCACAAACCTCATCTCCTCTTCATGTTAAACCTCCTGAGGGACCCAATTACAGCCTGGTTGCTTCTCAGATCAGCCCACTGGAAGAACCCACATTTATTTTATGACTGAAGCTGAAGGCCTGACATTTGGGAAGGGGTTGGAAACAGCAACTTACTATGAAAGAAAGAAGTTCACATAAAAAAGAAAGTGAAATGCATCAAAGTTATAGCAAATCAAGACAAACACACACACACACACCCCAAAGGAACTATCTGAGCTGAAATTCAGCCTCTTACCACTATGAGAGCAAATGCTTTCACAAAACGAGCTGCTTTCAGATGAACTTTAGTATGTGACAGTTTTTCATCTTGGGGACCACATGCCTCTGTGTAGCAATGGCACACCCCTATGTCTTGTGGATGCCATATGAAATGACTACTGTTCATTACTTTCTGGAGTTCCCTCCTACAATATTCTGAGGCAGTCATGCAAGGGAAGTATCTTATTCCAAGCCAATTGTGTTTCTCTTAGCATTTGCATGAGTCAGGACTGAATTATTTTCATGTGAATTGAAGGACAAAATTCACATCTATTCACTTCAAAAATGTAAAATTCCAAAGCCAAAGGTTTCTTCAGTCTCCTAAACCAAACCACAAAAATACAGTAAGAAGAAAAATTAATAAAATAGCAATTTGCTACCTGGCCAAAGGCAATAGATGATCACGTTGCACCAGTATCATCTTGTGAACATCCACTAACAACGTCACTAAGGCATTTCACAGCAGGCTGACATTTTTTGACCTCAAATGTATAGAGTCACTTACTGCAAGTGACCTAAGCTACCATTGCCATTGGATGACTTGGGCAACTCCTCTCTGCTGAGTGTCCTGAAAGCTCTCTGAAGAGCTGTCATTGCTCATGCACAACACTGGCCCTAGAAAAGCTTCTAGATGGCAACTCACCAACTTTGGATGCTTGGCATTGCCACAAGCACAGCTAAGCAGAGGGCACAGAAAAGTCAGTATGAGTGTTCTCAGCTCTGATGCCCACACTTTGGAGGGCTACAACATACAAATACAGCTAACACATAAAGCAAGGAGGCTGGTGTTTCTAACAAGCTCAGCTCGGATATTTGCAGCAATTGCCACAGCAGCTGTTAAGTCCGTAGATCTTTTGAAAGGCAAACATTATAGCTGTGTGTTTGTATGATGGCAAATCCAGCTGTAAGCCACCAGCTGAGGATTTTCCTGAGTGAGTGAATGGTCTGCTGCAGAGACCTGACTCCTGTCACGTTTTTTAGCTTGGGATGTGATGCTCCTGCCACTTGTGCCTCTCAATGCAGCTGGCAAGTGAGAAGCAGTTCAGTGCCATGTAGTTTTCCTTTACTGGTACATATTCGTGACAGGCACTCTTTGGCACCACTTGGCAGAGGTGTCCGTGTCAAGGCTGGATTTCCACAGACCCAATTTTGTCTCTATCAACATCTGGGGAGTGCTGAGCTCTAGATCAGGAAGGTCTCAGCTCCTGCAGCTGCAAACTCTCCCTGGCTAGGAGTCAGTCCATGGGTTTCTTAGCTGAGAAAGTGTACTTTAGCTGGCCTGCATCAAACTCATCCTCCATCAGCAGCAATGTGGTGGTATGAACGAGGCCTCTGGGAAACCAGCCACAGTCCTTGGTAGACTTGTCCTGTTTCTTCACAGCAAAGGTTACTTGTTAGTACTCCCTGCACACTGCTACACCTAGGCTCTGCTATGGGGAGCACTCCACCTCTTCCAGCCCCACGGAATCCTGAGGACTGTTTGTCTGTCTCTGTAATTAACAGGACTATCTCTGACATTAGCAGGAAAATGACTATTTTTATATCCTTGTAGCACTTAAACTAGGAAAGCACTGTTGTATCAAGGAACACAGTGTGTGTGCATGTGCCAACAGATTTAATGGATAACATTAACTGTTATGGATGTAATGCCCTCCTCCACAGTTTCACCAAAAGAGTGAAAAGCAACAGAGCATTTTCCACGTTAGTGACCTCAAATCTAAACAGACTCCTTGTCTTACTCTTGGTTGAAGTTTAGATGCTGTTTTTCTTTACAAAGACACAAGTGACAAAGACTCCAATAAGCACAATTTCAATGGCTTTCTAAACTTATCCCATGACAGAGCAGGCGTGTTGTATTTTCTAGGGCTTACAGGGTATTAAGACAAAATCAACTGACAGTTCAAAGGAGGCTGGGAACAGAAATTCTTGTTCCATTTATTATACTATTTCTGATGGCAGCTACCACTTACATTTCTTGCTGTTTACTTTTCAAGAGGTCAACAGCCAGTGTCTGCAGGAAGGGTGTCCCTGGGAGTTATAATATTCTGACTAGGTGTTTCCTTCCAGCAGCCTCTGTCTCTAACTGGTCCAAGGTAGTTACCATCTTTCCATATTTTCTTTTTTTCACTGCATCTTAAATTATGTATATATGTAGATATGCTTCCCATTAGCCAAAGCCCCTCTTTCCTACTACTTATGAGAAAGTGTAACAATGATGATATTGACTTCCAGTTTTGAGCCACAAGATTGATATTCCTCCAAAGTAAATACTGGCCTTGGTGGTGCCACAGTCAATATTTACTTTGAGTAAAATAAATCTTGCTGACAACCAAAACCTGAAGTCAATATTGGCTTGCTGTAATCCAGCTGGTATAAAGTAATCAGTTTCCTTTATAATACCTGGATGCTTTATGCAAATATTTTCAAGTTAAAGGTGGACTCTACATTCCTGTAGTTGTAAATGCAGTACTGAAACCATCCCCCCCATTTTCAGTCATCACAAACCTGAGAACTCTCCAAGACAGAGTATGAAAGCTCTTCTATCTCAGAAACAATCTGTGAGTGACTGATTAACTATCTCATCTGTGTACTTACTCTGAGGCCCAATACTTCAGTGTCTAAGAATCTTCCAAATCCTTTAGAAAGGCAAAGTTAAAAAAATGGAGTACCTTTTATTAGAGCAGGCAATATAACCGAGAAAGTGGGTAAACTGGGTACACAAACCTTAGATCTAAAGATATGGACTCTTCCAGAAAACCCTGCATTTTGTTTATTTATACCATTACGTCTACAGCAATATCATTGCTGCTACTACCTCTAAGACCTGACATAATATCTTCCTCTTAATTCACAGGGAAACATTTTAGTACTCAAAATAGGTACTTTTAAAATGGAGTTCCTTTGGCAACCAAGTTTCACCATCTCATTTATCTCCTATTCTGTTTAAGTATTTATTGATCAGACACTCCAAGCTCAATAATGTTGGCTACCAACCCACCACCTTTGATGAATGTCAGATTTAAACTAATGGATATCCTACAGGTTTTATGCATATCTGGTGAAGAAAAGGGCTCTATATTGGTGGTCCTCTGTTGGCCATGCCAACGGGGTAGTCAAAATGCCCAAGCCCTCTGCCCTCTGATCAGGGTAGTCAGAATGCCCAAGCCCTCTGCCCACTGCCACATCTTCTGCTTCCTGCCCACGTGCCAGCTTGTGGGTGCAGGCAGCAGCACCATGGACCAAACTGGCAGGTACAGATTCTGGGCCAGAATCAGGATGTAGAGCATTACTCCATAGAAAACAACGTTTGATTAATTCTGCTGACTGTGGAAATGCACCATTTAAAAACATGTTGTGTGTAACCAAGTATATTGTACCAGTACACACGCCAAAAGAAAGTTGAAATGAGGTCATTCATTTAATTTGTAGTTCCAGAAGGGGTGGGCATCTTCACAGAACATTTTGCAACTACTGTGACCAATGTACCCAGAAGTCTCTCCTTTAGCTGGTGCTCTGTTTCACTGAAGTGACTGTTGTAGGGTACTGTGGCCATGAAGTCTGAGTGAAGCTCCCTCAGGCTCATATAGGCTTTGCATATCAGGACACAAATCATGAGCCACTTTCCATATTTAGTGAGAAAACAGGAAAAAGAACAGAGAACTTTCAAATGACTCACTGATGGGCTGGGTGGTTTTTTTTGTTGTTGTTTTTTTTTGTTGTTGTTGGTTTTTTTTTTTTGTAGTTGGAGCTCTTAAATTTCAAAATATAAATAATGAGTTGCAAGGACTAAAATGTAATTTACTATATTTAGTTCTGAAGAAGCCTTGCAGTTGTTACAGTGCACAGAGTTGCTTTGCTAGATTATTTTTCCTTTGGTTCATGTTACTTGTGCAAAGATGTTGGTGGTCTTCACTTATTCTTAAAAGATATCTGAACAGAGCTCTCACCACTTCCTGCAGTGCAATTCTGTCTGATTAGCAATCTCTCTGGGAGGCCAGTGTCTGAAGCAGTTTGTGAGTTGCATTATGAAAGAAATAAACAATAAGAAATTATAATATTTACAGTCAGTGGAAGCCCACAGGTGCAAAAAGCAGCAGACTCAATCAACTGTTAGTGCTGTGGTAAAGCCTATTTTCCCCTCAATAATACTGTAACCATTCCAAAGGAGAGGAATGCTGTCTACTAGGAAGAGAAAAATCTGTCAGGACATTGCTCAGGACTATTTGCAAAGATATAAACCTGGGACCAAGTCAGGGATTATTTAATGGAAATAATGAAGTTAATGATGCACATGTGAATGCTTTCCATATTTCTACATGGCACCTTCCTCACTGGTCACCAGTTTCCTGAGTAAAGCAGGCCATGATACAGAGTGGATTCTGCAGGTCTTTCCCTCTCTAAGCTTCTCCATATTCACAGTGGGTGAGTCTGACTTCAAGGCAGACTCTGCTTTCCAACCTGCTAGAGCACCAGAAGTGCCTGCTCATCTGCAGAGGGCTGGGTCACCAGCTACTTGCTCACCTCTCCTTAAATTCTAGGTCTTTATCTCATTGAAGTCTAGACTGCAATTTACTTACCAAAGCAATTGGAGCTACTGCATGATGTGAAGTGTTTGTAAACGACAAAAGCAGTTATGAGCAGAAAGCCAGATGTGCATGATGGTATGAGGACACCACCTCTGAAGCCTTGCACAATAACTGCAAAATGCTTCTTTCCATGGCAGGAAAAATTACCTATGTTTCTCTGGGCCATTCATTCAGTCTGTACCTTCAACAATGCAAAATATCATCCTGTACCCGGAGCTGAAGAGGCTATCATGAGACAGGTAACCCAGAAAGAGGGTTCCGTTTCTAAAAATACAGGGCTGGGGATAACACAAATGACAACATCCAAGTATTAATGTGACTCTCACAGAGATGCCTTTTAAAGCTGAGCTGACTCATAGGGAAGCATTTCACTGTTTCCGAAACATAGGACTTGTTTTCCCCATTGAAAGAACAGGAAAACCCCAAACCAAACAGACTTGAGATATTTCAGTTCTCTGTAACCCAAGTGAAAGAAAAATAAAAGCGTAGAAATATTGGAATTTCCCGGAGGATGGAAATTTTTGCCTAGCTGCAATCCCACAGTGTTAAGGCATACTGACAGCTTTTTCTTTGTGCCTTTCCTTTAACTGTACCAGAGTTGTACAGGAAAGCACAGGCCATACTTGCACTGATTTCACAAGCTTGTGCCTGGTGAAAGAGACTCAAACACAGATTTAGACTGTGATGTGTTTCTGGGTGAGTGCTTGGCAGCACTCCCATTTAAGAGGTTAGGGCCTGCCTCCTCCTAAGCACCCTGTGCCTTCAACCTTCATGCTGCCTGAATGATCTGAGAGGGGTCTAGTGTGGTCAGCATTTGAAAAGCACCAGAGCACCAGGGTTATAGGCAGAAGGATTTGACTAGAGATCTAGAAGTTAAAAAAAAAAAAAAGCACCTAAACCAAATCCAATGTTGAGTCTCAAACCTGATCCATGCACAGGTACTTGGTGCTGCTGTGAGACTCGGCCTTGCTGTCTGACGCCTGCTCTAATAGGCAAATGCCATGACTCAAGCAATCTTCCCTCTCTCTCTCTCTGGGTCTCATTTCATTTTGCAAGCCATGGCATGAACTAGCTTAGCCTCGCCATCAAAAACTGACTCACTTCCTAAGGGCAGGCTAAAATAACCTGAGGATTTTTTTTTAAATGGTACTTTTACCTTCTTAGCCACAACAGAAAGACACTGGGGATTTCTGAAGATTAAAAAAAAAAATCAGGTTTGTTAAACACAGATGAGATGTTCTTTCCAGCCAATTTTCTCTGCGTCTCTGAGTTGCTCCTTTTCAGAAGAGAATCTGTGCCTCTCCGGTGTCTAGTGCTTGACAATCAGCACTTCTTCTCTTTTCCCTGAGTGGTAAAGCCAGGGGGAGGGAGAGGTCTGAAAGTAAAGCAAAGAATTGTTCAGATTGCCTAGATCCCTCCAGGAAGTGATCTTTCTGCTTTTACTCCAGACACACGCCTCCCAGCTAGCCAGCGGCTCCAACTAATTAGCACACGTGATGGGAATAGGAAACAAAGCCACAAACAATAGTAGCGTGGGAACGCAGTGTAAACTGCAATTACATAGACCCCCCCTCCTCCCCCGCCCGCCCCCCACTCTGCCCTTTTCCAAATAAATAAATAAAGGCATAAATAAATAAATAAGTGTATAAATCTGAAATAGCTGCAGACAGTACAGCAGATAAGCGTGGGAGGCAGTGCAATCCGTGCTGGGGAGGAGGTAAAGATCTGAGTTTGCAGGGTGAGCGAGAGCCAGCTATTATTTTCATTCCATACTTCAAGTATATCGAGGCTGCTTCGTTTCCTTTTGTTCAGCGTTGGGGCACAACAGAAAAATCTGTTTGGGGAATTTCAGCACTTGCCAGGTCATGGGGGAGGTCACTCTACTTTTGTTGGGAGAGAGGCAGAAGAAGAAAGAGGGCAATCAAATATCCTCCTTGAGACAGCTTACAAGCACGTCTCATGCTGTCAGGGGGCTAGGCTCCAGTGTGACACTTCCAGCTTCTTGTCCTCCTGCCAAACTGAATATGTTTGGTATACGTTATATATGTGAGAAGTGGTCACCACTTCCCTGGCCGGCCACAGCTTTAAGACACAGTATAACGGAGCTATTGTGTGGGATTAAACACATTTGCTGTGGTTTAAGCATTAAGAGCGTGTGACTGTTTGCACTTGCTGTAGAGCACCGTCGTTAATAGTGACTGTGGAGGTGCTCCTAGAGAGCTCATCATCATCCTGGCATCTCAGCGCTTGCACAGCTATGCATTGAGAGCCATGTCCCAGAGGTTTGGTTTGCTGACAAGTAAACACAAGGGATTGTTATCATGGCTAGAGCAATATGAATCAAGAGAGGCCTGGGCACGCCTGGAAAGTAACTGCTGTAGCTGACCTGGCATGCTGCTTTGATAATGTCTTTTCCCATATAACTGAGATTTTCTGGAATAAATCTTTCAGATGGGGGCTCTTTGGGAAGAAAACCAATTCCCCTGGAATAGTTTTTCATTTTTAGAAGCATCTGAAATGAAGGTTACTCAGAGAACAGTGGATCTATACAGGGTACAGGTTTTGTACTGATATACTGGTCAGCTCTGCAGGGTCCACAAGTCTTGACTTTTCTGAAACTGACAGGAATGCTGCTGTTTCTAAGAACTGTGAACAAGGCTGAAGCAAAGCAAGTCACGGGAAAATACCCTCAGTGTCAGTGGAGGATGCTGCAAAGCTTTCATGGCTTCAAACTTGGCTTGAATTTCAAAATTATGACCCCTCAACTTGGAGTCAAATGGTATGTACAGTGTCTAACTCTGTTCTGGAAAAATCACAGTGACACTTCTTTTCTGTGGTTTATTTTTTTCCTGGTATTCCATAATGTAATGGAAGAGACAACTGATAATAGGATTTGATTTTGGTGTCCTCCAATATCCAAATGCTCTGACTGTCTGGAATAAGGTTTCACATTCAAAGCAGTAAAGCTTATCATTACCTAAAGTAGGCAAATCAAGCTACTTTGCCAGGATGTCCATGATGAAACCTCAGCCAAAGCCCTGACCAACTTTATGGCAATTGAAAATCCCTGGCACTTTCTCACTCTTGTCACACATGCTAAACATTCCCTCACAGTTCATCTCTCTGTGGCTGGGGAGTGTCTTATGCAGTGGCTGCTTCCCCAGGTCTAACTTTTGCTCAGGTGGCTGATCACCATGGGACAGCAGCTGTCTAGTAAAGCCTAGGGCAGAAAGGTGTGAGGTGAATACAAGTTATCATCTGAGAGAAAACAAGTGCTCTTCTGGGAGTCAGTGTTCACCACTTCAGATATATAGTATTCACCATTTTCATTTAACTTACCTGTGCATTGATCTTAATAGCTGGTACCTTCAAAAGTCAGGGATTAATACTTTGATTTGATTTATTCCAAACTGCCCTTACCAACAACTACAGGGCATGCTCGAGTTTAATTTTTATTTTTTTTCACAATGAAATTCAGTACAAATAAACTCTTTTAGGAAAAAAAATATTATTTTTATTAGCCAAAAAGCCAGGTTTTCCCCTTGAAAGAGCATACTATAAAAAAATTAGTTTTCATGGTAAAACAGAAGGTCTGGGAGTTGTTCTCTATCCCACACCTCCTAGCAAGAATGAGTAGTACACACATATTTTTTCTCAAAGCTGCATCTTACTGGCAAAGAAAACTCAAAGTAGGTCTCAGACTGTAAACTCTTTGGAGCAGGGACTTCCATATATCACTGTATAACACAAACATGGTTTGAACACTGCTTTTAAAACACTGAAGTTGTAAAATTGCACAGGAAAACAGCTAGTCAGGCTGTTCTTGATGGACTGTGGAGATTTCAACAGCATGAAACCAAAACAAGTTTCTGCATTATTATTCCTCAGTCCATTTATGAGAAGCCCTGTAGGAACAGAACAAAACTATTTTGGAAGACTACAGAGAACTTGGTTATAAAAAGTTGGCAAAAGGAAAACTTGGGTTTATTCTGTGATTTTTGGTGCCAACTATATTGTGATATTGAGGAGTGATCACTGGTATAGGCAAACTACCCATTTACAGTGAAATTGTCACCATGGTGGGAGGGTGGCAGTAGTTGACACAATTTTGGGGCCATTGTCCCCTCTAGATTTAGCAATGCTGTCAGAGGCTGCCCTGCCAGTAACGTGTTGCTGACTTTTTTGTGTGATTTTAACACGAGGTGCAGTTATACATATGGACAGGGTGTCACTTTCCCGTGATTAAGATCAAAGGTGGTTGCAAGTCAAACCAGAATTTTCTACACTATGCCATGTCAAGTTTGCCTCCTTTTGCTTCTGTTATGAGCCAGCCATTAATTAACATGACCTGGTGTCATTCTTCCTCTAGGGTCTTCCTGTGTCTTGTAGTGTCTTTCCACAGGACAGCCTGTGTTGTGGAAATGGAAGAAGGGATATTTTTTGAAGAATCTGACATTTGTAAGAGCCTTAGGTGAGATGGAACCTTGCATAAAAAGAGAATATGCAAAATTTATTGGAAAGCAAGCCAGGTAATAAAATAGCCAATCTGTCTCTTCCTTCTTCAATCTCAGGGCCGATGAAATATGAGGTAGCTTTGCCTGTCAGCAGCTTGAATTCACAGATTAGCCTTTTGCACAGTTATAACCCAGGTCTGGTTTTGGAGATGACCTAAAGCCTAAGCAGGTAAATGCGAAGAGTACCTGTTGGAGCCGTCCAGAACAGATATCTGTTTGCACTGCTGCTCTTATTGTGCTGACAGTGCTAGTCTTGCTTATTCATAGCTATACACTGCTTCCAAAAGATGACACTCGAAACTCATCCTGCAGCAGAAGCAGTGCAGCTGGAGCATTCTGCTTACAGTAAATGTAATTTATCCCTGGCCAGCTTGAAGAGAGGAATATCTTGATGATCTGGCTATCACTACAGATGCATATGAATGTGTGAGGTTTATGCCTCTCTGCTGCAGCAATGGCTCCAGCACAAAGACACTCAGCGCCTGCATGGCAGAAGCTGGGGCCAGTGGCTTCGAGAGCACCCCAGCCTAACTTCTGAGCTGGCTATTTGGACCTCTGGCATGTGCAGACAGGAGTGTCAGAGTTCAGCTCCTGAGGAAACACATTTATAGTCACAGTACTGCTAACAGATCATGCAAGGAGTCTAAAACCCTCATCTGTCACTCCCATTTACTTCTCCAGCACTTCCATTTGACCTGTGATAACTAGTTTTGCCTTTTGTCAGTGGCACCAACAACCAACACTCAGCCCAAACTCCATAAACAAAATAACAAGATTTGGAGCAACAACCTCTTGCTTGCAGAGCTGATGCTGTAGCTGGATATGTGCAGGGAGGGGAGGTCAGGGGGGAGCACTGATGTTTTTGCCTGGCTGCAATGTGAGTGCCAGAGCCACCAGTTGAATTGGGCACAGTAACCATAGCAACAATGAGTTTCCGGGACTTGGGGTGACAGGTTGACGGGATTACTCTTCAAAGCACTTGCTCTCTTGGGAGAGAAAACCTAAAGGAAGGGGATGGGAGTTAATTTAGCACACACACACTGGAGCAAGGGTCAGCAGTGGCAGGTCTCTGCTGGAGGGAAGCCTGCAGCAGCAATAAACAACACCATTTCAAGCATTTTGAGTAGCACCAAAATCACTGTAGGAGGGCATCCAACAAAGAAAAATGTAGGGTGCACACAAAACCTAGCACCACTCCCTTCCTCCCTTCCAAAGGACAGCTGCTACAAGAGGTCCTGCATGTCTCAGACCTGAGACTCTGCTTTGGTGTGAGGGCTTTACTCTGTCCTGCCATTCCTGCTTCCAGCACTGGGGGCCAGATGTGGCTGTAGACCCTGGATCTGGAAATACTGAGTTTTGCCAGACCTGGAAACAATGGGGAAACTGGGGCAGGGGGGAGTGGCAGGAGGGGGCAAGTCAAGTGTGGTGGTGTGTGTGCTAGGAAGGAGTGTGAGATTAAATATTTGGATGGTGAGGTGGCTGAGGCATGGCATGGCTGCAGTAGCAGGTGGGCATGTAGTAGGCAAGAGGGCACTTATATGAAACAGGGAAAAGGGGGGCACAGTGACAGTGTAGGGGACAAGAGAGAAGGCTGTCATCTCCTAAGGTTCATAGCCTCTTTCATGCAAAGCTATCAGTGGGGGCTGAAATTCAATTCTATTTAAAAGCATCCCTTATGCACTGCTTTAATTTCCTTGGGCTTTGGTGCGCAATGGGCTGCTCTCCTTTCTGCCCTTCTGGTGAGAGTGATGTATGACAGCGTTGTCTTGGTGTGTTGGTAATTTTGGGCTAATGAAATTTCCCTTTGGGCTATGGTTAACAATTAGACCAACGCTATGGATCCATGCCCAGCACCAGAAAAGCACAAGACTGATTTAAAACTGGTTTTGCTGTCTGCTTCTCCTAGTGCTGGATGGGAAGATTGAAACCACACACAGGCAAACATTTCCAATCTTCCCACAGCTGCTGATAGCCAACTATAATTGCTCACACTGTGTAGAGGCACAGCTACACTCTACCTGCCCATTCTTGTAAATCCTTTGCAGAAGTCAGTGTCTACACAAGCTCAGAAAGCTTCTTTGGAGGCTGCCTGGCCCCACTGGTTCACAGAGCTGAAGATGGGGGCAGGTCCAGGATCCAGCTGCTGGGAACCTGGGTGGCCACACCTCTACTCCCAGGCAATCAATGCTTAATCCCAAGGAACTTCTTCTACCATGTTTTTTTTCTCCACGGTAGGAGAAGATATATATGTGCATGGATGGGAGAACTCAGATGTGTAGTCTGCAGGCCAGAAAGACATAAATGTCACTGTACCTTTCACTGACCTGTAAAAGCAAGTGGTGCAGGCAGACAAGTTTCACAACAAAAATATAAAGGCTGGGAAAGTGGATGTAATAGAAGTGCTGACACAAACTTAATTAAAGCACTGCAGAAAGGATAGATTTGTGAAAAAAATAATGTGAGAATAGAAGATTGCTGTCATCTTCTGTTAGCTGCTTACAGGTGGCTGGAGGACTGTTTCTATCTTCTTAACTGCAGGTCTTTTACTACTTTTAGCTTAGTCCCTGCTTCCATTTCCCTCCTACTTGAGATGCTTTGCAAAAATATGGGCATCTCCATGAAATCTGAGGCAACCCTGTGCTGGTAACCCAAACCAATGGGAGGCTGAAGGCAATTATTCCTGGGCCTTAGAATGGGAAAATCTGGGTTCATCAACTCTGCTCTCACATGATGCTCATCTTGGTTATCCTCCAGTCCATCCAATTGTGAAATGTGGAAGAATCAACTTAGAAGGGAGCCTGAGTTGAAAGGCTCCATGTAAATGAAATTTAATTATTATGAAACCACCTCAAAGAGTACATCCTCATTTTACCTGTCCTATTTTGCCTGTACTTCAGCCTGAGAAAGCTGGCAGAATGAAGAGGACTTTTTGGGAGAATACAGCGTTCAGGCTTAGGGCCCTGCTGAGTGCAAGGCAGCATGTACTCACAGTAAGCATGCCAGCCAGACCTCCACACATCCTGTATCCAGTGCTGACCTTTCCTGTCATTCCTCCCTCCTTGCCAGAAAATACCATGTGCTTTCAGCTTCTTAAAAACTGTTCCTGCTTCTGCCCACTGGCACAATACAGGGTGGGAGGAGTAAACAAGAAAAGGATGTGGTTGGCAGATTTGCAGTTTGGAAGGGTACAGGGAAGGGGGATGCCTTGATTTCCCTTGCATTGCCAACAAACTGAAAAATCCCAACTTTCAGGCTTTAGTCACATTTTTTTTTTTTTTTTAGCTACTCTTGCCCAGCCTTTCTTTTAGCCTGGACAAGAGGATCGGGGTGATCTTATCACTCTCTAGAACTCCCTGAAAGGAGCTTGTAGCCAGGTGGGGGTCAGACTCTCCTCCCAGGCAACCAGCGATGGGACATTAGGACAGAGTCTTAAGCTGTGCCAGGTGAAGTTCAGGTGGGACATGAGGAGGTATTTCTTCACAGCAAAGGTGATGGCTGGAATGGCTGCCAGGGAGGTGGTGGAGTAACCATACACAGAGGTGTTTAAGAAAAGAGTGGATGTGACACTTAGTGTGGCACTTAGTGTGGCACTAGCCACTGTCTAGTTAACAAGAGTTCTAACCTAATTTATTTTGTGATTCTCCTCACTCAGCTCTCCCAGGGCCTCATTGCCTTAGGGAAGTCCTCAGAAGCTTCAGCAGCCTCTGCTGGGTCTAACGATTCTGCTGGGCTCAGGCTGCTGGAGACCCCAGCAGGTGGGGCTGGCAGAAGGACTGGTGAGAGCCCTGAGGGTGCTGCCCTGCCCTGTCCATCCGCACGGCACCCACAGCACCCACACAGGCTCCCCAGCTGCGACCATTCCTACACCTGCCCAACACCGTCCATCCGTCCATCCATCCATCCATCCATCCATCCATCCATCCATCCATCCATCCATCCATCCATCCATCCATCCATCCATCCGTCCACCCGTCCATCCACCCGTCCATCCATCCATCCATCCATCCATCCATCCGTCCGTCCGTCCGTCCGTCCGTCCGTCCGTCCGTCCATCCATCCATCCATCCATCCATCCATCCATCCATCCGTCCATCCGTCCATCCGTCCGTCCGTCCGTCCGTCCGTCCATCCATCCATCCATCCATCCGTCCGTCCATCCCTCCGTCCGTCCATCCATCCATCCATCCGTCCGTCAGTCCGTCCGTCCATCCATCCATCCGTCCGTCCGTCCATCCATCCATCCATCCATCCGTCCGTCCGTCCGTCCATCCATCCATCCATCCATCCGTCCGTCCGTCCATCCATCCGTCCATCCCTCCCCCGCCGCGTTCCCACGGCCGCACCTCCCCGCGGCGGGGGCGTGGCCTCAGCAGCGGCTGGCGGCGATTGGCTGGGGCGGCGGCGGCGGCGGCCAATGGGTGCGGGCGGGGCCCGCGCGTGGCGGCGCTGGGCGTGCTCTGCCCGGCCGCGTCCGTGCCCGCCGCCTCCGCTCGCTCCCGCCATCCCTGCATCCGTCCCTCCCCGCCTGCATCCTTCCATCCCTCCCTGCCTCTGCCCGCTGCCTCCTGCCCGCCCGCCAGCCGCGGGAACTCCATGGGAGAGACGGGCGCCGGGCGAGGCGCGGGACGCGCTCTGGGCGCGCTCCTGCCGCGCCCCGCCGCCCGCCGCCTCCCCGACGGCCGCCCGCGCCCCGCCGCCCCCGGCCCCGCCGTCGGTGCCATGAAGCGGGCGCACCCCGAGTACAGCTCGTCGGACAGCGACGAGCTGGATGAGGCCGTCGAGGTGGAGAAGGAGAGCGCCGACGAGAACGGGTGAGCTCAGGCGCGCTGCGCCGCGCCCCCTACCTCCCCTCCGCCCCGCGCAGCCCCGGCATCCCCGAACCCCCGCGCTGACCGGGGTCCCGATCTCCCCGCAGGAACCTGAGCTCGGCCGCGGGCTCCATGTCTCCTTCCACCACCTCGCAGATCTTGGCCAGGAAGAGGCGCCGAGGGGTGAGTGCCCGCCGGCCGGCCGCGGCTCCCCGCAGCCCGGCACGGCTCCGCTGACCCCCGCTCTCTGCCCTAGATCATCGAGAAGCGCCGCCGCGACCGCATCAACAACAGCCTGTCCGAGCTGAGGAGGCTGGTGCCCAGCGCCTTTGAGAAGCAGGTAGCGCCCAGCGACCCTCCGCGGTGCTCTCCCGTCCCTTCCCGGGAGGGAGCGTCACCCCTCGGAAACGTCTCTGGTTCTGCCTGAAACGTTTCGTGCCTTCCCTTCTCTCCTAGGGATCAGCCAAGCTGGAAAAAGCAGAGATTCTGCAGATGACTGTCGATCACCTGAAAATGCTGCATACAGCAGGAGGGAAAGGTAAAGTTTTGTGTGTGACAGAGTCAGCAGCCCTGCAGGGAGGCTGCTGTGAGAGCAGCGCATTCCCGAGCATTGGCAATGCCCGCAGAAAGTGAACGGCGGCTTTCTTACGTTTCACCAGGAATTAGGGACTTTCTCTACTTCACAAGATTTGTGGCATCGCTAGCACTGAAAGGTTTTGCAGTGCTAGCTCTGAGGAGAGAGTTGTTCTAGAGGAGAGTGACTACGTCTCTAGCAGTGTGTCAGCACTGCGAAATGAATCAGCTTTTGGCAGCTTGGAAGACAGTTATTATTGATGTCTAATGCTTGTTTCTCCAATTTTCTGAAAGTTCAGAACTAGGAAAGAAATACAGGATGAAATAAATGGTGAAAAGATTTAGCAAAAATGCAAAAGGCGCTTCTAATAAAAAAGTACTTTGCCTGATAAGTTAGGACTTGTGTTTCTAACGAATTTCAGTGTGCTGTGGTTTAACTTGCACAAGGGAAGCAATTGGAAGGAACAAAACTACTTTCCTCCAGTGTCCGTGAACAATTCCAGTTGAAAAATGGCAGTTTGTGACTGGTCTTGGGACTTGCAGCATCACAGCACAGATATAAAAGAAAAGCTTGTTAAACAAAAAAGGGAGAAAAAACAAAAAGAGCTTGGCATCTAGTCTATGGTTGGGAATACTAACCACATCCAAGTGAAATATGCTTATAGGGGAGGGTGGAGTGGGGAGGCTACTTGTAGACAATAACTAGAAAACAACATCTTAAGACTTCATTCTCTGTTCTTTTCTCTTAGGTTATTTTGATGCTCATGCTTTGGCTATGGACTATCGGAGTCTAGGGTTTCGAGAGTGCCTAGCTGAAGTTGCTCGATACCTGAGTATCATAGAGGGGCTGGATGCCTCTGATCCTCTGCGAGTTCGACTCGTGTCTCATCTCAACAACTACGCCTCTCAACGGGAAGCAGCAAGTAGTGCACACACTGGCATTGGACACATTCCTTGGGGCAGTGCCTTTGGACATCACCCTCACATACCTCACCCGTTGCTGCTGGCCCAAAATGGGCATGGTAATACCAGCACTACAGCATCTTCCACAGAACCGCATCACCAGACCAGAATTGCTGCCCCACATGCTGAAACTTCCTCACTCAGAGTGCCCCCAAATGGCAGCGTCGGACCAGTGCTCCCTGTGGTCACATCTACTACCAAACTGTCTCCTCCTCTTCTCTCCTCCATGGCATCTTTGTCTGCATTCCCCTTCTCGTTTGGCTCCTTTCATCTGCTGTCCCCCAACGTGCTGAGCCCATCTACACCAACGCAGTCAGCAGCGCTCAGCAAACCCTACAGACCCTGGGGGACTGAGATTGGCGCCTTCTAAGAACTGACTCTTTAGCAAGGGTGGGAAGGCCTATAAACCTGGCTGAGCTGGGTTATGCCACCCTTGAAGTTCTTAGTAACTGGGACAAAGGTACAGCTTCACCTTAACCGAGTTTGTCTAAAAACTGTCTCATTGCATTTTTCTTTTTGTTTTCTACATTTTTGTATTAACAGGTTGTTTGGTTTTTTTTTTTTTTGATAGTTGCTTAAGTTGTCCAGAAATAAAATTACAATAGTGGTTTGTTAACATTTGTGTTAGATCTCTGCTGAGCATCTAAGTCACTTTTGTAAACAGTTTGTTTCAAATGTTTCATTTTTCCTGAGTACATCAGACTGGCTTTTTATGAAGAGATACCACCTATTATTGTTAGCCATGGCCTAGTTTTGTTACTAATTTTTCCAAGACCGTTCTTCTCAGCATTTACAAGCTGTGTTTTTGTTAGTATTTTGACACGGAGATGTTCTATAAAGAATTACTCTTTTTGTAAGCTATATTTGAGTCTTATATTTCTGAGCAAAGCGTTGACAAATCAGATGGACCTGCTTGACCAGCTTTATTTAAGAGCCTAATTCCTCTTTCTTCTGAAGCCATTTAATGTATTTGGCAATCTTATTCTAGTCCCTAGTAGATATTTACTCACTTCTTAAAACCACTACACTATTTCTTCCATGAAAAGGAGCAGTATGAGTGGGGAGGGTGCAAAAATCAAATTGCACGCTGTAATGGTGGTGGATTTAGTTGTTGGGGAAGTTGTGGGAATTGGAATTGTCACCTGCAGTGATCTCCCAGCCAGAGCTGGTCACATGCATCTTCATTCCATAGGGCCAGATCCTGCTTTGATTTACCGTGGAGTAATTGTTCTGCTAGCCTGAATTCTTGGGTATCTGAGGTCAGACTCTTCTCTGTCAGCTTCATATTTTCAGCTGAAATGGTTGATGCTGGTATTTAAATAGCCAGTGGAATGGTACAGTGGGAACCTGTTCAGTGCACAGCCTTGTTGCTTAGCAGATGCATCCTAACTAGCTGATGTTTCTACTGCGTTTTAGGGGCAGTTTGGTGCCAGTCCTCATTTTTTAAGGGTTCTGCTGTGTTCTTGTGTGCCTGAGAGTGTGTGCATGTACATATATTTTGCTTGATTTCATGAGAATCTTAATCTTAACAGGTTTATCAAGCGAGTTCCACTGGAAGGGGTTTGCCTGCTCTTGTATCTGTGTTGTGGCTAAATAAAGGAGAAAGAACAAAGTATTTTAAATTACATGCTTGTCTGATATATATCAGTGGAGAATTCTATGCCTGTGGGTGTCACAGGAGATGTTGAATGATGGCTACTTAGTCCTGCTGTGGGCATTTGTATTTGCTCTTTTCTCAGATATTACGGCATGTGTAGCTGTGCTAGCTGAGTATGTGAAGAACCACAGTGCCTCGGAGTAACAGTCAAGGGAAGGAAAATGTAGGATTTCTTTTGCACATCACTTTTATGTGCCTGGCAGTGTGTGGGCAGGTAGTGAAGATAGCAGGGTTTCTGCTAAAGAAGAGGTTAAAGCTACACTGCACTTGAATATTCTTAGTGACTTGTATTAACATTAAAAAGTGATCATCTTTACAAATATGAAGTCCTTTTCTGTCTAATTCATGAAGTTATCTGTCCTATAGCTCTGGAATGAAGTTTTGTACATTACAATGAGGTTCAGATCCCATTCAGTCCATTAGTGCAGAATCTACCTCAAGTCTCTGACTGATCCTGTATTTGTTTCTGAGTAGTACCACCAGTGTCTAACACCTTTGCTTGAAGTAAAAACCTGACAGGATTACAGGCAGTTAGGTTAGGTTTTCTCCTGATACAGTCCATCCTACCTGCAAATCTGTACTTCTGGAAGTACTTTACTTCTTTCCTGCACATTTGAATTTATAGTGCACTTGTTTTGGTAAATGGCACATCCTTGTCTGGATTTAGCTCTGCCAGAATAGCAGAAAGGACTCGGCCCTGTGGGAGACGAGAGCTTTGTTTAGAGAGGGGCTCTCAGGCCAATTAAGGAGTGGCATTGATGAGAGACTTTCTCGGAAGAAGGATTGCTGTGAGGCTGGAAAGAGCGGGAGAGCATTCAAGTGCATAACCTTGTTTTACCTTCCTTCTGAGGCTGTAGGAGACCACTGCTAGAAATGAAATGCAAAACACTGTGGGAGCTAGAAATACATAGGTGTTATTAAGGAGAGATTATAGAGCATAGTATTTCATGTAGAAACCTGAAATAAGAGGCTGTAAAATTCCAAATCCAGTTTCCTTTCACAGTGTGTATTGTCTCCTGTTTAATTACGCTCTGCCCTGTCCCTAACAGGTTTTTATAGCAAATTAACAACTCCTACCTAGAAGATTGCTATAGTGCATGCAACTATTCTTTAGATCTTTTAATAAATGGCAATGCTTCTCAGCCTTTTAATGGTTATTTCATTGACATTCAAATGACTTTGCCTCCTTCTAAATAGCTGGCTCTTTTGTGTAGAAAGACCCCTATAATTATTTTTGTCCCACTGTCCTATCCTTGAATGGACTTCAGAAGCAGACTGCAATAAAAGTTTCACTGCTCGTGTTTGTCTCTATATCCACTATCTTTCTCTATTACCAATGACAAAGGTATAAATGAAAAGTACTAATTCAACTTTTGCAGTAATTCTATATTTTTAGGGATTCAAAAATCTGGTTGTTATCATAGAAAGAAATGAATGAATGCTAGCAACTCACAAAAACTAGTAATTCAAATGGGAAATGCATGGCCCAGAAGCTGAAACACCAGGATTGTAAGTCTAGGGCTACTGCCAACTTTATAAGTCTGTCTTAGCAATCACTTAATGTACATGTGTTTTGCCAGCAGTGAAACAGGTATGGCAGTGTTTGGTCTCCTTTCCTCAAGAGGCAGTTGTAGTTGGAAATTTTCTATATGAATGATAAATGCTGTTATTTCTTAAAAACTACAATTCTGAGACATTCTGCTAGTTTTTCTTTCCTGCAGGATGCTAGGTTTCTAAAGAGAAACTTGGAAAGTCAAAGTAAGCTTGCTTCTCTAGGCAGTAGTGATTTCCAGAGTCCAAAGCATTTACTTGTTTACCCTATTGCAAAAGAGCAATTCAGGAGCACAAGCTTAACCAGAAGGATGCTGGAAAAGAAAGGAAATGCATATGTATCTTGATCCATGACTTCCCAGCCATCTTCAATTCCTTTGGATGAAATGTGTCCATCTGGAAATCCTCAGGCTAAAGCTTTGTGTAGGATGAAAGATGATGTGGTACTTCATATAAGCTAATACTATCCTCCTTTTTTAAGGAAGCTGGCTTGGAGTGCAGAATAAATGTAAAAGGCTGGTAAATGCTGCACAAAACCAGGTACAAACCTCTGGAAATTCATTCTGTGCTTTGGCATAAAGGAATAGCTGATGCAAGTGACATTTTTTAGCTTTTGGAAAGAAGCTGTCAGTAGTTCTTAAGACACTTTATGTTCATCACTCCTTTCTTCACACTAGTAGCATGACAGAGTTTATTAGGATCATGCTGAAAACCCCATGAATCCTGCCTATTGCTCTCTTCACTCACACATCAGCATGTGAATCCCCAGGTGACAGGAGCCTTCCTAGACTATTGCATAGTGCTGGGAAGTCTGCCAGGTTGTTTTTTTTTTTTTTCCCAAGCAACAAATAAGACTAAGAGAACACAGATAAACTGAAATCCTTCTTCCTGTTTTATATTGTGTACATACAAATGTTTATTGCCAGAAACTCCCAGTTTGGATTGCAACACACTCTACACAGTGTTGGAATTCTCTAGTGAATAATGTAGAGGCCATGGGTTTTGTGCTGGAAGGCAACAAAAATTATGTACAAAGCCCTTTTCTGAGGCCTTACATGAAAGGATGCAGAGATGGATTGTGGTATTTATGACTCAGTACACTGAGGCACGAATATGTTCATGTGTTACCCAGCCTTCCTGACTTTGCAGGGTCTCTGTGTGCTTTGCCTGTAACCAAATTACTCTCTCTCCTCTTGCCCAGCTTATAAATAAAAATTAGAACACGCCCTTTCTTCTGGAGCCAGAAGATGTGGGCATTGACTCATGCTTGCAATATAGTAGTGTGTCTGCAGTCATAAAAGTCGAAATGCCAGTGCCTTGTAAGATACAGATCCTCGAAGGTGCAGTGTCTTTTGGGAGTCTGAAATGTTCATTTGGTGAAGGCTTTTATTAAGGAAGTGCTTGGGTATTATATGTAGTTCTCTCTTATTCCACCTAGTCCTGTGAATTTTTTTGTCTAGCAAATTCTGCTGATTATTCATGTAGCTTGAAGGTTGAGGAGGACCAAACTGCCTTGCTCTGACCTGTGCAGTGTGCAGTCTGCCCAAGCCTTCCCAGCAAAGTTCTTAGACACAGGTTCCCTTCCAGCTGTTTTTTATTTTTTATCTCAACAAATCATGTAGCACAGCTGTATAATGCAGGAGGGGCTTATCTAAGTGCTCAGGACACCTGAGCCAGGGGGAGCATTCTGCCCTTCTTGTAGACCCCCTAACCACATTACATTGTTTGGGATTTTCAGAGTCTTTTACAAGGCTGCTCATTTCAGGTGAAACCTTCTGGTAAGGAAGAGGAGGAATAGCTGGAACCAGTTCTGCACACCTCCTGCTCGTTGGGGCAGCCTCAGCACAGGGAGGACTTTGCAGACCACGCTTTCTCTCTGCACTGAAGAGACTTCTTGGAACTTTCCAGGTGGCTTCTCCAAGGTAAGCTGTAAAGTCAAGGCACAAACATTAGTAACAGGTTAAACAGGTACGTGCATTTCTTTGTTTTGCTCTGCTTTCACAGACGAAAGGATGTTGTGAGTAGGAGAGTTGGTGAAGCAGCTCTGCAAGAGAATGGCAGGAGAAGGAAGGAAGGCTGGTTTGCAGGATCAGAGGAAAACTGAAGCTGCGAACAGATGAATGAAGAGATGCATTGTTTGCATTGCCTGTGGCAAAGATATGGAAATACCTGACATCAGATGAAAAAATAAGCTGCATGCCAATATGTAGAGAATTTAGAGAGGGAAAGGTAGTACTTAGTATTCACAATTTTTCTCAGTATGAACACCATACTAACAGTGAGGCACATTATTTAAAACCAATAAGATACTGAAACAATGCATATGAAAGTCTTCATCGAATTTGATGGGTCATCCCACTGGCTAAGGAGAAACCAGGGCTGGATGGACAACCAATGTAAGAGTGCATCATAGCATGGTTTATTGATTGCACTTGTACAGTCCCGTCAAGTAAGTGTAAGGAGCTCAGGGAACTAAAGTGTGAGGTAGGGCTTGACCTAAGTTGACAGAGAATTTGAGATATCAAAATAACTGATAAGAGCATCTAGTGACTGGCAGCCTCTTCCACAAGCCGCTCAGCCTTCATCAGCAGTTACCACCTAGCTGTCAGCACTGCCACTTAGCTCCTGGGTTTTGATATGGTGTTTCTCAGCATGGATTTGCCATTTATGAGGTCTCCTTCACAATTACATGAGTAGGGAGGGTGCATGTTCTGACCAGTAGTAGGAAATGAGCCCTTCTAGTGCAGGTGAGTATGGAGCCTCTTTCTGAGTCAAGGGACATCTGGTAGAGAGAACACAGAACTTCTTTCATGTTATATATCTGTTGTAGATAGTGCTGATAATGACGGGGTAATCTTCTCATTGTCACCAAGCCAGCCTTCTTTAACAGCTGAGGCCATTTCAGAGGCTGAATTTCAATAGCAAAAGAAGAAAAGAGAAAAAATGTCATTTGTTGCTGTTCAAGGATGGTTATGTGAAAGTTTGTGGGATTGGATAGTGATTAAAAAATGTAGCAAAGGGAGCTGAAGTGTGTGCTGTAGGAACTCTTTTATATGCTGCACAGCAGGTATATCTGTTTTTTTACTTCATCAGGAAAACATCAATGTGATTGAACAATGTTCCCTGTGTAATGTAGATGCCTAACTGTCTGTAGATTGCCCCTTTGAATTTCTCTGGGATTCATTGCGTCTTCTGTTAGGAGGAAATTATCAACAACAAGAGGAAATCCTGTACTAGTACTGAATAGTCCTTATTTTAAAGGTACTTCCCTTCTTGTGGGAATTGTATATAATCAGAACAACACTCCATAAAACAGATGAATTATTTTAGAAGGAGACAGGTCAGCCTTTTATTTAAAAGGTCTGACGTTATTGTACATAAGAAAATCAATTGTTAGCATGGATGACATTCTTCCACTAGCTGCCTGTGCTTCCCAAAGGTGGGGCAAAGTTTAAGGCATTGGTAACAGGAAGCCTGGGTTCCTTAGAGACTTTCATGTTTTCTGGAGCATGCAATGACAGAATGACTCTTTTTCTTCCCCAAAATAGCAGCAGGAATAAGAATGATTAAACTTTACCCTGTTAAGAAGAATTGGAATAGGTAAAGATGCTAATGGTGCACATACCTGTGGGCCAAACCCAAATATCCACTAGGTTGGTGTGGGCAGGGGAAGGTGCATTAGTCAGTGTTGTGCTGTAAATGCCGTGCAAGAAAGAGAAGCTCTTTTGAAGACAAAGCCTTCCAACAGACTTCCAAGATCTGGCCCTCTGTACTTCAGTTCCGGCTGCACAGACCTTTCCCACCACAGAAACCAGTATGGGCTGAGCAGGGGGCAGGTGCAGTTCCCACATGAAGCCAGGGGCTGAACTATCACATGGCTACAAACATGTTCTGGGATTTGGGGCACCAAATTAACCAAGCACATTAAGAGCTGTGATTGCAGATGTAAAGCTAAAAGGTTGTCATTCCCTCAATTGTTAAATTTGTGCCTGCTTCAAAGGAGACGGTTGAAATCCCACATATTCTCCTCAGCCAGCCTTCTGAGAGAGCCCTGAATGAGTAAGATACTCTATGAGAGAAACGAAAGCAAAATATGTTATGAGACTCTAGAAGTCTTTGGGTTGTGGTTGGTTTAGACAAAGTTTGTCTAATTTTTCTCTCCTCCCTGGGAAGTAAAAAGACTCCCTGCTTCTTCATGGTGCTGACAGAGTTTTGCAGGACCCCTCAGACCCGACCTCATCCTGCCAGGAAACAGACTGAAGGCTTAGTTTCTACCCTTGCAGCACAGCAACATCCCAGGCTGAAAGCACAACCTCAATGGCAGGACTGGCTGTGAGCCACAAGGGCCCAAGACTGGGAATTGCCATGGTCTGCCACCAGGGACAAAGCTGAAGGAGCGACACAACAGGTTTCCGGGCAGAAAAGTCTCCTGTGGTTTTTTGTTTGCTTGCTTGTTTGTTTGTTTTTAACTGCATCACTATCCTCAGAATGTGCTAGTGAGACAGTCTGACTTTATGCTTTTTTTAAATAAGGAGGGAACAATAATTTTAGCTTTCATTTTGGCTGTATGCTTTTTAATGGGACAAAAAAGGTTCAAAATCCCCATCTTATTGCAAAGTCTTCTCCTAGGAACTGCAGCCTTCTCTCCATACTATTTTCATTGCCTTTCATGAGATAGATACCCAGCCTGTACTAAGCAGTTGCTGAGAAAGCTGTGATTCAAGCTTTATATAATGTAATACTTTTTATATCAGAGTCTGTTGGGAAACAGCCTGTTCAACTCAGCTATCTGCATCACATTAACTTTTATAACCTAAAACTCCCATCAGAAAGGAGATTTTTATGAGATTGCATTTGACACATCCCCAAAAATGTTCCCTTAACAACTATGTCTGACTGACTGAAAAGGCCAGAGAAGACTTTGCCAGGGGCTAGTGCCACCTCAGATTTAATTTTTGGCGACAGTGTCTGCTCCTCACTCATTTGTACTGTTGCAACCCTGCTGTTAATCCTGTGGGACAGGGAGAGAGGATGAAGATAATTTTGTACACTGAGCTTCTGTGCAGCACCTAGCCTGACTTTGCTTCAAGATCACAGAAGTTATAGAATGAAGTTTAGTCCAGGCAAGTGGGTAGGGCCACCAGGGAAAAGCCAAGACCCCTTTTATGTTGAAGTCTAAATCTTAAGAGTAGGGTTTAATTAATAAACTCCCTATACCCAGGGCTTTTTCAGTCTCAACACTACTGCATCTGCCCATCCCCAAAGTTAAGTGATATTTACAGTGTACTGTGAAGGTGTAGCACTATATTTTGAGTAAGAAGTTGGGACTCAGAAAGTTGAAAATCAAATAGTTGAGCTTCTTGGCAGAGGTGTTTCAAAGTGGGTTCATTTTTTATTTCAGGACTTCTGCAGCAGCTCTGTATTCAAAGCACAGCTGCTCTTGATTTTCTGGAAGCCCCAGAGGGTGAATAGTTCTTCACATCAGCCTGAGTTACTTCCCATGTCACAGTTTCAGCATAGGGAACATTTAGGAAGCCTTTTTCTAGTTTCCTACAGCACCTAAGCAAATGGAAACAAAAAAAAACCAAAAAAACAAACCACCCCCCCCCCAAAAAAAAAAAAAAAAGAGAATCCAGTTCCCACTTTACCCTTAACTTTAAGACTATTTTTCACTCTGAAGTCTCCTAACACATTCAGCTATTTCAGCAACAGCCAGATCCCTTCACTATACCCTGAAGAAAGGAAATCCAGCCAGTGTTTGGAATGAGACAGGTTTTGTAGGCAAAATTAATGCTTCCTTTAGATGTGTTTTTTTTGGTGTTTGACTTCAAACCTCAATATTGTATTTCTAACACAACCTTTTGTGTGCAATGTACTAGGTCTTAAATAAATTATTTGAAGGCATGGCTTCGCTTACGATGCCTCAAATGATCATGTGTATGGTTTATCAGTAGGGCTGAAGGTCTTTGATACTCAGACAACTTCAACAGGGAGGGATAAGTGGTGACACATATAGATGATCTCCATGTGGACCAGATCTAGATAAGAATGTGTTTAAGGGGGGAAAAATACCCATTTGAGGGCTCTGTGTGATCCTGGGGGATATACAGCTGAAGACTCTGTTGTGATGGCACAGATTGCCATTGTGGCACTGGATCATGGTAGGGACATGGTGAGGTGCCAGCTGGGATCTCAGTGGAAAATGTGCCACAATCAAAAATGTTTAGGATGTGAAAGCTGGCATTTAGAGTGCAGCTCTGGGTGGAGTTAAAGGCATGAAAGGAAACTTGTTGGGACTCTGGAAAAAGGTGAGGGCTGAGATAAGGAGCTGATGTGTGAAAGGAGGGGGTATTCCCCTCAATCCTCCTCACTTATCATAAATATCATGATGCTTTCCTACTCTGTGTGATGTATCAGTGGCTTGGGCACCAGAGATAGGATCACCATCAGATAAGACTGAGCCTTTATTCTCACTGAAATTGCTTCTGTTCATGAAATGGATGTAATTACCTGGATGAGAAGCTGACAATAAAACATCACTCCTTTTGCACAAGGTGCCCCAGATACTGAATTTCTGCAGATGCAGCTGTGCTCTTACAGTCTTCCCTGGCCACAAAAAATGCCACAGATTATTTTCCCCCTAACTATTGCTTGCTTCCCTATTTTGCCTTTCTAGTTCTACTGCCTGATACCAGAGCAGTGAAAAATGTCCAGCACTAATAAACAACTAGATGCCTCAGCAAGGCATTTGTGCCTACACACGGCTCAGTTGCTTAAAATGGCCACCTCGAACTTGGAGTGATGGCAAGGACGTATTCAAGGAATGAACAAGGAGCCCTACTAACCTTGGGCAAGTGGTCTTCACATGATGATGTCAGAGGGGAAAAAAAAAAGCAATTAGGACTTGTTAGGACTTGTTTTACAACCCTTTGTAAGGAGAGAAAGACAAAATTTTCTTAGAGTGGGTAGGAAAACTCTTCCTGGAGGACATAGGAAAATAGGTCAGTTGTGTCTCTTCTTAGGGAGTGTACAGAAAACACTGTCTCTGGAACAATTTCAGTTTATGCTCTGGCTTTCACAAGAGGAGGAAGGCTGTGAGGCAGCAGAGTGATTGCTGCATTCAGTGGCAGGCCCATGGGAGCGAAGGAGCGCCGTTTGGGGCGGGGGCGTGGGCTGCACAATAGCGACGGGGCTGTTTGGGAAATGCTTTCATACAATTTTATGAGAGAGAGAAAATAAATGCCTATAGAAATAAGTTTTACAACTCTGTTGATTTAAAAGAGAATGAGAGTGCAATGAGGGTGCTTTTGTTCCAGCAAAGGACTTTATAGTATGTATTGTGCCCTGATGTCTCTGTGGCTTTCTGCATGTTGGGGCGCAATGGGCTGATTCTCATGGGTTTTCCTTCTTCTCCCTCTGAGGCCAGCAACTGTGTCAGGGCTCAGTTCTAACATTTATGGCACAAGGGAAAGAAGATTTCTTTAAAAAACCAAAACCAAAGCCAAAAGACCTGTGCAGAGACTTGGTACCATGGGTAATAATTAGAAGTTTCATCCCGCTGTCTTCAGGGAGATGAGATCACAGTTGCAGTCAGAGATTGCTGTTTCTCTCTGGAACCTGTGGGATAAAATCTGACATGGTCAAAATAGACAAATAATTAATTCAGTGCCACTGAACACAGATATCTCTTACAGTAAGTAATCTAGTGTCAGAAAATCTCTTTCTGTTCTGGAGCTGTACTAGTATCTCTATTGAGCAAAAGCATTTCACTACTGCAAATGCCTATTCCAGATGACAGGTTATGGTTATGCTCTGGTGAAATAGTCACTATTCATAATTTTGAATTAAGTGTTATTAAAAAATGAGAAATTGGTGGAAAGCATTGGCCACACTGAACTGTCAAGAGTCCTGCAGGCTCACAGACACGCACACCTAAAAAAATAACAACATTTTCAGGCACCACAGCAAATCCTACCTCCTGGCCCCTGAACTTCTTCCTATATTCTTGGAAAAAACCCAGCCTGCACATCATGTGCAATGGATGACACAGTGTCACCTTAACAACATGCATACCTATATGGTGTCCAGATGAGCAGGGAAGGATCAGTGTTAGCAGTTTTTTTCCCAGCAGATTTTTTTTCTAGACAAACTGTTGAAGAAGTGAGATAAGGTTCAAACCATGTACACCACACTGCTAGTCACAAAACCAAACCAGGTCACTTTGACTTTTAAGAGTTAGTGATGCCTTGACAAGAGAGGAAACCTGATGGCACAGCACATTGGTGCTGGCCAGAGGGTTTGCATTTGTGATATTGCTAAAATACCAGAAAGAAACCCCGGGCTTCTGGGAGGAAATGTTTGCCATCTGCTTCCCTCTGTTGACTGAGTTACTGAAGTACACCAAACTTGGGTGCACTGAAGGCAAACTTCACAGACAATAAAGTGGGGTGGAAAGGCAGACAATAGGCCAGATTCCTGGCATTCATGAGCTGCTGGAGCTTTGCTCACAATACTGCAATGTCTGAGGATTGGCCCACTTTGCCCTTAGTTTAAGCAGCACCTTTATGTAAGACCATGCTCTCAAAATGAAAAGGTATGTTTTATGTGTACACACAAAGGTGCATCACCTTTCTCATGTCTAAATAATAACACCCCCAGCCTAAACTTTCCTTGTTTGGCAGAGCAAGCTGTCTTTCTTGTTTGACAGATCAAGCTGTCAGTCACTGCTGGCACTTGGCCTACAGTCAGGAAGGAAAATGAAGTAGCTTTCTTGTTCTAATGTTGTTTTTAAAACAACAGCTTTGTATTAGTCACCACAGCTACCAAATGCGGGCAGTGGTTCAGGAGAGCTTTCCAAGAGAATTGCTTTCTGCCGCTGAAATGTTGGTAAACTCACACTGGCTGTAAGACAGTTTCCAGTCCTTCACTGGATGCTATGGAAATGTAGTGTACATTATAGAGAGACACTTCTATTAAACCCTAACAGCTCATTTGCACTGGAGTCAAACTGCCTAATATCTATTATTCTGTCCTGCTCTGCCTTGGTCACAGAGTATAGATTTCCCTCATGTGGGAAGGGAGAAATGGCAGCAGTGACTCATATTTGGCACTTATGTCATTTGACATGAATACCATTTCCACTGGAGACTTGCAAGACCCTGGATTACAGTTTCTTTTGTTTTCTGACTACTTCTCTGGCATCTTCCTACGTGACATTGTGTTTGAAAATGCTAAAAAGTGATGCTCTCAGTTGGCATAAGATTTGCACAATGTATTTTCTGCTGTCAGAAGCATGCCACTCAGCTCTCCATAAAGCATCCCCCAAATTTGGACAGATTTATGTTTGCATGGTTTGCCTGAAATGCAGTGCACAACAGCATGTCTGTGCTCAGGAACAAACTTCACTTGTGGCAAAGGCACCTTCATGGGCTTGACACAACCCTCCTCTGGGTATACAGGTAACTTTTAGGGCTCTGTGAGCTGGGAAGAACGCTGTAAGCTATGCTTTATCTTCTGAGAAGTAAGCTGAAGTGACAAATCACCTGCTGGACACTTTTTATCAGCTCAGCCTGTACTGAGATGCTGCTGCTTGGATGTGAGCTTAGAAATACTGTGAACTTCTCTAAGGGAGAAAATCACTTAAAGCTTTTTGGCAACAAGATGTGATCATCTGCCCATCTGCAGAATGTATTGGCTGGCCACCACCTGGTAGTTGTCAAAAATAGCCATGGAAAGTTGCCTGGCTACTGAATGTGCCAAGGAATGCTGCTGCTCTTTCTTGGTGGCCTGTGATCAGAGGCACGAGCTGATGCTTTGCTTGGCTCTGCTCAGCAGATAGATGTTTTAGGACTCTGGTTTTAGCTGTCATCACCAGGCATCATTTGTTGTTGTCTTCACTTCAGACCTGCTCTGGTACATAACAACTATGAGTGGATTTGCTCAAAGGTCAGACATCTTTCAACACTAGGATGAGCCAGATTCTTTTCTCATTTGGCTCCTACAGTGCTTTGCTCACTTGGAGTATCCTGCCAGAACCTTAAATAATCTTAAACTATGTGGGATCACTACTGAGCTCCCCTACTCCTAGCAGTTTTTTGTGTTTTCCTTAAGCGTTCTGGATGATGGAACACTGGGAGCATGTAGAGTTAAAACAAGTGAGCATAAGCATTCTGTTATTTACATCTTTCTCCAAAAGAGCTGATAAAGAAGCTCCTCTTTGCGGTGGATGAAAATAGATAGAGATAATCTTTGCAATTATCTTTGCAGATGCCTGACTACAACTTATACAGCTTGTCCTTGACTTTATCTTTAGCATTAAATGTGAAGGGAGAATTACGTAGTCTGCATGGGGCTGTGGCCTGCCTTCCTGCTTTGGGGATAGGCTGGCTTGTGCTGGGAGTAATGGTAAAGCAGGCAAACTCCTCCATGCAGGCTTTTTTTTCCTGCCAACATGAGCACAGTGTTACCTGCATCCATCATGTGATGCCATGCTCTTAACACATGCCACTGCTTAGGTACTTGGTTGAAATGTAGAGTCTGCTACTGTTTTTATGCCTTGAACCAACCCTTCTATTCTGATGGCTTCATTAGTAGCACAACAAGGATTGATAACTCATGAGAGCTTTTCCTGGCAAACAGGAAAGTAGGAGGAAAGTGGCTCACTCAGAAAGTTCATCCATGTCAGAGAATGGAGAGATGCAGTGCCTGAGCTGAGCCACACCTGAAGTCACAAGTATTTAACCAGATCACTTTTTCTTTTTTTTTTTTTCTTTCCTAGGCAGAAAAGGACAGTATTTCATTTGCTGATACTGCTTCTATTTCTGTTTGCAGTCAGATGCAGGTACTGCTTGGATACCTGTGATAAATGAAAGAATGATTGCCACAGTTACAGGTTAACAACAATGTACCTCCCATTTTAGGCACAATTGTGCTGTGGTATCTAAAAAAAGAAGATATTGCCTGAAGGGTCACGGTGTGTGAATTTTATTATTTATACAAGTGACTAAATATTTCCTTTTTGCAATGACTCAGCTTCTCAGCTATGGGATTTTGAATGACCTGTTTAGTGCCTGATTCAACATTAACTAACACAGTGGAACAAATTTCTGTTTGTACAAGGGAATAGTCACATCAGATCCTTTATTAGCCATGCAAAGATCAAATGAACAGCCATACCTCTTAAGTGCTATTTTTTAAATGAAGTTTACAGTTAATTTTAAACTTTGTGGTTTTTGAAGTGTGATCAAAATACAAAAGCTTAAATTTATAACTGAAAAGATTTTACTTTGAGGATGTATTTACAGTGGCTGTTATATCACCTTCCATTTTTCTTTAGAATAAAAAAAAACCAAGATGTTGTTTCACCACCAAAAATTCACTCAGTATTCTCTCAGGGATGAAAACATAAATGAGCAAACCAATTAAATGGTATAGTACAGAATAAAATCAAATACACAATTTCAGGTGGAAGGGATCTACAGTGATCATCTCATCCTGATCACTCGGGGTTCACCAAAAGTTAAGGGATGTTTTTAAGGACATTTTCTGAATGCCTCTTATACACTGATAAGCCTGGAGCATAGACCACCTCCCTGTGAAGTCTGTTTCAATGGCTGACCACCCTCTTGGTAAAGAAATGCTTCCCCGTGCCCAGTCTAAGTCTGCCCTGTTATCCATTCCCTTTTAAGAATCCATAAAAGAGGTCCTGCCTTCAGTAAATCAAGTGAATCAGATTGTGATTAATTAGAAAGAAAGGAAAAAAACCTTATCCATAAGTAATTTTGCAGATCCACAGCTGGTTTTGAGAGGCAAAGTAGAACACTTCACAAAGTAGAACACTTCAGTTTGACAAGAACTGGATTCTGTGCAATTCCTTGTGTGTGACTGAAACAAGTTTCCACAGGGCACTGTTTCAAGAAGTGCACATAAATTGATGAGGTCCAAACACCAAAAATTATGTGTTACCTTGTTATTTGTTACTTTATTCCCTCTTTTAAATCCCAAAGAATGACCTGCATTTGCCATGAAACACTTCTGCCAGTATTTGTGATATCTTATGTCATGATGGACAAAATATATAGCATGGGGTAAGTGAAAACATACTTTAGAAACCCTCTGCCTTCTCCTTTACATATTTTTCTTTACCATGGCCTCTGAGAGCTCGTTTGCCAGAAAATATTAAGCAGTTTGTAGTAAGGGGGAAGTGTCTTTCTCGAAATATTCAACAGGACTAGAGAATTTCCTGGATCCCATTCTCTCATTCTCATGTGATTGCTGTACCAAGTGAATCCCAGTGCCATACTCAGAGGATGAGTAGCTTGTAAGGGTATCCAGGGCAGTTGTCTGGAGACTTGGGTCATGAGAGAAGCCCACTTAACTAAGGTAGGTGGCATGTGAGTCATCTGAACTGTGAGGAAGAAGGCAAAATTAGAGAAGCTTTAATTTCTGCTTTGAGTGGCTTTGGATTTAATAACATTTATAGGAACATTATCTGTGCTTCCAGCAACTTTCCAGAGACAGTTTAAAATCTGTTACTGGTGGTTGAGTATTTGCAGCTGCCTGAATGCAGGACATTTTTGCCAGAACCACGTACCCATCTGGCTGGCTTTTAATTAAGTATGTGAAAATAATTTATGATTCCATATGGAGCTGTTGATGCTTTGTAGATTGTATGACTTTAGAGGCATATTGTAGCCAAGACCTATGAAGAGATGTAGATAATGATTTCTCCAGTACCTTTCCTATGGAAAGTGCCATATTTGTAATGCCATAGTGGATTCCTCATATTTAAATTTAATAAAATATCTACAGTTACTGACAGGCTTACCTCAATGTGAGAAGCTACCCCATGCAATGCCAAGACTACCATGAATATTTGTATTTTCACCCACATAGCCACTTGATTTTGTCTTCTTAAAGCCTCTTGCTTTATTTATGACCATCTCTAGGCTTTTTCTCAGAAATACGCATTAGGATGGAAACATTCATGAGTCTTACCTAATTCTGAGAAAAACTGAAGTTGTTCTGACACTTCTCTAGGCATTTTAGTACCTCAGATGTATAGTCTTTCTTTAAGAATAGTTACTGAATAAAACTGCACCTCTATCTACTTGCACCTCTATTTTCAGTCAGTTCTTGTCTGCCTAAGTGTAGTGGAGATAATTCTATATTTCAATTTGCTTTCTTATAAGACCACTGTGAACATAGTGGTCATTTGGAGAACAATACTGCCTTAATAGTGATACAAAGATGCAAAGTCCTATTTTGAACCTTTTCCATAGTGAGATAATATGCATTGTGAAAAGCTTTTCTGTGGTTTCAACCAAGTATTTTTTCTACTACAAGGCTAGTGAGAGGAAAATAAATCATTGTTTACACTAAAATAATGAATAAATCACTGAGCAGAATATGAAGAAAGATAAATTATCCCATGTTAGGCAAACCAAGAAAAACGAAGTTTCTGGGTAGATGTCATGCCAGGATTCAATATTGAAGTATTTGATTTACACTGCTGGGAGAGAAAGTGCAATACCCCTTTCCACAGAAATCAAGATATGGCTTGGAAAATGGCATGTTTCTGTTTTAATAATTTATTTTTGCTTACATCTCAGACCTGCACATCATCCTATGCTGGGCACAGGACTTTAGAGCTCCAAAATGCAGTTATTCAGGAAACTGGTAGAAACTTAACTGACTTCTTGCTTTTGTTCTGCTTTTAAGCCTATAAATGTGATAGAAAGAAAAGGAGATATACAGGTTACACCTATGTGTTCCACATCCTTGGGAAGAGATTATCTTCAGTTTAGAAACCTTTTCCCTTTCTTTCTTTGCCTGAAGAATCCATGGAAGACTGTAGGAAAAAAAGTATCTGACTGCAGAGTGGTCCCTCTGTGCTACAGTACATGAGAAAGGTGCAATTCAGTGCAGGGAATTTTTCTCCTCTAAGCTAAGAAATACCTAATTTCTCTCAGAGAGAAGAAAAATGGGATGATGAAAAAGCAGTTCCTGTATTTTATTGGTCCAAATAAAAAGAGGGGATTTTTTTTCCCAGTATTAAAACATAGAAATTGTCCTAGTTTTCCATAAAATCTGTGACAAGGCTCTATGCTTACAGCAGTAAGCAGTAGCATCTCTGGGTGAACTGGAGCCTGTGTAGCTGTGCTTCAGCAGCCAAGTGCTTGCTCCCAGCATCCTGGGACTCCCAGCCTGCTAGGGAAGATCCTGTTTTCAATCTGGCTGAGCTCAGCCGGCTCTGAGCCCAGGCCAGGAGCGTGGAGCTGTGTGAATACACCCTCACACGTGTGCTGCAAGGTGCCTTGGGCAGTGCAAGGGACTCTGTGTAACCGGGACCTCTTGGTGCATCTGGGAGCGTTAAACAGGTGACAGCAGCAGGGTCAGTGGGTGTGAACACCCTGTGTCCCAGGAACAATCCCAGTGCCCAACAGCAGGCTGCCTGGAGGGATGTGGGGCTCCCCAGCCCTCCCTGGGATCTGCCAGGCACAGCAGCATCTTGTAAAGGCCAAAAGAGACCCTGCCAAGACTGTAAACTCTGCATGTTCCAGAGCTCTGGAAGAATATTATAAGAAATTATGCACCTTTGATAACTAGAAAACTAATGGGAAACAGTGAGGAAGAATCTCTTTAATTTCAACGTTGTAAAGTCCAACTTGGTTTGATGATGAGCTGTATCAAATCTGTGGAACTGCACTCCCTAGAGAACAGAGATGCCTGTGTGCCTTCAAAAACTCATTATGAATCCTTCCATAGGGGAAAAAAAATTTAAAACCTGTCCAAGCACCTGATCACTGTGTAAAACAGAAGGGTAAAAATGCACTGTAAAATGCAGAAGTAACATAATTTCTACAGTCAGCTCTAATATGGAGCCAACAGCTGGCCAGAGGACAAGCAGATAATGCCCAGAGCTGATGACCTGCTGTGAGCTGGGGAACCCAGGGCACTCATCCCTGCAGTGGTGTTGGTGCTGGACAGCAACATGGATGGGTTCAGAGTGCAGTTCCCAGGCTGCTCTGGGACCCTGCTGTCCTGATTTTAGCTGGGATAGAGTCAATTTTCTTCCTAGTAGCTGGTGCCATGCTGTGTTTTGGATTTAGGGTGAGAACAATATTGATAATACACTGATGTTTTGCTGAGCAGTGCTTACTCTAAGTCAAGGACTTTTCAGCTTCTCACACCACACCACTTTGAGAAGGCCAGGGGGCACAAGGAGATAGGAGGGGACACAGCTGGATCAGCTGACCCCAACCACCCAAAGGGATATTCCATGCTTTATGACATCATGCTCAGTATCTAAACTTGGGAGCTGTCTGTGCATTGGTCAGTGCGTGGTGAGCAATTGCATTGTGCATCCCTTTTTTGGTATAGCACTAATATTATTATTATTGTTATTGTTATTGTTATTGTTATTGTTATTGTTATTGTTATTGTTATTATTACCTTTCCATTTCTGTCCTATAAAACTGTCAACTCATGAATTTTACTTTTTTCTTCCCAGTTTTCTCCTCCATCACACTGATGGGAGGGAGTGAGCCAGCAGCTGTGCTGTGTTTAGCTACCTGCTAGATTAAACAATGACATCCATGTGTGGATCACTTTCCCACAGGACCCCTCCTGAGGTGCCAGGGATTGGGGAAATTCAGAACATAAGCAGCATCCCCCAGCTTCACCCTTGTTCTCTCCCAGCTTGGCTGCTGCTGCCAGTTTGCTGTTGTCTCTCAGAGGCAGCCATCAGCCTCCTCCTTCTCTGTTTCCCAGATGACATCTTTCCCTACAGCTCTGCTGCAGGCTGTGCCTGCATGGACAGACACCCAAGGAGATGCTGGGTGAGTCAGGCTCCCTCCAGCATTGGTAGGGTGTCCTAGGAGCATGGCACAAGGCAGACTGAGCTGGCCCTTCATGGGGACATCCAAGGTCTGACAGAAACTGCTAATCTGAGCACAGACTGTGTTTTGCAAGCAAGCAGCTGCACTGCCTCCAAACTCGTCCCTGGACAGAGATGTGCACTCATCCAGTGCTGCTCCCAGGCTAATACCTGTGTCAGGAAAACATGCAATCTGTGCAACCAGTTCATGGACAGCTCTTCATATGCCACTGCACTCCAGCATTTATTGCATCATTTGCAAAGATCTAAGTGTAAAACACAGTGCAGGAAGGGATGTTCCAGTTTCTTATGCCTTGAGCATCACCCTTTTTCAGCCCACACGAAATCCATCCGATGTTTTCCTGCTTCCATCCAGCACTCGGGAGAGCTGGTTCAGACTTGCTAGGAGCAGGAATCAGCCTCTAAGCTCCAGACTAAGGAACAGGTAATATTAACCTGTTTATTCATATGGCTACCCTATCCTTCAGTTTCTTTTAAATGTCTGTCCAATGCTGTATTTTTAAGGAAATGTAGCAAAAGCAATGAATTTTGCCCAAGGGAAAAGTGTTATCTTTTATATAAACCCAAGCCCATATTTTAGGGTAAATATAGAACATCAGACTCCACATACCAGGATTTCAGGATTCTGCAGAGGTTGAAAGGCTCTTCAAAACAAAATTTACTATCTGTAGTTGCCTATTAAATAATAAGAGATTGCCATCTTCTGGCTAGAATCAGTGGTGCATGGGAATATTTGCCAACTTTTGTGAATACCTAGAAATTATTATTTAAATGACTTCTTGGAAACCTGTGTATTTTAAGAGCTAATGTTTTAAAAATGTATTTTGATAAGGTGAACCTATTTTTCAAAGTTTGTTTAAAAATCCATTGCAACTACAATAGCAAAACAGAAATTTAAGTTGTAGCTTGACCTTTTCCTTATATCACACTTGTCTGGGCTGTATCTGGGATAATGCCTTTCATGTCTCCATCTTCAAGGGTTGCCCAGGATCTCCCTTTTCTGTGACCCATCTCACCAAAGCCAAAGTGTTACATTAGGTAGACATTTTCCAGCAGCTATTTACTGCCATCCAAAAGAAGGGGAGAATGGCATTATACTGTAGACTTGAAGCAGGCAAAGGTTTCCCTAAGTAAATAATCAATTATATGCATTCCCATGGTCTTTGAATAGTAAAAGGAATCTCCATGAACTTCCCTGGAGGAAAACTAAAAGATCAGATGGCATCAGAGCTTCAGCATAGCACTGGAATTATGAATGGCTAGAGCACAGGCATTTTACTGTACATTGGAGAACCCCCCAATCCATGTCATAATCCAAGCATATTCTGGTTTCTATTGCTGAAAGAGCTATGGACAACACATATATATAATGTAGGCTGGATTTTACGTTCCTCTGTTCTGTGCCCTATTTCCAAGAATTGGTGTGGGTATGGAGAAAGAGTTCAGTGTTTTTCAAGGGAGACAATTTCAAGGATGACTATGCTCCCTCCTTCACTGGGAGATGAAAACTACTTTTCAAATGTGACATTTGTTTCACACTTCATTTAGCCTCTAATCCGCTGATGGTTTCTGGTGTAGCTTCTTTTGCCCTTCTCTGTACTCCAGACATTGTTTTTTATCATTTTCTCAGTCTTTCTTCTGAGCTGGCTGCTGTGCACTATGTTGCTTTCTAGACATATTTGAAGTTTCAGTAGTGCAGGAATTATCATAATCAGGAGTGCTTCTGATGGTGGTGTTGCAATAATTGTAATTCTGCCTGCTCCACGTTCCACACAAAAATATCAGTCCTTTCTGTGGACTTACAGCTATTGCTGGTCATGCCACTCCTGTTACAGAGTAGTTAAACCTGAAAATGTCTGGACTCAGGCTTCAGATTTCAAAACCACCATCTACCTTATATAAGGACCCTTATGTAAAGTGTAAACTGCACAGCAGATGGAATGGATACTCTTCAGAGGAAATCCTTATAATCAAACAAGGTGTATTTAGAGATGCTCCCCCTTGTAAACTCTGACCACTGCATGGCAGTATTGCACCAACCTCACTGTGTTACCAGCCCTGAGGAAAGTTGCCTACAATTATCCCAATACCACCCTGGTTAATATCACTTCTGCCGAGTGAATGTCTCCTCTTCCCACCACTGGAATATGCTCAGAATAGGTTATGTGGTGCAAGATGGATGTGGGACCTGCCTGTTCCTGTGCAATCCTTGCTTCTCTCCACCAAAACTTGATGGGAGTGTTTGATTTGACATGATGGGATCTGGCAACAGTAGGATGAGAAAGATGTTCATGCTGCCCTAAGGTCTCACTCCTTCTGGGAGAGGGGAGAGAAGTACTTCTCTGCATAATTTAGGTGCTGGGAGTAAAACTCTTTCCTGTGCTGATCACAGAGCCCATCTCCCTGACAGGGCTGCTGGTTGGCAGTCAGGCAGGCAGCTCTGAGTGTGTGTACAATGCTGCTGTACATCAGTCACATGTTTGGGGATTCTGGAGAGAGGGAATGGGCAGACATTGCTATTTGGCTACAGAAGGCTTAGGATTTTCTTCCAGTCATTCAAAAACAAAGCAACAAAAACCCCTCCATGTGACAAGAGGCATGTTAACAAAGGGGAAAGAAAAGGCATTGTTTTCAAGTTCTGAACTGGTGGTGGATTTAAACCATACATCCAAACCTCCTGACTCTGGGAATACTGGGAGGTTGTAGCAGGGTTGGTCTCTTCTCCCAGGTAAAAAGTGATTGCACCAGAGGAAATGGCTTAAAGTTGTCCCAGTGGAAGTTCAGATTGGACATTAGGAAGGATTTCTTCACAGAAAGGGTAATTTGATATTGGAATGGGGTACCCAGGGATGTGGTGGAGTCACCATCCTTGGATGTGTTTAAGGAAAGACTGGACATGGACTTAGTGCCATGGTCTAGTTGACATGGGGATGTTTGGTCTTAGGTTAGATTAAATGGTCTTTTCCTACATAAATGAATTTGTGCTTCTGTGACTCTGATATTAGGAAAAATTTCTTCACCAACAGGGTTATCAAGAATTGGAACAGAAGTGGCTGAGTTGCAATCCCTGAAGTTATTTAAAAGATGTGTAGATGCAATGCTTAGGGGTGTGGTTTAGTGGTGGAGTTGGCAGTACTAGGTCAATAATGCCAGGACCCAATGATCTTAAATGTCTCTTCCAACCCAAGTGATTCTAGGATTCTATGAATTGGTTTGTGCATAAATTTTTGTGGCTTTGGTAGGACCATGAGAAGTGTGACAGGTTTGAGCCATTGCTGTTTGATTACTCAGGCTGTTGCCTTGTGCCAGCTTTGACACAGCTGATGAGTTAACCAAGAGGAAATTGAACCCTACCCATGCCTGGAGTGGCAGTCCTTGGACCTGCAGAGGTCAGAGGCCAGAAGTGCCTCTCTAGGTATGCTGCACATCTCTGCCCTGCTTCTGAGCCATCATACAGCCCAGTGGAAGGAGGAAACACCTGTGTGGTGCAATGCCAGTGCTCCAGCCTCCCTCCTGTCCCATGGGGGGGTTCAGGCAGCCTACAGAAAATGTTCTGCAGTTCAACAGCAGCTACTCACAGCTCATAGCATGGACTTGGGCATCTACAGTTAATCAAAGAAGCTGCTTAATTTTTTTGATCTAAAAGCCCTGAACCCTCTGGTTGCTGTTGAATTAAAAAAAAGCCCTGTCTTACCTGTTTAAAAACCAGGTTCTTTATACTTATATTTTATTACTTTTCAAGAAGATCCTTTATCTGTAGCTACACATGGAGAGAGACCCATGGCAATAATAATACACTTTTGCTAGCACAAGCAGGAAGGAGCTAGAAAGGCAGTACTGAAGCAAAATTTAAGGAAATGGCTATGCTGGAGGTCTCCAGATATTTCTTTTTGCTATTAGAGACTAAATAGGCAGTGTATTGCAAACAGGTTTTCAAAGCATAGTTATACATTAATAAAATGAACTGCAGACCGTCCACTGTTCAAAGAGACATGTGAGCAGGAGCAGAGCATGGTTTGTGACCTGGGGCAGCAGTGCTCCCACTGTCTGGTTCTTCACTCTTTTCCCTGGTGCAGCCTTGGTACCTGTTGAGAAGCACTTACCAGGCAAAGCCCAGTTCTGCAGCAGGTGAGAGTGTGCTGGAGACCATCCCAGTTGGCACTCTGGGTGTGGACACCCTTTTTTGTGGAGGAAGAGAGTTGATCCCTATGGAAGTGATGCAGGTCACCCTGCTTGGCTCAGCACAAGAAGATTTGTTCTTGGCTTGTTCTCTGGGCAACTATAGCCAGGAAGACAGACAGGAAAAGGCCTTGAAGGACTTCCAGAATTTATTAAATCAATGGACAGGGAAAACTGTAAGTGGCTTGCCATTAGGAAATGAAAACAGAATCCACAAGCCCTCAAGCTAAGATCCTGGACCTTAAATTTAATTACAATAATGTCCTTTTTTTTTTTTACTGGGGCCTAAAGCAATATACAAACTTCATAGGCTTGGCAACATTGAAGTTCAGGTCTTCCAGACTCAACATCTGCTATCTGGCTTCCATGCCAAGTTTACTTCTGGTAATTTAATGAGAAAGATAAGTAATTTAGGCAAGAAGACCCAGCTGCTGTAACAAGCTGGAACACTCATTTCATTCTGTGGTACCAAGTTCTCTGCACACAGAGGTTAGCTCACAGCCTTTCTCCATGTTCAACTTCTGCTGCCTTTTGACTGCAAGCCATTTTTTGGCTCCAAAACAAAATAGTCTGCTAAAATAAAAAACTGACTGTTGTAGACCTGGAGCATTGCTCTGAAAGAGCAAGTAAATGATGTGACTTTGAAGATTTCAAATCCTAGAGGTAATTCTTTATCACTTGCCCAATTCCAAATGGGGTTTGTTTCAATTTTACATCTCAGCTCTGTAGCTCAGCAGAAACCAAAGTGATTTTGTTCTTCAATAAATCCTATAAATTAATGTTTTCTACCCTGAAAACCAGTGTGTTTAACACCCAGCATCTTGTTGTAGTTATTGATGTATGTACCCAGAGAGAGATTATTTACTTTTCCTTCCCCAAATTCCATTTTCCCTCCAATATTGAGTTGGGATTAATGAGTGCATGTGCATGTGTATATGGCTACTTCTTTTTTAATGAACTCAGTGCTAGAGGTCACATTTATAGGCTCAGTTTATATGATAATCTTTAAAAACAGACAGCCTAAGCACTGGAAATGCATAGCGGGGATTAGTCCCATATTAGCAGAGAAAGAGGCATGGTTTATTAATAATTGTTTAAGTCTCATTTCCATGCTTTTTTGACTACATGAGGTTTTCCCCTTACATGGGCACCTGCCAGAGGCGTAATGGAGCGAGAGAAGAAACAAGCCCTTTTTCAGTTCACAGAACCCCAATTCTTTATTAATCACAGCTTGCTCACAATGACATACAGGAAAATAGCACTAATGAAGAGTAGAATATGCAGGCAGCAACCTCCAGGGGGGTAGGGACAACTTCAAAACTGCAGCTATTTTGGGGATGATGTGTTAGGTTTGGTGATATTGTACTTGGCACAAGCACCCTGTCTAGTCATTCCTCCTGCTTCAGCCCTCTTAGTCCTAGATGTCTGTCACTAGGTAGGGTTGGATAACACTGGAGAGTAAAGGTCATGATGAATGGAAGTCAGCAGTGTCATAAAAAAAACAGTAACAGCTGGCTCATGAGTTCCAGGTGAAATATTTGGTAGCCTCCTGTACTATTACGCATGTAATATGGTAGCATCAGATAAGTATCATAGATCATGGCACCTACAGATAAAGCCACTTGATGCTATCTATTAGTTGCTCCATCAATAAATTTTCAAGTGGTGAATTAAGCTCACTTTACAATTAGCATTTGTATGGCTGTTTGGCATCATCCAAAACTTGTCATAACTTGATTGTTACAATGTGCCTCTTTAAGTTTGTCTCAAACTGATCTTGCTTGATTTCATTCTGTTGCACAGCTGTTTTTGTTGCCTCTCACCTCAACAAGCAGAAGCAACAAACACTTGGTAATTCAACCTCAATCGAACAGCACAGCACAGAGTCCTGCAGCATAAGTTGCATTTGAAAAACCATTTTAAGAGCCTTTTGTCTTGGACAGCTGAACGTGAAGTCACAATACCTGTGATCTAGTCACTGTTTCAAGAAAGCTTATAGATGGCAAAGCAGTCTAGGTTATTAGGCAATGACTGGCCTCTAGCACCATAGAACTACTACTGACCTCACGGTGGGTTGGAATGAGAAGTCGCAGGGAATGGAATTAGACATGAGGTGCTTCAAATGAACAGACCCAGCAAATTCAACTGAGTGGAAATAGACAACATCAGAAGCCTGTTACAGGACATGTAAGATTATGAAATAACTTGCATAATGCAATAATTGTATTTTTTAACAAAAATGTAAGTATTTACAAAATAAGATCCAAGTTTTTTAAACATCAAGCAAATCATTCGGCAAAGAGACCGCATTGTTTTTGTTTTTATTTTTTTGTTTCTTTTTAAAGTTTTTTATTGAGTTCTTGATTTTTACCTTTTTTTTTTAAACCACGTCATACATTTCCCATACTTATATCGCATGATCCATAATAATATAGGCAGGGGGAGTTTACTAATGGTGGGGATGGGTCACATCCACCATTGCTGTTTTCAGCCAGACAGTTCCACCTGGAGCTCCTTGTTTCTACGGACCTCTGCAGCATGCCTCTCCTGGAAAACATCAAGAAGGGAAAAATCAAATCTTTTTCTCATTGCACCTGCCCAGGCAGCTTCAACCTGTATAGGTCATCCATTTGATGCTTGTGCAAAACTTGTTTCACAGCACAACCATCTTTAAAAGAAGCAACACAGCCTGAGGCATGTTTTGTATTTATTTTCTATTCCTGCTCTGGAGCTCAGGCTTGTATCTGATATGGCCTTATAATCCTCATCACCTCACAGAGTTTCATTTAAAAGGGCCACATAGAGAGGTGCTGCTTGCAGCATGAAATGTGCCATATGCTCACATTTGCCCTTTGAATTCCTGGATATTAAACTAAATATAGGGAAGGATGAGTGAGGAATTAATTGCCTGCACATTGTATGTTAGTTACTCTGTTATCTGTAGCATTTAGGAACTGTAATAAAGATCCAAAAATTCATTCTCAACAAGTCAGTCTGAACATCTCAAACACCTCCTTGGTCTGAACACTGAAGCTACCTGTTCTCTTGATTCTTTCTCTGCTATGATGAAGAATACCACCTCTTGTACTAACTTAGCCTATGAATCAGTCCTTCAAAGATCTGTAATACTGAATGCTAGATTTTATAAGGGACTTGTTGCTTGGTGCTCCCATTAACTGCAGTATACAGAAGTTAATTCTGCAGTAGCTTCTAGACACCAACACCTTGGGGCACCCACAGCACAGTGTAACTTTGGAATACTTGGAACCAGATATCTCACTTATTATTCTGTGTATTAAGGATTCACATTTGAGGTTGGCAAATTATGTTTGTTTTTGATGTTTTGGTGTTGGCAAAATTGTATTTTTTCATTACTGGTCAGTGCAAATGTTTCCAAGTAAGTTACTGTCATCTTTCCTCAGAAGCCTTTCTTGGGTTTCGTGCATATATACCATCACACTTCTGTGGAAACAAGGTTTAACAGTCTGTTAACATTAACATAGGACACAGAGATGCATCAGCTGTCCTTCCCACTTCCTCTTGGACCTCAAGGATAACAAATTTGCTTTTCCCTTCATTTTCATAAGGTCAGGGTATGTGCCTGCAAATGAAGCTAATGAAAAAATGACAACCCATCTGGGTATAGTTCTTAAACTCAAGAATTATCCTGTTTATGTGGTTACTTGTAACATCATCCTTTGGATTCTGTTGTTTCTTTCCTACTCTCGAACACTTTGTCTCCATCAAAGATGTAGAGGTGCTTATGAAGATATCCTTGAAAACCTCTGAGAGCTATTTTCTATAGCCAAATTACTAGTATATTAGAAAGTTCATTATTGAGAGAAACAAGTGATCACTCATGCAAAACTAATTAATTTTTTTCTTAACACTTCTAAATCTTTATTTACATGTTTTTCTCCCTTGTGTGAAGGTTTTTTTTAGAGAAGGGCATACTTCATCCTGCATCTAGGGTTTATGATTCCCTGTTTCCTCTGGCTATACCAAAGATCTCCATAGGAAAATTTACTCTTTTCTTTGAAGACTTGTGGAAAGACAGACCGCTTTTGCTGTACATGAAAGATTTTTTCCCCCATAATTTTTCATCTTTCTCCTCTGAGAAACCATTAATTACAGACATAGGGCAGTTGTTTGATTTGATCAGTGACTTTTCTTAGAAGCTGAAATCTAAACACAAGTGACTTTTCATTTGTTCACAGAACTTCTTAAAAGCTAGAAAACCAATCATTCTCTAGAGAGAGTCCAGGAAAGGGCCATGAGGACTAAGGAGAATGTCTCAGTCTCTGCTGTGAGGAAAGGCTGAGAGAACTGGATTGTTCAGTTTGGAGACAGCTCAGGGGGATCTTACAAATATCTATAAATACCTGAATGAAGGGAACACAGAGCCAGGATCTTTCCAGTGGCACCCAGTGACATGATCAGGAGCAATGGGAAAAAAACTAAAACCCATGAGGTTTCCTCTGAACATCAGGGAACACTTTTTCATTGTGAGGCCACTGAGCACTGGCACAGGTTTCCCAGAGTGGAATGGGGTCTTCATTCTTGGAGATACTAAAAAGCCACCTGGACATGGTCCTGGGCAACTGGTTCCAAGTGGCCTCCCCCTTGAGCCTGGAGTTGGACCAGATGATCTCCAGAGGGCCCTTCCAACCTCAACCATCCTGTGATTGTGTCACTGTAGCACTTCAGTCGTTTTTCAAAGTGAGCGGGGGTTTAGACAGGTTCTGATGTAAAAGTAGCTCAAGTTTAGCAACTGAGATAAGGACTATGCACAACACCTCTGCAAAATATTGATTAGCTTTTTCTCTCTAGTCTGAGGTGAGGAGTGATGGTGTGGTTACCTTCTCTTGGAGGCGTTCAATAAGAGCAGCTAAATTAGCTTCACGGTTTTCTTTGATCTGTTCCATTTTCAGTATCAGCTTTTCCTCTGCCATTTTGCTAAAGTTATTGTTCTCCTCCAAAGCTTTTTGAAGCACTTCTCGCTCATGTTCTCTCTTCTCTGCCAGATGTTTCAGCACCTGGGCCTCCTGGGACTGGAAAGAAGAGACAAAGGCTGAGAACAAATACTTGTAAAGCATGTTGCCATGTCGCCAGGGAGCACAGTACCTTGCCATAGGGCAACAGTTCCCTGCGTGTGGAACCTGTGTAAAGCTTGCTGCCTTTGTTTAGACAGGTCACTTTGTGACTGAACCGGGTTAGCCTCAAAACCACAGGTTTAGAAACACTGGCTAAATGTGGGGTACATGCCTGAGGCAGCAGCACAGAAATGTCCAAAGCATTTCTGTTAACAAGGAATGCTGATGTGCTGCTGCCCTGGCTCGCCTGGATTACTGCAGTGGTTGCTCAACCTCTGACAGCTGCAGCCTCTTAGCCACAGGCCTTTTATCTTTAGAGATAGGGATCTGGGGTTGAAGAAATGTACAGTTAAAAGGCAGATTGCTGAGGCAGGACAGGTGCAATTTTCACCCAGGCTGGACTCTTTAATGTGCTCGAATAGTTAATAACCATTTATTGACATGAAAGACCAACAGCATCAATTCAGACAATGTTTTTTTTCCCATTACATTCATATTCGGATTAATCTAGCTGATCAGGAAGGGGGAAAAAGTGTTTTACTGCATAGACAATAGCAAAAATTTTTAATTAAAAATTTTTATTTTTTAGTTTTTCTTTTTTTCAAGGAAGATGAAAACTGCAAGTAGGAATGAAACAGATGCGGTCTATGCTTAGTATTGTTTTCTTCCTTATAAACTTACTTCTCACAAGCATAAGTTTTGTTATTTATATTAAATCAAATTTCTAACGGGAAACCACTAATCCTAGGAAAGAAGCCAAAAAACTTGCAGCATTGGCCCATTCTCCAGGCAAGTCTAGTTGAAAAGACAGTTAGCTGGAAACAATAAACAACATCATACACTTCTGGATAAAATAAATGAGAGGCAGCATGAGAAGAAACAGAAAAACAACAAATGAAATAGGGTGCTGGGAGGCTAAATGCATATTTCAGCACTGATCCCAAGGCAATTGTGTTGCCATTGTGATCCATAAAAATTAGTTAGTTTATGGCCTAAGTTAAGGGTTTTAACTATTAATTACAATTAGTGGTAATGAAATATTTTAAATTCTATCAGGCTTTAAATGGACTGAAAAAGGATGCAGTTCTTTTATATGAGCAAGAATCAACAAGGAGAAAACAAATATTTTAATGAAAGTAAGATATGCATAAAACCAAAAGCACTAACAGGGCAAATAAAGCAGATTCTAGAAAAGGCTGCAAAAGGCCAGGTAGAACATCTTGCAGCAAGATATTGGAGTAAAACACACGTGGCTTTGAAAGGCTGTAATGGCCTGCTTGAAATCATAGGAGAGAGCCTCTTCCATCCATCCTTATCACTTCATCCATCCATCATTATCACTTAATGAGTTTCACCTCTGGCCTGGCTGCAGGTACAGGCTCATTTCTCAAAATGATCTCTGGAGCACCTGCTGGTAGGAATCCTGGAAAGGCTGGTACCTCCCTGAGACTTCCTTGCTCTTCTGTCCCCTACAGCATGTGCTGAACAGAGTAATAGAGCAAGCATTTTTCATGTCTTTGACTCTGTTGTGCCAGATGAAAGATGTTGCAAGTGGGAACAAAGCCTCTCAGGTAGATCAAGCCAAAAGTAGAGAGAATTTCACTGGTGGAATATGGAAGAAGGATGAGAAAAAGACAAGTAGAGCTGGGCAAAGAAGGAATTTTGTAGAGCAATTAAAGATCATAAAAGCCCTGAAAGTTTAGTAAAAAATAAAAAATTTTAATAATAACATAATAAAAGTAGTATATTTTGAAACAAAATATTTGATTTCAGACACTTAGCATTTAACTGTTCTTAACTGTAGGTTATTTTACTATGTAAAAAAGTTATTTTAAGAGATCTGATGCAATGTAAAACTGAAATAATTAAATATTTTCATCTCTCTTTCCCACTTGTGGACAAACCTAAGTGGCCCAGTTTGATTATTGCTTGTGAAGTTATTCTGCATTTTCTGTTTAATTTACTACTCAAAAGCAATCTCTCACCTACTTTTGGAAAAGTTATGATAATTAAATTTTGTTTGCTGATATGAATTTTATGAACACATTGCTTAAATGATCTAAAAGTAATGGATAATCTGAGAATGCATTTCTCTTCCTGTTGTGAGTTTGAATAGAAAAGACACCATCAGACTAATTGTAATGTCCTTTTCCCTTGAAACATTTCAGAAGTGACTTGTTAATCTGAAAGGCTCACATTTCATGGCGTTTAAATATGCATATATAATGTGTTATAAAAGCAGACCTTTTCAGATTTGGAAAACAATTTTCAAGAACATAGCCATGCACTAATAAAAAGAAAGATTTGGACTATGCATATAAGAAGCATTTTTTTTAAAAGAGCATTTGCTTTCAATGAAGGTAGAAAAATGCCTTTGAGATTTTGAGGCACTTGCCCATTTTTCAAGATTTGTTTTCTTCCATTCAAATCCTTTGCCTTCTGGAAAGACTTTTTATCATAAATCCTGGAGAACAGTGAAAAATTAGAGCTTCATGTCAAAGTACACACATTTCTGGATGCTGTGCTGGCAGACAGTACATTCATAAGTAATTTGTCCTATAATTCAGGATGATGAAGAAAATCCTTATATTCTAATTCAGTATTTACTGGATGCAAATTGCTTTGGCACCAGAAAGAGGCTGCTTGAAAGCTGAAGAGGCCTCAGGAACTGACTGCAAACCCCTAATGTGATTTTCCTTTACAATATGTCTTTAATGGCATATTGTGACAAATTTTGAGACAGGAAAATCACTGGTACCCAGGATTGGTTCAAAATAAGGGAACTCCCCTCCCTGCCACAAAACATCAACAGGGCCAGAATCTCATTTAGACTGATGTCCCTTCTCTAATGGCATTGTACCCCAGCTGTCAGTCTGCCTGTTTCCCTGGTGCTCAGACCATTCTGAAATCCCCTTACGACTATTTTGGAAGGCGCCTGCTATGTGTTTGTACTGGATTGTCAAATGATTTTCTGTTTCCAACCCATTTGGCAAAAGAACTTGGCCACCCTGTCTGTTCAAAGTCTACTACACATCCAGAAATGGGCAAATGAATGACCATGGATACCCAGGGGAGCTGGGATTAATAGACTCCCTTTGTTGTTTGTCTTGGCTTTTAAAAGGCTGTGTTTGGACTCACACAGTTCCACAGCGATGTAACATACATAGGAGGTTTTTATTTCAAGTCTATTTTCAACACTATTTGAAGTGCTGGAAAGGATATTTTCAAATTTTTGCTAATTCTAACACAGTTGTATGCTGCTTATGGTGTTTCTTATACAGATGTGGTGAGAAAATGAAAATAAAAGGCTGTAAACAGGATGAAAATAAAGAAGATTAATAAGGAGGGAAAAATATGAAATGTGGAGAAAACAAAAATCAATATTCAAGGGGGACTATTCAGAAGACTTCTTAAATATAACAAGGCATGACCAATGCAGCTCCAGCTGCAGCATCTAATGTTGCATCATAGAATCAAAGCATCATAGACTGTCTTGGACTGGAATGGACTTTAAAGGTCATCCAGTTCTAACCCCCTGACATAGGCAGGCACATCTTCCACTGGACCAGGTTGTGCAAAGCCCCATCCAACCTGATCTGGGGCACTTCGAGGGATGAGGCACCCACAGCTTCTCTGAGCAACCTGTGTCAATGCCTCACTGCTGACATATTATAGAACTTTCTCCTACCATCTAATCTAAATCACCCTTCTCTTAGTTTAAAACCATTCTTCCTTGTTCTATCACTATCTGTGCTTGGAAAAAAATCACTTTCCCTCCATTTTACAAGCCCTCTTAAGGTACTAAAAGGCCACAAAATAATGTGGAGAAACAAAAATATTTATTTGTTAATATTAAATATGGAGGAATAAAAATATTGGAGAATAGTCCTGGTACAGGTAACTTTGCTCCATGAAACATACTGATGTGCTAGAAATGCAGGCAAACTCCTATGATGTTCATGTCATATTTTTAAGGGATCATGTGCATCTTCAGTTTTCAGAGATGAGTGATTCAAAAGAAAATCCACATCTGGTACCTAGATGGATGGAGATAGATGCAGACTACTAAATAGTCCCTTCATGAGCAAAATTGGTTATGGAAATTGGCTTTGGAGATACATTGTTTAATTATTACTCACATAAAAAAAATTCTCCTTATCTGAGTAAGGGCTGCTTTATTTTCTCACATCTATTTACCTTTGTTTGATAGATATATCCAAATATTGAAGTAATTTATATGGAGATAAAATTAATCCTTTATTGCTCTTAAACAAGAAATGGGTTCACATAATTGCTTTTAAGCTGGAAATTTCAGCTTGAATGCATTCAACCTCAGATACCAGTACCCTTAATTACTAGGGTGTCTGAGACACACCACCAGTCATGAGTGCTCCTCTTTCAAAACACATTTGTTCACTGACTGATTTTTGGTTTTTTTTATAATGCAGTGGGTTCAGAACAAGCTGCAATAATGTTGGTATTTCTCTGTGTATCTAAGAGATACTATTAATGGAGCTGATTATGAAGGTGGGAGGAAAGGCTCCTGCTGCAATGTAAATGCCAAGGTGAAGCCTTGGTTTGGTGAAGTACTGATGTTTTCAGGGGAAGGAATTGAGGATGGCATCATGAAGTTAATAAAGATCAATGTCAAATTGTCTTATGGTTGTTCATTAGTGGCAGAGCCCATGGCAGAGTGGGGAGAAAATGTTTGCCAGCATTGGGATGTATGCTCATGGCTCCATGTGCTCTGAGGCAGACCCTGGTGCCTAACACCAAATCCTCTCCTTGTTGGTAGCAAACATCTTCCTACAGGCCCATATTCCATAGGCTAATGTGTGGTTTTGGAAGAGGGTCTGTGAAGTTTCTTGGAGTTTTGGTCTGTCTTTGGTTACTTAGTGTGTATAGACACACTGTGGTGTAAATCAAAACGTGGCAGAAACATGTTTCAGGTGCTGATTACACCTATTACTGGAACCTTTACATGGAAAAATGCTTCATGCTGTGTTACTTCTCCACAGAAGCACAGCTGAGGGCCAGCAGCAATTTAAAGGGAGATCAATAGATAGGCAAGGTAGGAGACATGTCTCGGGCACTGCCTATCCTCATGCCCATCCTTTTCACCTTACAGTTTGGTGGGAAAGGGTAACAGGAATGAGATGGAAGAAGAAAGCTCGACTTTTGACAGGGAAGGAGCACTCCCTTCTCTGTCTGTCATCTGGAGCAGCAGTTCTGTAGGTGCCATGCAATGTCCAGGGGGGAACATCTGTCCCCCAGCTCTGCTGCCTTTCCTGCCTTGGCAAAGCCCTTTCCCCATCAGTAAAGCATGGATGACCAAAGCAGAGATGGATTAAGAGCATCAAGAGCTGCCTCTGGGCAGGCTGTGGGGCTGGCTCAAAGGGGCAGTGAGCTGGATGCTGAAGCCCAGCTCTGAGTGTGGTCCTGATGCTGGCAGAGGTGCCCTGGGCTGGCTGCTGCTGTGGGGAGCACAGTGAGCCTGGCCCAGACCAGGCTGCACAGCAGGCTTGTCTTGTGGCATTTCATTGGCATTAAAATCCCAGGAAGCTGTAAGTCTATATCCAACAGCATGAAAGTGAAAAAAAAAAAAAAAAAAAAAAAGACTGCTTTCCTGCATTCTTTGTCACACTAAGCTCTAGGGATAAGCTTGATTCAGTTTCATCCGAATACAAAGCCATTAAAAGGATTTAATTGCATACAATTTCTCTTCTACAATCCAAAGTCTAGAGGAAATGCATATCCTTTTAGTGTTTCTTTTTTTATGTTACTAAGTAAATTGAACATAGGCAATATTTTGGAACTAAATAATATTTTAATAACCTCTAAACAGTATGTGATAACAAATATACCTTGAATAAACAATACATGAAAACATGATACCTTTTTGAAATTACTGTCTGATAGTTTCACTGAATGTTTTGTGCCCTTTGAGTTGTATGAAACAGAATATAATTGTTCCTATTCATCTCCTAATTACCATTCATGATTTTGTAGACTTCTATTTTATCTTTCATCTGTAGTCTCTTTCCCAGCTCAAAAGTGGACTATTTAATTTATCTTCTTATGGAAGATTTTCTGTTCCTCTAATTGCTTTTTTATTCTTCTCTGCGCTATGCTTTTTTTGGGCACAAATGAAGTCAATAGTGAAGATATGAGAACACCAGGGATTTTAAAAGTGATGTAAAGAAACATTCTGGTCTGTTCTTTGTTCCTTTCCCAGCAATTTCTGCTGCCATGCTAATGTGGAGGATCTTGTCTATTAAAATAACTCATTTATATGTTCATTCAAAATGAATATAATATTAAGGGGAAGGAATGGCAGGTGTCTGTACTGCTATCACTGATTACCAATCTATTGCATGATAAGTTTTTCTTTAGGAAGAAATGAACAGTAATGAAATCAATGGAATTAAATCTCTGAAACACTCAATTTGTTTTTTCCACCAAGTATATGCATAATATCAGGCCTTTTATTACTTTTATTTAATTACGTGTCTGTATCTTTACTCAAACATTTGTACTCAGCACAGAGTAACTTCACTGACTGACTTTTTGGGGATTATCATAAGTGGGAGGAGTGAGAGCTCACCCATCTCAGCAGGTGATATTGCAAATAGAAATCCCTTTGATATACAGTCATGACCTCTTACTGAAATGAATGCTCTGGCAGAAATATTTGTTTGAAAGAAGTGATAGTGCTAATGAGTGTGTGCTAGAACCAAGGAGTCATTGTTAGCAAGCCAGCAAAAATGACAAAAGTAGCAACACTGCAGTTATCATCTAGATTAATTGTTCAAATTAGTGAGGTCCAGAATAGTCAGTTGTCACTGAAAATTCAAACTAAGTGCCAGGTTTTAAAGACCTGTCAGTAATCCAGATCTACTGACTTCAGCAGACACATAACAAACCACACACCAGAGTAACTATTCCCTTGTGGTTCTTGGCAGTGACCCTGATCTGGCCTGACAGGAATGAAAGAGGGTGGAATTGCTTTTCCTGGATCTGATCCATGTGCTGTCTGTGGCACAGATGCTGTACCCGAACTTCTGTATATGTTTTTGATGACATCAGGAAAAGTTCTGTTAACAGTAGTTTTAGCAAGGAATCACATTGTTTAAAAGGTAAATTAAAGACCTAAGAGACATATAGGCTTGTTTCATTTTCAGAAACCCTCTACCAGGGACTCCATGGGCAGGTAGAAGGGGTTTCTAATGCCTGTGCAATAGTAACTGTGCAAGCTGGTTTGCCACAAAATATCATTGATCTCCTGGGTGAAGGACACAGAAAGCCCTAAGATCCTAAAGCTTCTGTGGTTCTCCTTTTGTGTATCATCAAAAAGAAACATGAATTAACCAGGACAATATATTATCAATTTTAATTTTTCTGTGGTCATTGCAGCCAGTCGTGACTGCTGGGCATATATAGAACACTGATAGTTTCCAGACTGCAGTTCAGGCTGGTTATGGTGAGTGTCTCATTGTCATCTTTTGACTTATCTGATCTGGAGTTTGTCTTTTTGTAAACAGTAAAAAGAAAGGATATTTCCAGCTGCCTTTGTGCCGTCTTTGTGCCAGCCTTTGTGAAAAAGTTGTAACAACTCTTCCAAATGCTATGTGACAAACTTAGTGATTATGAAACAGAGCTTTACCATTTATGAGTGGGATCATAAAGAGGGGAAGACTTAGTCTGTGAAAAACACTTGAAAGCCAATTTCCATCAATACTGAAACTGCTAGAAATGCTTTTTAGCTTCTGTGCTATGCTAGTGTCTTCATTCAAGCATGTGTGAATGATCCCAAACTCCCTCTGTTCAGGGTATTCCTCTATATCGCATAAATAAGACATTTTAGCTGCCTTATGCAGACCCTGTGAATAATTTCCATGGACACTACGAGGAGTCAAGATCCAGTAGTGCAGAAAGCATGTGCTTGCATTGCAGATCTGTCTCTTAAACTCAGACACAATAACTGTTTTGAGCAACCATCACAGATGCCCTGAATGAGCCATTAGTTTTGTTTCCACTTTATGCAAGTGCATTTGAGCCCACTTGGCCCCTGTCTGAAGCTATGTCTAGTTTGTGATGCACGCTTCTCCAGCATTGAAACCAGTGAGGCTTGTTTGCAAGCTGCTAAAAAGACAACGAACTCATTCATTTCTATAAACATATTGATGATTTTTGTCTATGCAGACACCATGAGTCAGTGATGGCAATGGAAAGCACACAGACAGGAAACTTGACTGCTATACTAAATCATGCCTAATTACTAACATATTTTTCAAGGAAAAATACCTTTCTCCTCTCCTCTGCAGCCTCCAGCTTTTTCTGGATCTCCTCAAGAGAGAGTTCTTTCTTCTTTGGAGAAGCTAAAGTTCGTGGTGCTTCTGAGACTGGAGATGGCGGCTTTAGGATCAGTTCAAAGGCCTGGCCTGAGGCACGTTTGTTGATTTGTTTCACTTCCATGTCTGCAAAATAAGGTGGGAAATTGTAAGTACTTCAATACACCAGCAGTATAGAGGAGAGAAGTAGCACTGATATCAGAGTAGGATCAGAAGCACAGACAAATGATTTAGCATCTTTGCCTTGGGCATTTTAAATGCAATGGCAGATTATGAGCTGGAAACTGTTCTCAGGAGTACATTCCATTTTATCTGTAATGGCTTAATTATACCTTAATCTCATAAAGATAAAAATTTACAGCAATTTTGGAAGCTTATTGGGGTTCTGTGCCATTTCACATCCCCTGCAAGCAATGCCCAAGCTGGTTAATTTTTTAGGTATGCTTTCATCTTTCCTTTATTTTCTTGGGAATTATGCCAGCTATGAAGAGCTGTAATTCTCAAATGGGGAATAGGGAAAGAACAGGTCAGTATGAAAAAAAGTTTAGATAGCTCCTATCAGGAACAATATCCAGCATCATGGGTACTGTACTCTTCGTAGAAAGTAACAGCCCAAACCATCAATTAAATTATTAAATTAGTAAAATATTCACCAACTAACACTATGGACAAGGAGAACTGTGTTGTTTCCCAGCACTAGCACATTTTATGACATGCAGGATGATTTCCAGTAAGCATCACTCACCATCATATTTATAGATGTTCATGTTGCGGGGTTCTGGGTAAAAACAGGAGCAGATCAGCGAGAGCATGGACAGCTCCTTCATCTTTTCCTTGTAAGCTGAAAAGAGAGATCTTGTTAGCATGCTTCACTTCCCCAGCTCCTCCTCTGTGAATCTTGAGATGAGATGAGTGGCTGGGGACCAGAAAGTCTACTCCATCACCCACCTGGAAGATTTCTCCAGAATATTTACTTTCAACTATTTCTTCTCAACATGGAACCTTTATCAAATCACAAATGAGATCCTCAGAACTGGCTTCAGGTCCTCTACATGACCTCAGCCTTGGGCATAATGCAGGCAGTGCTCTCTGGTTTATAGAAAGTGAATCTGGCTACCAGGAAATGCATTTAGCATTGGAAGAGTGCCATGACTCCACTCTCCCCTGGCAGGTGGAGACACATGAAGCTCTTAAAGTTTCTCTGATATATCCAAATGCAATTGAGAAGAGCTATGAAAAGCTGGCCATATATTGCCATAGGATAAAGACATTATTTTACAAATGAAAATGTCATACAGAAAATTTAAAATAAAACCAGAAATAAGGATACATTTTTCAAATAATTTGCACAATGTCCTTAATATGCTTAACTACCTGTCCTTAATATGCTTAACTACCTGAAACAAACCTTCTCCTTCCCCACTTACTGGCCAAAAAATGGCTTTCATACTCAGGTCTAGTCTATATTATCTGATGCTATTAATGCCCTTGTAATTTGCCTTTATGGTGCTATCTTTGCTGACTTTATAATGCCTGTAGGACCCAGTCATGAACTGAGGAGGCAGTGGTCTAAAAATGCTCAAACTAATACATAATCATGATGCAGTGTGCTCTGCTCACCCTTCCTAATTGCTTGTAAGTAGGAAAAGAGTCTCATACTGAGTCACTTGGCAAGCCAGTGGCAGAGAGCTGGCTCTCCTGGGTCCTGGGGCAATACCCTGCCCACTGCCCAGAGCACATAACACATGGATGTTAAGGCAGGGTGCTTCAAATTTCATCTTGGCACACAGGAATCCCTGCTAGTATCAAAATCATATCTACAGAGGCAGACACTCATTTGCTGCCACCATGTGAAAACATGGTTTAAAATATGTGTGACTCAAAGATTTAACAGATTAGACCAAATTAGCCCTTGCTGTTGATAAAAGAATATCAGATCCTCAAACTGTGGATACAAATGAAATTCTCAATCAGCCTTTCTCATGTATACTCTTTTGGTTTTTGATTTTGCTTTTCCTACTCAGAAAGAAACCTGAGATTGATGAGGGTTTGAGAGTCTTTGGGTGCTGCTCAGTATGGTGGTATTTGAATAATCCACAGTTCAAGAAAAAATTTCCAGCAGCCAGTGAAGGATTAGTTAATTTAATTAAGCTTTGCATAAGGGACTCTAACTATGTACCTTGAATAACTCACCTAAATAAGATATATCTTTTCAGGAACCGTTGGTAAAGTGTACTGAAGTTATTCCAGCTTGCTAGGAATAACTCAAAAATCTTCTGAAGAGAAAAATCTTGTCCATCTGATGTATGTTGAATTATGAATAATGACAAACATAATGAATTGCCCCCTTAGACCTCCATCCAACAAGCACACTGGTGTGGTTTTCCAGACCTTTCCCCATGGAGGGCTTGCCTAGCTAGCTACCCCTACCACTGGAATTGCATTCTTCCCAGGAGCAAAGCTGTGGAGTAGCTGCACATCAAACCCTGGCAGGTTGCTAAACATAGAGAAAAGAGACACTGGCTAAAGTGTTTTAAAGATGTGGCCATTGATGATACAAGCAGAATCTTGTAAAAGATCTGCCAAATCACTGCTAAAATGTATACCTTGAAATACCTTTGTAGAAAAAGGCATGCAAAGCAGCATCCTAGGAATCTTGCCTTTTGGGGCCTTTGTTAATATTTTTTATCTTTGCTTGACATTGAATATATTTTGCTTCCTAACAGCGTCTTAAAAGATTAGAGAAAGGTGTTGTTTTTTTTTTCCAGCTTGCCATCTGTGAAACACAGCAGGAGAAAGATAAGAACATGCCCAGCTCTCTTTCCTTCAGTGCAATAGCTGCACTGAAAGCATGCAGGCAAAATAATTGTCTTAGTTAATTCTGGCCACTGGCAGAATTAGAATGACTTTCCATTCTTCACAAGAATTACTTTTTGTTTTTTTGTGGTATTGATTTAGTCTGCACTTGCCCTAGAGATTCCTTCAACCATAGCTGGATCTTGGCTTGAATACCCACAGGTTCTGGAGGCTTCTGCAGCCCTGGGACCCAAACAACCTTCCATGGTGGCAAACACTGGTTTTCCTGTTGCAGACTTAAGAGCTGAGGGTATCAAAGGACCCGAAGAGACACACATCTCCTCTGTGTCCAGCATCAACATTGGGAGGATCTGTCCTCGTTGATCAGGCTCGGCTCTGAGTAGAAGCCCTGCTTTGTTCAGCTCTCATTTGCTTAAACATTTCCTTAAAACATATTAAAAAAGCTTAAAGCAGTAATGTTAGCCCAGTTGGTGGTCTGATTAAAGTGGCTGGCCCATGTCACACAGATTAGACATAAAGGTAACTTTCCCAAATCCCAAGGGTTAGTATTTTAGCAATGGAAACGTGTTATCTCAAGAAGATTTTCTGTTGAGAAAGCAGCACACACAGACCACACAACCAAGGGCAGAGCATTTGTGGAATCTGCACAGGACCTCTTGTGTCACCTGAAATAGGCACAAAAATTACCTGCCTCATAATGGAGCTTTTCAAAACCCTTGAAGACCAGCAGTGATTGCAACAAAGTTTATTTTCCAAATGTGTTTCCACTGGCTTGCTAATTATATCCCTCCTTGTGCAGTCATGTAGGCTACATATCATTCCATTAATGCAAGTTAAATGAAGGAGAGTAAATAATGATAATCATAATACTACAAAAGCGTTGATAGGGAAATTGCTAGGCAAGAACAATGTTGTTAAAGATGGCAACAGAATCTTTTTAGTTATATGCAGCAAGACCTAAATATTTATATGCATTAAGAGCACTGATTTATGCTAAAACCAGAAGACAATTCAGTATTAGCATTTCTTATAATTTTGCTGTGAATATGCTAGTATTGATAAGTCTTAAATTCTGAATCTGTGTGATTATACCAGAACCTTTTTGAGAATAAACTCCTCAAATTCAGAGTTGAAGAGAAAACATTAGAAATGTTATCAAATGCCCCTAAATGTTTGACAGCTTCAGAAAAGAACAAACTCAGGTGGCTTTGAAAATCAAGAATGCATGATATTTTTTTTTTCTGAAAAAGTTCCAAAGGTACCTTAATATTATTGTTTTAGGCCAACCTCACCCCTTTCTCAAACTTCTGGAATTATTTTCAACAGCTGTATTTAGAAACTGTGAAACTACTCCCTCTGTTGGGTGAACATCCATGCTCTTTCTTTTCAGGCTCTTGCTTGCTCATCTGGGTAAGATCTTTAGGAGCCTCTTAAGGGCTCCAGTTCTACAATTGCATGAGCAAGAAGGAAAGGACAGCAGGACTGGACCTCCAGAGGGAAACAGTTCTAAGGATTGCAGTCTGTTCCCATGGTCTGAATAACCATTAGAGCCTGGGGCATAGTAGACATACTGCAAATACACACCTTCCAGTTTCTATACCCATCAACTAAAGTTGTTTGTGCTCCAAGATTGCTCTGATGTGTGAACCAAAGTGTGGTCAGGTGGGGTGTTTTGATAATCCTCTTTCAAAATACTCTACTGATCTCCAATAATATGTTTATTCAGATATATCCTATATGTTTCTGCTAATGACAGAAAAGTGCAGCATCCATTGCCAGCCCTGCAGCTCACTTGCCCAGTGAATGAAGCTGCTAAGGGGGAGTGCTATGGTGCCATTAGAAGTCAGAAACCACCTATTTACATTTACTGCTGGGAGAAATAGGAAGGTTAAGGAAAGCACTGCTAATCCCTTCCTGTCTGTCCTCATCTGTTATCCAATAGCTATAAGGAATTTTTTACAGTTTACACTGTAAAATGAAAATCTGTCCTGACTCATAGGCCATGGGCAATTTGGGTTACATTTTATTCCTTGGCAAAGCACATCTCAGACAGATTGCTGTGTCACAGCAGAGACCATTATTCATAAGCAAGATTATTTTTAACATATAAAGGGAGAGAGAAAAGTGTTAATATTACTTATAATTAACATCTGATGTAGGCAAATGTGTTGATTAATTTTGCCTTACTGAATCTGGTCTGCATATAAGAAATGTATTTTATACACACATTAATACGTATAAATATTAATCACATACATTAATATGTATCCATCACGTGCATTAATTTGTAATGTTAGTGTATTTTGACATTTCAAGTACCACTTGCCAACTAGTTCTTGAAGTTCTGCATACCTGGAAGGAAAATGAAACTGGCACATTGCCCATGGTCAGATTGTGCAACCCATAACACAGCTCAGCCCCCTGCTCCCTTTGCAGGAGCCTATGTGACAGTTGCCTTTCTGAGACTGAACTGAAATTCTGCTTAGTTTTCTCCTCTGGCAGACACTGAAGCATTAAGAGGCAAGACTGAGCATGAAACACAGATAGAGAAGACCTATCACGCCCATCCTTCATAGGGATTTCAGATGGATATTAGTGACAATGTGGTTTGTTACAAATGTCATTTTGGTAATGCTCCCTCTGGGGTGCTAGAGCTTTTGCTTTGTCAAGGCAATGCTTTAAGTCATAATTTTGTGAATGCCAACAGCCACACTCTGTTGACCAGTAATTTACAATTTTATTTTTACTAATCCATTCTAGCAATGTGCTGCATCCTTTTCTGCCAAACAAGATGACATTATACAATCCCAGCTGTGTTGTTTCCCCATAGCTGGTGGGGAATTTGAAGACAGTTACATGATGAGTACTGCTAAAGTGGTAGCTAGTACTGGGACAAGCACATGGGACTGGGAGAATTAAAATTCAAGATGGGGCACAAGTAGTAGAGATTCTAGGTATCATTTAGTTTTTAGCATGTCTGAGACCTATTAGCCTGGAATTCACGTTAATTAATGCTGGCCATTATTTAAGAGAGCTACTTTGCAGAAATCATGAAAGCTTATTATTTAGTCAAGGGAGAGATTAGCACTACCAGAGAATGATGGCCCCATTCAGATGTCTTAAATTAAACAAATTAGGTTGTCTGAAGACCAGCAAATCTATCTCCACTGTCAGGAAGCCTAAGGATGTTTATAAGCTTATGGAGTCACCAGTGATGGAGAGAATGAAAGCAAAAGCAGCTGCACTAAATATATCTTATCCATCCCTTATGCTCAGCCATGAGTGACATCTCATTTTGGTGGTTCACATAGGTGGGGATCATTTTGTTAGTTTCTAGATGCAAAACACTGCCTGCTAGAATTAGGTCTATCTCACAACCTTATGTATATGTGTGTTTTCCAGTTTCCCCAGCAGAAATAAAGTTGCTTTACAGCTTTAATGCCCTACAGTGCTTACCTGCTTCACTGCAGGGAAAGGTGGCACAGGACTCCCACTCACCTGGGGCCATTTTTTGGGGACCAAGTCTTTAAAATTGCACTCTTAATATACTGCAGTGCAGCTTAAGATATGGATAAGAATGGAGTTTGGGTTATGTCCCCTGTCCCTGATTTTTTAAATATTCCTATATGTAGGCAATAGAATAAGCAGGTACTATGAAATAGTAACAAGAAACAGAAAACAAGGAATAAAAAGAGCTAACCAATGAGTTTCCTCTGTCAGCTGTGACTCTAGAATTTCCTACAATATGTCCAGAAAACAAGATAGGAAAAACATGGGACAGCTCTAATCTGCCTTTGTGGCAACTAGGAGTTTAAAAAAATAGTTTTAGGTATTAATTTCGCCAACCCTCATTAATGTTCCTTGGTTTTGGCAGAATTATAATCCATTTTATTCTCTCCAACATGACATCCTTTTAACAAAAGTCTTTATAATGGTTTGGGAGGGAATCAAGCATTAGTGTCATCCATAAAAGCACAGAGTGGCCGTCAAATCAGGGATCACTGTAGTATCAGTTCTTCAAGTATACAAAAAAACCTAATGCAAGCAACAGATCTGACCTTCAGCTTCTTATTAAGACTGCATCAGATTGTAACAATGAACCCTGGCATTGAGTGCAGGGCCTGGCATACCACTTCCACAGCATAATTTACGTTACAGCACAGGATCTGGCTGGAATGCACAAAAAGCTGTTTGCTTGTGGAAAGACGGTCCAGTCATGGTTTTCTTGAACGGCTAGTGCAGGGATAAAGATGCATGCAAACGTGCAGATTGGAGAGTGGCACAAGTCTCATTAAATATTGCTCCTAATTTTACAACCTAATCTATCACTGACCATGACTATAGCTTTTGAACTACTTCGGGTACCTTGTCTTTGGTTGTTACTTACTGTGCGTGGTTAGAGCCAAACGTCTTTGCTCGCTTTATGATGTCAGAATGTTAAGATGTAAAGTTATTATTTCATATAATTTTAATTTATGTAATTTTTACTGCTGAAACAATGAGAAAGTCCATTCACTGAACCTGACTACTACAGTCATCTGTGACATGAGTTAATGGGACTTCTTTGTTGAGCTAATGTAAACCCATTTCCAAAATGAGATTTTGATGTAAGGGGTCTTTTTAAATTTGGAAAAAAAAAACTTTGTCATGATTACACAAAACAAACACTGATGAAAATGCTTTGTTGCAGTCACATTGTGCTTTCTGGTCACTGAAATGAAAACACACACATTCCCTTCTAGTGTGGAAGGAATACAGCAGACATGTGCCTGTTCAGAGCCTGTGCAGGTGCACTCGGGGCCCCACAGCCTCACCACACTGTGTGCTGGTGGAAACACGGGAAGGCAAGACAAGAAAGGCATGGCCTAGCTCCTCCTTCTTCAACTCTGCAGGAACTGGTCCATGGCAGTGGCAGAGCCAGATGCTGCACTCTCTTCTGAGCCACCCCTTTGCAGAGCCCATGCATCATGTTGGCATGAAGAAGCCCTTGGCAGTTCAGTTCTGAAAGTCCTCTGGGACTGAGGGGAAGGTGACAGTACTAATATAGAGGACTGTGGCCCTCTTGAAATTTGTTTGAACTTAAGAGAACTTCAACCAAGTGAAAACAAAAACTCCAGAGATTTTTTTTTTCACAAGTGGAAAACACAGCTTTCTTTAAGGCCTGTTTTGCCTTTATAAGGCATCTCTTCACCGTATTTCCCTCTGTACCTCTACATCCCATCTGTCATCTATGGGATGATTTGAACCAAAGTAATGTTCCTGAATGTGGACTGGATGAAAAAAAGTGAATAGGCTTTCAGCAAGCACCAGGAGGAAAGCAGCAAGACCAGGAGGAAATAGCCTTCCTTATTTGGCTCACTTCACCTTCTTGAGAACTTTGTTGGTTTTGTTACATACCTGAGCCTGGGGCGAAGAGCTCCTTTTGACTGGCATTGTGGCGAGTTTGCTCTGTCATGCCTTACAGAGCATGTTTTACTTTTAGGTGAGGATTCCTGTTAGAGAAGTAGCAAGGATTCTCCATGTATTGTTGTGGGTTTGATTCTATCACTAATTTTCCTGTTCTCAAGAAAAATCCCTCTCTCCTGATCTATCACTTAGAGTCTTATATGAATGATTTCAGAAACAAAATCTCAAGCTCTGGAGTTTTTGAATGGGTGGATATTCCTGCCATGATTTAGTGCTCATGGTGTGTAATGTATTTCCTTTGTACTGTATGCCTGAAGGGTTGTGACACACCCTTTCACTACGACAGAGACATTAATCTCTTCTACACTTCTGAGACAGGTTACATATAAAATGGCTTAAAAAACCAGATATTTCACTCCAAAGTTTCCATTAACATGGCTTTGAAGATCCCTTCTGGTAGTCACCACTGAACCAGGATGTCCATCTACATGAAGGCTAAAAAGCAGAGTTTTCGGAAGTTCTCATGTATATGTCTGAAGGCCAGAGACTCTTCTCAACATACCAGCCTTGCTGTATGCAAGTTAGTTTGTCTCAGCATTCCTGTGATGAGGGCTGCTAACTGTACTTGCCTTCCCTAACATCAGCATAGTGGAGTTTGCTTCCGGACCTCCCTGCAATAGGACAACCCCAGATTGCTGATCCTTCTCTCAGAAGTGGGCAGGTAGTGCTCAGGAGCTCCCTGAGCCCAGCTGCTCCCTGTGGTGCTTGGCTTGGTTCTGGGGCCACGCTGGTGGCTGAAGCAACAGGGAAGGATGTGCAAAGGAGCTGGAACGTCTTCAGTGTCTTATGGGGTGGGGAGAAGTGAGGTACAGATTGAAAGCTGCCAAGCCTGCAAGCAGCCCACTTTCCCGCAACAGCACGCAGGCTTCCCCACCACAGCAGCAGCGTGTCTGCAGCTTGGTGCAGAACCGAGCACTGGTGGGAAGTGAAATTGAGTCCTTGTGTTGAGCACTCCAGTCTCCTCTGGCGTCTCAAGCAGAGAACCCAGCAGAACACCCAGGACCAGGCTATCAGAGATGGCTGCTACCTCCCAGTATGCTCTTAAGGTCATCTCGTCATCACTTGGTGGGAGTATGCGGGGGCCCAGCTGAGATCTGTGCTACTTTCTGTAAAAATGTGTCAGATGCAAACACCCTATGCCAAAGAGCTTATGGTGTGAGAAGGAGAGGCAAGGGATGCTGGGGGATACAATATCACAGACTTCAAAAAAAGAAATGCCTTGGGTCACAGACCTATTCTGTAGGAAAGCTTCTTGGGGAACAGAGCTCTCCTGAATTCTGTATAAGTGACGCCTCTTTGCAAGTGCTGCAGGCAATACAGGTGCTGTCTGGTGGAACAGCCTCTTGAGGGAGGATTCAAATCAAATATGATGAAATAGAATGGCAATGGTTTAGTCACTCAGCCTACTATGATCAAACAGCATCTTCCCAAGGTATGAATCACACTACGGGTTCTGTTCCAGCACAGTAAGACTGGGTTACTAGAACAGGGTGTGAGAGAGCTGGCTGCCAGTATTTTATTTAACTGAATCTCACTGTCATCCATGTGTATTTGGAGCACAGGCATTTATTTAGTTTTTCCTTGTGATGTTTTCAGAGGCTTCCACTGACTTAAATTTGCATCACCCTTATCCCTTTTGTCAGCTCGACAAAGATTTCCTGGTCATGTATCACCTGGCCGTGCACCACCCCCTGACACTCGACACTGTCATTTTACTCAAGCTGTCTATTTTTTTATCATGCTTGAAGACTAATGACATAACCTTGCATACTGCAAATCTTTGTGATGGAAATCGGAGTTCTGCTACTGTTTCTTTTCATCTGGACACAGATCCTTTCTGGACTTGTGCTGGTATTACATGATGAAATCCCTCTCCTCACCTCTGTGCTGTGACTACAGTCAAATTGTTCATGCTGAGCTTCTCCAGAAAGCGAATTTTAGCAGAACTACCCACATGTTTTGAAAGCAAGCCATTGATACACCATCAAGGAAAGGAATGGCTCTAAATAGTTCAGGAAAATCAAGCAATTAGGAAAGAATGGGTAAGGAATGCAGCTTTTTCTGTTTTCATCATTCAGCTGTTCTGGAGTACCTCAGTCAAGGGACCAGAGATAGATTATACAGTGACAGTTTCCATTATCAGACAGACTGCTTCTTGCCATTTTTCTGGCTCAGAATTGCACATGGTTTTAGCAGAACTGTAGATCTGATATAAAATGCGACTTTTTTTATAACTCATACACATTTTTAAACACATCATTAACATGTGACATTCCAAAGTGCAGATACCTTTAATATCTTAGAGTATTTTCAAAATTTTGCTTTGACCTGATGAAGGCCAACATATTATTTAGTTGTGTCTTGAGGCTCAGAACAATAAGCCAAATAAATTGCGAGGTACCTTTTTTTAAATTTTTTTTTTAATCTATAAAATAAGAAAAAAAAAAGAAGCAGGGCAATCAGCTAAGTAGAAATTTTTGTTTGTATGATATGATATAAATGCAATTATGATTTCCTGTAGGATTGAACTCTCAATCTTTGCTTTTCAGTAATTAAATGTGTTCCCTGCTTCTTGAGTCATTGCACTGAGTGCAAAACCTATCGCAGTCATTTTCACACCACAAATATCAGAAGAATCCATTTAAGAGAAAATATACTCCTGTGAGTTCTGTAGATAGTATCTTTCAAAACTAATCCTTCCCTAATGGCTATAAAACACATTTTGTAGGGTCTGAAAACAAAACATATAGAATCATTAATTAGTTAGTTTATATATGCCTATACATAAACATGTCATATATACATATGTCATATATATCATATATACATATGTCTATAAACACTATATACAAATACACATACACATATGTGTGTATATATATTATGTATGTATATATATAAAAAACTTGATTTGTATAAGTTTATTGGTTGATTTTGAGCAATTCCCATGTGTTTAATGTACTTAACCCAAAGCCAAATATATGTAACTGCATCTTTATGCTACGCAATCATTCTTACTCGCTGCCATGACTACCGACTAAATGTCAAAATGCAAAAGACAGTGAAAAGAGACAGTCTGGAAAATCCAATTTACTTCTGGGTTTTGAATGTAATTTTAATTTTGTGGGACATTTTAAAATAAGAATGTCTCATCTGTTTGAACAAAAGCGTTTTCTTTATAAAATTTACTTTCTGCACACAATTGCAAATGGCATATGAAAGTAGATTACTTACAAAGGAAGAATCCAAATTCTTGCAATTATACAATGACACACACATTATAATTGTGTTAATTACCAGTAGTATTTTAAATTTGAGTGCCAGAACAAAATAAGCACCTAGTAAATAACTTCTGAGTTTCCTTATAAAACTGTTTGATATTAGATTTTGCCTGATGACATAACTCATAATTGTGGGAGATTTTGCTTTAAATCCACCCCAAGGAGGTGTCATAATGGAAACTGTGTTACCCTGATGCTTTATGTTGTATGGCTTAATTTGCCTTTTTCATAACAAAGACTATTGGAATGTAAATGTTTTTATACAATGTGTTTTTTCACTGATTCTATATGTGGGCATAAGAGGCTGTATTTAATTATGAGATATAACAAAGGATGAAATTTCTGAGTTTAGAGAAATGTAATACCTAATTTAAAACAGTCTCCCTATGTAGGAAGCCTATAAAAGGTATATTTATATTTTGAGAAATCCTTTGATTCAAAAAAGAATCTCTTCAGGTTTTGGAGAACTTTGAAAGCACTGCACAGAGTGAGCAAAAATGACAGCAATTCCTTCACCAAGCATATTGATAGAAAGCAGATTCTGTAAAATTCATCTTTTTACTTGGTGCTTTCTGCTAACGAGTGGGCAGCAGAATGACTAGGAGAAGTATCTTTTGGCAGGTCACCAAATCTAGAAACTGGGGCTAGAGTGGAAATCTATTTTTACAACATCGAAAGGGCTAAGATAATTTTCTGTTAGTCTTCTCCACAGACCAAAAAAAGTACAAATGCCCAAGTGAGGTTTCAGATGATGGGTTCCTAAACCCATAACTGTCAGTGCTGAAGGATGAAGTATCCCAAAATAGGAATGGATACTGGGGAAGTGACTTTTTAAAAAAATAAGTTTGTAGAAATAAATTCAGCATGTGTAGGTTGGCTCTAAAAGTCTCACAAGGGAGCGTTTGGTTTGGTTTTTTTTTATTTTTTTTTTTTCTGTTTCTTTAATCTTTCTTTTAAATGTCCACGTTTGGAAGACAGAGAGAAGAAGCAGAGGTGTGTGTGGATCAGCAGGAGGGGTTGGGTTCACCTTTGACTGAAGGTGTTTGGTGCTGTGGAGCTGCACCTGAGGTTCTGCATCCAGTCTTGGATCTCCCAATTTAAGAGTGACATGGAGGAACACGTGAAAGTCCAGTGGAGGGCTATCAGGAAGGTGGGGGATACCGGGGCAAATAGGTGGCTTAAGGTAGTGAACACACTATATGAGGTGCTCAAATTCATGAAATGACAGAAACAAACCATTCCATATGACACACATCTGTCACTCTGTGGCTTTCAGAGTTTTCTATGTGACCTTTACTTAAGCAATCTATGCAGTTATTACTACTAATTAGCAGATTTATACTTCTATTATTGTATCTTGCCATGACTTTATGCATACATGCACACATCTGATTGCTTCCATAATGAAAATAATGATACCTCTCAACAGCATGTAAACTCTGTCATGGTTGGGCATAGATTATAAATATTATTGAGTATGCTAACCAAAAGATGTATAAAATTTGCAAGAAAAAAAGAGAAATATAAAAAATGATGCCTCTTCTTAGAAACCACACTGATGGTGCAAAGAAATTAGTACATTATTCAGAATTGATTAAATTGGCTGAGAGGGAACATTTGCTGGTGGGATATTTTTATTACAATTGATGCTACAATAAAACTAGAAAAAAAACTACTGCTTGAAGTGAAGTGACCCGTGTTTTAAGTAGCTTTGCTCAGACTTGCATAATATAAGCACTTTGATTTTTGAAGATGTAAAATTATTGCATAAATGTCTATGTTATAAGAATTTTATATGAACTTTTGGGAATCTGACTGCTCCCAATTAAATCTTTCATGACCCACCTCTCTTTTTCACCTTTCTCTTCTTCTTCCCTCTTTTTTACTGTTTTTCAATTTAGTGGTACTTTTCTCATCCCAAAATATTACCGAAAATTTCTAGAGTACATTTGTTCTGTCACTCTGTCTCTCTCTGCAGCTATCTGTCTCTGTGACTCTATTTTTTCTGCAATACCAGCCTCCACTTAAAAGAAAATCTTGATGAATTCAGAGACACTGCTCTGCTATTAAATTAACCACATGTGGAGCTGATCCCTGCAGAGATGCTCCACTGATTGTTGGTGTAAGGGTGTTTGTCTCATTTGGAATAAAAAAAAAGGGTCCTGCAATAGCGAGATTTTCAGGGCACTGTGCACCAGCATCAACAATCTGCCATTAACAGCAAATCAGAAATTCTTTGTTGTTCAGCTTGTCCTTTACAACAGACTTATAAAACTTCCAGAACTGGATTGTCCAAAGAATTTTTAATATGTTCTAAAAGTAGCAGGAGTTAGATATCCCCAAATGTCAATTTGTAACAACCTACTCTGTCTTTTTCATTATATAATCAAGTACTTTTTCTGGTATAAAAAGAAGTTTCTCTTTCTGAATAATAAAATTCTCCTGTTTTTTTAGTGTAGCTGGCTCTTACATGACCTTTTAAGAATAATAAAGGAGATGTTTCCTCCTAAGTTAATGCTGTGGGAGTTTTAAAGGGGGAAAAATAGGTTCATCAGATATAAATCAACATGAATCTACTTCACCCACAGACTTTTACTGGTTTAGTATCTAATTCTGTCAAGGTTGATGTTCCTGGCCTTTGCACATCTTAGCCACTTAAATGTGCAACACTGTCAGCCATTGCTATTTCCCACCTTGTGCTGCTTTGTTTCTCCCACTGCATTAGAAAATATGTCCTTCCACTGAACATCACATTCTTAAACTACAATTTGATCTACAGTTTTCTTGCCTGGAAGGCTGCTTCTTCCTAAATTTTGGAGAAGGTTTTAGCTAAAAACATTTCACTATTTCCATGATGATGACTAGGGAAAAGTAGAAGTATGTGGGTAAGCTAAGCAAGTGGTTATTACACTTCTTTGAAAGGTTCTAGTGCTTTGTTCCAGGGAATCATTCTTCATATGAAAAATTTGTCCAGGCCGGGCCATGGAATAAGTCAGTGAAACATCAGCTTTCATCCTTCAGCTTGTCTGAGAGACACAAATCCAAGATTTACAGCCGGTTTCTCAAGCCACTTTGTGCTAGATTCTGATTCCACATGGGCTGAGAGTGATGTTATGGACCAGAGAAGTACTGGAAACTGGAACATAAAAGAGGAAACAACCATCCTGTGGTCTCAATTCCTCCCCTTCCAATCTCAGAGGAGTGTGAAGGACTACAAGCAGGAAGTGGCTGTGTGAAGAGACGAGAGCTGAATCTGCATCGTGGAAGTAATTGCCAAGAGCAGACAAATTAAAAAAAAAAAACATAAGGAAAATCAAGCAGGTAAAGCCAGTCAGGGAATAGGATGACTGAAACTGGATCAAGAATGAGGGTAACATTTGACTGACTGGATAATGAAACTAGGTTGAGAAAATCAGGGAAAGGGTGCCAAGGAAATGGATCAGACTGGAAATCATTCCGTTGTGGGGATGGAGTAGATGGGAAACTGATTAGGTTGGTGGAGTTTTATCAAATTGAGAGTTTTATCAAATAGAAATTTTTCTAACTGCTATCTCAGACTTTCCCCTACATAAAAATTACATTAAAAGACTATAATAATAGTAGTCACAGTTCAAGGACAGACTGGGGTCCATCTGACATAATGTTCTGTTTCCATGATACTTTTTCTTAATTTTTTTAAAATCTTGGAAATTCTGTTTGTATAGCTACATAGAAGTGCACCAAATACAATTTTGCAACCTTCCTATTGTAGATTACCTGTTTGTTTATCTAAATACCGTCATTTTGCTGCATGGGTTCAGTATTTGTTCTTATTGCAATTTTTACCCTTGACAGACCCGTTGAATCTTTGTGCAGAAACCAGGATGCCAGCAGAGATGAGACCTCTAGAACAGCACTGGCAAATTATGCAAACTGATAATTACAATTTTGCAGAGGACTTAAAAGTACTTCTGTCATGTTTATTCCTGTTTTTCAGGCCTCTCACAACAAGAAGATGAAATACTTTACGCTGTTAATCAAATGCACTATGGTTTCCTAAGTAAGATATTTCCCTTCTTAATGTTTCACTGAAAAAAAAAACCACAAAAAAAACCAACCTTAATTGTCAGCGTAGCTTAAAAAATACATTACTATTACTTTTCTTAAGAAGTCATTATTGATATTTTACTTGGAAAATGATGATATTTAGACTTAAACCATCATTTCCCAGTAAGAAGTTACTTGCCTTGAGAACAAGAGGTTTGCTGACAAATATTAAACATTTAGGTTTTTAAATCAGGAATCGGGGCTTCATTCCTTCTTACAGCATATATTATTGAAAGCCCCCTACCTGCAGTCTCGACAGCATCAAAAACTATCTGAGCACATAGAAAATAATATCAGTTTAGAAACAACTTTTTGTACTACATCTATGTAATAAACACCAACACCTGGAGACAAAGAAGGTCTATTCAAGTGATATAAACATGACTTGAGTGACATAATCTATCCTTTCTTTTCACATTAATAAAGTAAGCAACAAATATATAAAAATAGTTAACAGACTAATAAAATGGGTTACAGAAGTGAATTTCACTTCTAAAAAATGTCTTTGAAAAATTATGGATATTGATTCATGCATTTGTTTTAAGATTTCCTAGGTACACGCAACTTTTCTTATAGCTCCATTCAGGTAAGTGGAGGATTTGCAGCACAAAAATACTAGTAAATAAAAAAGTTAATTTTTGCTACACTTTCACATAGCAATGTTGCTAAAAATTTTGTGCATCTTTGACATGGCTGTAGTCTCCACAGCCTTTTGAAAAGGAAAAAATTAATAACTGTGATGATATTAGTCACTTCAGGGAGCTCTACCTATGAAATTACATCCAGAGTCATCCTGCTGGAAGCCAGAGGATTAATTTGAACATTATATATATATATATATATATATATATATCAGAAATCTTAACCCAAAAGTATAATTAGTGTTTTCAGCAATTTTGAAAGCATCAAAAATAGCACCAAGATAAAAATTATAGCTACTTAGAGATTAGTGAATATACTTAAATGTAAAAACCTTAAGCATTAAAAGATACTTCATCTACCTTCAGGTAGAGTGTACCTTAGCTTAGGGTAAATTCTAAATTTCTAGAACTCTGTGCCTTCAGTAGCATAAAATACACACATCATTATTTTTTCTTTACCTAAGAAATTCCCTAAGGATTATAAAAAAGTACCTCAATAGCACAGAATGTTAATACAGCTTTAGCAGGTAAGTTGCTCTGCTTCTTAATCTGATCAGTATGGATTTTGGCACTTCTATAGCATCAGAGAATGGTTACACATTTTCACACAGTATGGAACATAACCTCACATCCCAGCTCTGAGGTAAGTACCCAGTTATCCCCATCTTAAAGAGGAGAAAATCAGGTCATAAAATGATTAACCTGCAAATCCAATAAAGGAACTAGGTGCCTAAAATGATGCTTAAGAAAACTCAGGTTTCTAAATCTAATATCTGGCTCCTAGAAACTCCTTCACAGATGAGGAGAGAATAAAAGAAACCACAATTTGTGCTCTTTAAATTGGTGTGCATTGTAGGGTGCTAAACTTTGGACAAACAAGGATAGGTCAGACTTGAAATGTTTAAGCCACTAACGTTGGGAATTGTGTGTTCCTCCAGCTCACAGCCAGTCCTCTGAAGAAATCTGTGTAGCCTGTTTCCTGGGAGCATGTGGCACACACAGGTACCACAGGGTTCAAACAGAAGAGCAAGCCACAAATTGAAAATGTAGCTGTGGCTGTCTTACTCCTGCCTGTTGGAGCAACTGCCTACAGTGACATCTTTGACTGGGAAATTCCAGAACTGAGGTCAAACTCTCAAAATTTCTATTCAAGACAAAGCATCTTGTCACCCAAAGGAACTCAGGTTCTATTTGCTGCTTCCACAATTGTTTCTATTTTGCCATATCATGCAAAATCCAGCGATGCTCCTGGGATCCCCAGCTCCTAGGCGTGGGACATCCTCCCTCCTGTGTGCTCTCTTGTCCTCTCCCTAGCACCACGTTTCTCCCATGGGAGACTGGAAAGAAGACACAGCTTGGTGGCTCTGGCACCACACCTGGAGGCCAGCCACCCTCTGTTTGGCTCAGGGGCAGGAGTGCACCCATTGCCACATCTTTTTCTCCACCCAACACAATGGAAGGGACCGAGCCAGGGCTTGTCTAATGCTGTGTATGAAGAGCCCAAAGGACAGCTGAAGTCTCACCATTCCTCCTGGCATTTTCCTCTGGGTCACCAAATTATGAGTACATTCACTCTGGGCAGACCATGATAATAGCCAGAGGTGTTGACCTCTCCCTGTGTGCTGTGGAGGTACAGCCATGCCTGTATCTCACCACAGGTCATTTACTAACCCTATCCTCAGTCACCTCTCCAAACTAAACTACTGCTTGGGGCCAAATTGGTGAAAAACTAACAATCCTGTTTTGTGGCTATGTCTGTGAAGGATCATAACTTCACAAAATAACAGCTACAACAGTGATAGGTTTTGTGCATTAGAATGAATGCATAGATAATTTATTTATGAACTGCTTGGATTTGAAGCTATAACTTAGAAAAATAACATTTCTGAATAAATTCAGCAAAACCTAATATTTTTGTGCAGATGCTGTGCACCAATTTAACTGCACATCCTGGCAGAAATAGCCTAAATTTACTTCATTGGTTAAATTATGTATTAGAAGACAGGAAAAATAAAAACATAAGTGGAAGAGAAAATGAAATAAATTAAGATCAGCTTTGTATGCTGGTATTTGTCAGACATATGACAAATGTCATAAGTATTTATTTCCCAGGAGCCAGCATTTACACATCTGTCCATTTTTTTTTTGACTCAGCATGCAGGTCCATGTGGATTGAGGTCTCCAAAGCAATTTTTGTCTGTTTTTGAAAATTTCTGAGCAATCAGAGGAACAGGTACTGTCTGTACTGCAGTCATGGGTAGCCAGCACCTTGCAGGACTGAAATACCTATCCCTGATAGAATTGCTGGCTGAAACCCCCCGTGGGGACCTACCCTTCTGAGTGGGATCAACAGTACTTTTAAACTGAATGAAAACCAACACCACCTCAGACTGCATCCATAGAACAACGTGAGGGTAGTGTGTAGCCTAGAAATAATTGTGAATAGCAGCCATTCCTCCAAAACAGCTGCCAGTTCCTGTGTCCCCATAGGCTAAAACCAGCTGGTTGTGCTGAGGCCAGTGGCTGTACTGCACTCCTTTGGCTCCAGTGAGGCAAGACTCATTTGCAAAGTTGGTTCATCTACCATCCATTTTATGGATAAATGCTGAAGAAGGCATGTTCTCTACAGGCCACCTGAGGATGGCAATAGTTTTTTGTTTAAAGGTGACTTGTATGGAGAACTGAGAGTAGGTTTTTTGAAGGTAGCTACTGCAGAGGTAAGCAAGCACTGCCACTTCATGGTGTACCATTTGCTCGTCCTCTTGGGCAGAACTACTGAGAGTGCCAGGATTAAGGCTTTTGAAGCCTGATACCCTAAGCTGAAAGGCAAATTTACACTCCTTCTCTTTGCCCACTGGCCACAGGGCCAGATGCCACCCTCAGTCCCTTATGTCCAGCTTTTTTTTTTTTTTTGCTGTACCAGCTTCAGCAAAGCTTTTAGTGAGTAAATTTTCCAATTATATCAATTATGTGGTGTGACACCATTTTTGGATGCCTACTTTAGGACTCCTAAAGTTTGTTAATTTTCAAGAGTGCTGAGCATCTCTTTGCCTCTTTTGTCTGTGAACTAACAAATTAAATTAGTTAAATTAGACCTACATGAAAATGCTGCATGGGTAGTATTGCCCAGCTAATCTCTCATGGGAGTTTTCTGCTCCCTGTGTTTTAGACCACAAAATAATACTGACTTCTCACTGCAAGCAATTAGGAGAATTAATTAGTTAATACTGTATAGTCTTTGAAGGCTAAAACACTAAATACATTGCTGGTTGTGAGTGCCACATCTCTCTTTTGTAATGCGGTTGGTTTTTTTTTTTCAAATTATTGCTATTAATTTGAAAATGGAGAATTATTTTCTAAAGAAATTTATATAAATGTCACTTGAGATAAATCTAACCATAAGGTTAGATTATACACTATATATAGTCAAAAACAGGTGTGAAAAATGTGATCTAGAGAAATGTACAATTGCTGAACAAATACCAATAGTAAAAAAATGCCAGTCTTAAATAATAATTTAAAGAAAATGCAAATTCACAAAATCTATGTGAATGAATTACAGGATTACATTATTAAACAGGGAAGTTTTTAGCCTAGCAAGAGCTTATATTGGGACAAAGAGGTGATGGTAATGGAGGTGGAGGTGAGAGAACATTTTGGATGTGTTCAAGCTGCTGAAGTTTATTTTTATTTCCTCAGTGTTTTACGGGATATCTTCCATAAGAAAATGGAATAGATTACATTCCATCCCTCCTGCCTGTACACCTCAGGGTAAGTAAAGGACTGCTATGATGCAATATAAATCCTTAGCCATATGGACTGTTTTTAAAATTACTCCTGTCTTAATTCTCAATAGCGGGAAGAGTAATCAAATCTTTAAAAACCAAGAGAAGAATGTGAATAGGTGTTAACTTCAGTTCTTTAGTGAATTTTACTTACCAACATTTTTATACTAGCTCAGTAATAAAGGTTCACAGAACAAATAAACTAACTGAAATGTTATCACTTCAGTTTTTCTTATCACATCAAAATTATATTAGGAAAAGGTTTTTTCACCCAGAGGGTTGTTGGGCACTGGAACAGGCTCCACAAGGAAGTGGTCACAGCTTCAGCCTGACAAGAGTTCAAGAAATGTTTGGACAATGCTCTCAGACACATGGTGTGACTCTTGGGGATGGTTCTGTTCAGGGCCAGGGTTGGACTCAGTGACCCTGATGGGTCTTTTCCAACTCAGCATATTCTGTGATTTCTTCTCCTAGTTCTTCAAAAAATTTGAAATAGTGGTATCTCAGTCAAATCACATTTCTGCCAACATTATGATACAATAAATAACTTTCTGATTATTGCCTATGTTCATTCTTCTCTTAACATAACTTCCTATTAACAGACATGTAATTTTGTGACATTTGGAAATAATTCAGAGCTGACGTGCGTTTATTTATTTTTAAAGGGGAAGTTTAAAACCATCAGCTAAAAAATGAATAATATGGAAAGAAGCATGTTTAGTCTAAATTCAGCCTGGCATTTAGCCATATGTAGTTTAACTTGAAACTTGCCATTGCCACTGATATTCAGATGACTATTTATGTACAATTGTTGACAATCAAGCCATTGTTTAAGTCTAGTGGAAGATCAGAGGCAGAAATCTTACCCCTTTGCAGCAAAAAAAGGCTACTTATTAAAATAATGGAACCAGTTAAACTCAACAACCATACACTTATTTATGACTTCATATGTATGTTACATACCAGATAAAAGAATAATTTGGTACTCAGCTAACAGAAAAACTGAGCAGTGGCCTTGCATCCATCAAGCTAAGAATCGAGGTGAGAGCTTATAGCTAAAATGCAAATGACAAAGTACAAGAGCAAATCTGAAGTACTTCTGCAATAGTTTAATCAGACTCACTCAGATATGTTTTATCTGACAAAGGGATAAGAGATGTTGCATGGGGCTGCCTCAATTCTTGTATCCTCATAATCCCAGCCATCTATCACCTTACAGTTCCTGGCTATCTCAAAAGGAGTTGACATGAGAACACTTCTGTAACATGCTATTAACACATACCCCATGTATTTCTGTTAAACAACTTCCTATAAAATAAACCAGAACTATAATCAGGACTGAGGTTTTCTGTATGATGGTTGTCTGAAGATCAACAATAAATATTCTTTAACTAAAACTCCACAACAACAAAAAAAAATGAAATAATGGTTTCAAACAGTTTTTAGTTCCAGTGGCATCACAGACTGCTTCACCTTCACACTGCCATCTATGTACCTTACACTAAGTAAGTTTATCAAACCAGATATGTGGCCTAATTGTCTGTAGTGACCCTGATTTAGGGTCATAAATCAGGGCAAAGTAACACACATCCTGTTTCCTTGGGAGCTTAAGGCATGAAGGAGTCCCTCTATCCAATACATAATTCATGTGGAAGATGGTGTCAGGGGGAGGATGAAGTTTAAAAGCCCCCAAATTTCTGTACAGTCATGTTACATGGAAGTTCAAGAAAAGACATACTTAAAAGAAAGCTCAAAGAAAGATGCTTGTGTGGCATGCATCATTCATATACTATGTAAACTAAATAGAAAGAAGAACGTTGTGGGCATTCAGAGTGTAATCATCTCCAGAAGTTCTTGCAGCTGTTGAAATTCCTGCGTAAGTAAAAGGAGCTTTCCCTGAAAACCTTTCATTTAACACAGCTTAATAGAAAATTAGGCTTAATTTTGCTTTCTGTGGCAGAATATAAACACAAGCTTGTTCAAGGTGTTTAGCATCTGCCTGACCTAAGTTATGTGCAGGGTTCTATCCAAAGCCAGTAGGACTATTCACATGCTCAGACATCTGATTAAGTGCCTTGCTGGACCAGTGCCAGAAACATAATAGTGGGCTGGGTTAAGCTGATTAGAAATGTTTTGCTGGCTCCAGTGGTAGTAGGAGCTAACCTTTATTGCCGCTTTGCAAAATCTGGTTCTCAACAGGAAAAAAATCAGGCACTCTGTAGTTATTTCAGTGTTCTACTGGGCAAAGTTTGAGTACAGAACAAATGTAGCTCATTTAGCCCTAACTGGAAATGTGCATTACTGAGAATGCATCTATTTTCCCACGTGAAAGTAAAATTTGTTGCTTTGTTGTAACTCTTGAAACAAAGTGGTTTATTCTAATAGGCTGTCTAGATACAAATTTTGTCTGATTATAACAAGAATATGGTTCATAGAAATGGTGATGCGAATCCTTTAAGCTTTGTGAGTTTAAAGATGGAAGATGCTTTTAATAAAATAACTTTAATTTTCTAATTGAATGTTGTAATTAGCATTTGTGGAAAGTGGAGCTAGGTGGCTGCACGGCTTTTTATAGCTGGTATAGGTGGCTCGATAACGAGGGATTAACAGACAAACTGGCGCCACACAGTCCCTCTGTCTCTGGGTAAACCTAATGATTCCTGGCATCGCTCTTGCTGCAAAAATCTTTGTGCTTTTGTGATGAGAGATCATTAACACCAGGATGAGGAGCCCTTCCTTCCCTTGTGACAGAATTCCTAGCAGGCCTTCTGCAGCACTAAGTCCCCGACCGACTACAAATTATCAATACTGATTACCGGATTGCTGCAGTGGGGAGGGGACGGCGTGCTCGGCACTGCAGGGCTGGCCAGGCTCCCACAGCCCTCACTTCCCTCCTCTGTTTGCATCTACAGCTGTCTCATGCCTTGTTCCCAAGGGTGCTACAGCCGGGTTAGAATGCTTTCAATCCACACCAATTGTTCCTTGGGAGCAGAACATCAGCATTCAGACAAATGCTTTGGTGTAATGCATCCGTTTCAGCCGGTGCCAGGAGGGTTTGGTGTAACTTCGTGCAGTGCGATGAAGAGTGATAACAAGAATCTGCACAAATGGAAATTTGAACAGGATTTGCTTCTTGGGGAGGACGCTAATTGTGTTGGGAACACTTCATCCTTATTTTGTGGGATTTACGTGTGCATGACATTAATGGTGAATGATTGTGAAAACTTGAGATTTGAATGCGTCAAATGCAGGTCCAGCCTCTTTCCTCTTCGAAAAGAAAGGGAAAAAAATTCCCAAAAAAAGCCAAACCAACAAATACCATATCTAAGGAGCATTAGGCACTGGACTCTTTCAGCAGCCTGACCCCAAGACTCTTCTCCCTCTCCTTCCACACCCTCACTGGGATTTTTTCTCCCACCCTACCCAGCAGCCTCCCTGAAACAAAGGGGCCAGTGCGGGGCTACCGCCCTTGGCTCCTGCCGGGACCAGCAGGACCAGCAGGACCCCGAGGGGAGCGCGCTCCCCAGGACCCGGGAGCCCTCCGGGGCCGCGGAGGAGCCGCGCCCCGCCCGGCCGCTCCGGGCCCGGCGGGGTGGGCAGGGGCGGCGGCGGCGGCGCGCCGCGGCGGCAGGGCGCGGCTCCTGCGGGGGAGGGGGGATGCTCTCCCTGCCGCTGGAAAACGCGAGGTAACAACAGCCCCGGCAGCCGCCCCCC
>QUSF01000001.1:40777095-40869318 GCA_003676055.1 Chloebia gouldiae | reverse complement strand
CCCCGCCGCCCGGCCCGCCCCGCCCGCAGCCCCCGGCCCGCGCCGAGCCCCTTTCGGGCGCCGGTGCCTCTCCCCGATGCCTCTGCTCTTCTCCCCACGCGGTTTCAGAGGCAGAGGGGAGCGCTGACTCCGGCCGGCGGGGACGGGTGGAGGCATACTGACGACAGGGCTAACTTCACCGTTCGTTTTTGTTTTTATTTTCTTTCTTTCTTATATATATATATATATATATATATATATATACACATGTGCACACACACACACATATACACATATGTAATATATATCTATAGCTGTATTATATGTGTATATATATATATATATATATATATATATATATATATATATATAATATCTATTCACCTTTAAAATAATGAAAACCGTTTCAAAATGACGCTGTGCTCTTGTGCCGACCTCACCCATCGGTATATAATTAATCCGATCTCCGGTTAAGATACTAAAACAGCCCCGTGTCCCACCCACCCTCTCTTTTTTTTCTCTGATCAATGAAATTAAAAATATGTTCAGTGTTCTCTTGATTTTTTTTTTTTGCCTAAACTTTTGGGAGAGCGAGAAGAACACCCAGTGTAGGTAGCAGACCTAGGAGACAGTGCCTGTAGTACTGGTTGAAGGAAAAGAGAGGCGTTTTCTTACCCATTGCTGTTTTAGCCATGCTGGGATGTGCAGCTCTCAGAGGCGGTGAAGGCAAAGGGTCCAGCTACAGCAGTGGAGAGAGGGAGAGAAGACTGAATAAGGCACTGAGTCAGCAGAGTGGGGCTGTGCAAGAGAAGGAGCAAGAGGCAGGAGCCCATGAATAATTATCACTCCTCTACCCAAGCAGATTGGCTCGAGAGGTCCCCTGACATGACTCCTGCAGAGCCAGAATCTCCGGGCATTAAATATTGATCCACCAATGGTGCTGGAGTACAAAGTGCCAGAATGCAGTTTGAAATGGAAATCAGTCCTTGGATGCTTCTCCCCCCTCGGTCTGGTGTTAATAGTACATTCCATGTCAAATGTTTTATGTCTTACATGAAAAAAGCCTATTGGTGTTGAGGGCTCTGCTGTTGCTACCTGTAAAACATGCACAAATTCATTTTAACATATTTCATTCCAAAGATACAACAAGAAGAGAGACCACTGTAAGGGATTTCCTGGACCATTTCAGTAAAACAGCTGCTCTGATTATTTTTGCCTCCTGCACAGATATCCAATACAATAGTTTTATTCTGAATGTTTCTGCATTTTAGTACCTTTTTTTCACTGTTTACTGTCCCCAGACCTAACCTTGGTCATCTCAAACTTTTCTTCATCTTGGGAAATGGCAGCTGGACCTGCTTACACTCTCAAAGAGGTCTGGAAATCCCAGAACAGGATAAATGTGGACAGAAATCAGTAACTTACTTCCCCAGTGCACTATGGTAAAAGTCACTGGGAAGACGTGAGCTTGATTCCCTTGATAAAGTGTGCAGGATGGGATCTGATATGATCACTACATGAAAAGGGATGGACACATTCTAAGAATTCTCTATCCTTGTCAAGATGACATAACTGGCAGCCACTAAACAAATGTGGTACAGGTTAATGAAACATTGCTAGAAACAGGGCAGTGATGGGATCTGTTTGTACACCTTCTAGGCCTGGAAGCAGTTGCTGGGCTAGAGGAGCCAGCATCCAAGACCTTGGCACAAAGAGAGGGATGCTCCACCCTTACCTTCTCATCTCACTGTCCAGCTGGAGCTCATTTGCCTCTCCCAGGGGATCACCAGTCTTACTGTTAAGAGCTTTCAGAGACACCAGACTGCTTCCAGACAGACAGGGCACTGGGCAAATTCTCAAATGGCAATTTGGAGGACACTACTTGTAGATGTGTTTCATGGTGTGTGTATGGGTGGGTGGGAAAAGCAGGGCATTGGTACTGTTGTTCTTCCTTGTGTGGGGCTGCTTGCAGCTGCTCAGCCCACACTGTGTACCATCACTAACTGTGATGCTCTCACTCTGTGTGTGCTTCCCTGGAACAATTAACTCACAGTTATGCTTCCCAAGCTTCCCTGAAGTCAGTGAAGAGCATCTTTGAGTGAAGCATCACCTGGAGCATGGGGATAAGGCCAGCTTTCTCTTTTGAGACAGTAATGAGGACACTAAAAACTAAACTCGGTTTTTCTTTAAATGAGAATAGTGAAGTCTAGAAGTGAGTCTGGGGAGAGAAACATCCCCATGCACAGACACCAGCATGTGAGCTGAGACAGGGCAGGCACCGTGATGGCTCCCTGCCGAGGGGCAGGCAGAGGGGATGAGAACAGTTCTATCGGGACACAAGGCCGACCCACCCTCCTGAGAGGCCCTGCCCGCGGGGAAGGCAGGAAGGCGGCCCCGAGACCCGGTGGCTTTCTAGGGTCTTTCACTTCTGGGCCTCCGGTTCTGTGGCTGCGTAGGGGCGTTGGTGAGCAGGCGATAGGATTGCGGCTGTAGTCTGTAGTAAGAGGAGCTGATTCCCGAGAGGAAGTGGTGAGCAAGAGCACAGTGCTCCGCATCCAAGGACGGCCTCGCCCCAGCCGCGGGACCCGCCGAGCCCCGGTGCCCGGGCAGGGGCGGTCCCTGCCGGGCGGGGCTCGCCGAGGCTGCCCGGGCGCTCTCCGCGGTGCTGGAGGCGCTGCAGCCCGAGGGGGCGGGGGCGGAATGGGGCGCGGCAGGCACGGTGGGGCCGGGAGGGGTCGGACGGAGGCGGCAGACGGGCCGGGCAGGGACGGACGGAGGGGGCAAGCAGGGATCGGTGCGGCCGGGCCGGCCCCGGGGAGCGGTGACGGTCTCGCTGCCGGCCCCGCCCGGCCCCGCCGCTCCCCGTGGTCCTGATGCCTTCCCGGCACCGGCGCTCGGCTCGGCTCGGCTCGGCGGGGCTCAGCTGCCCGGGGAGGGACGTGACACCGGGGCTGGGCTGGCACAGAGCATCTCTGCTCGGCTCCCCATCCCCCGCCCGGCACGCCCAGTAGGCAGCGGACCCTCCCCGGCGTCTGTCTCTTCTATTTAGTTGATTTTGCTGTTCTCCGAGCTAAAGGAGCGGCACGGGCGGCCGGCAGAGCGGGAAGGCTCCCCTGCCCTGGCGGGAGGGACCTCGCTTCCGCAGTGGCAGCAGCGCTTCCCGCTCCCTTGGCCGCCTCTGCCCGATGCCCGGCTGCCCCAGGCCGGGGCCGGGACTCCTCGCAGGCCTTCCCGAGGGAGCCGGCGCGCATTGTCCGGCCTGGGGGACGTGGGACGCCGAGGATGACAGTTCGGGTCTTCCCCAGGAAGCAGTTCCGGGGGTGGGGAGTGCCGAGAAAGCGATGCAAGAAATTGGTTGGCAATCACTGTCGTGTCAAACCTTGGCATGTACAGGAGCAGTTATCAGACACCTCATACATCATTTCTGTTCCACTGGCTGCTTTTTGATGTTCTGTTTCACATACATTTTACGGGAGCATGAATTAAACTCTAGCATGTCCTAGCAAGGCTAGGACTTTCTTTTACCATTTGTACCTTTTCTTGACTGACATTAAAAATGCATTTTCAGGCCAGGCTACCTCCAGGTCTGTGGCTGTAAGCCCGTGTGCTCTGTGTGTGTAGCCATGTGCTACTGGGCAAAACACCCCTGACTTGCTTCTGAACAGCAATGGAAATGGCTTTCATCCTTTTTTTTTTTTTTGGACATTTATCTGGCCATGACCATATAATTGAAAACCTTTTGTTCATTTTCCCCATTTGTTCTTTTCTCCGTTTGTTAGGAAAGATTTTACTTTTTACCCCATTGCAGACAAAGGAGAAGGGGAGATGGTACTGCAAAGAAAAAAGGTTTGTGAAGCACTTTGAAGACAATTGCTGCTAAGTAAATGATCTGCATTGGCACTGAAATGTGAATCACAGAGATGGGAATAGGTCATGAATCTCTTTTTCTGTGGCCGTGCTATGTGGCTGACTGTGGCTTTGCCACCTTGTTTAGTTTTCTTAAATAACCTGAAAAGTCAGCTTTTTTCCTAGTGAATTTTGGGACAATTGTTTACACTTAGCTTTTGTCATTAGGAAATGTAATGGACCTCATATAGGGGAGCAGATTTTTTCCTATTTGTTCACTTCTACTCCTTCTTTAGGCCTTCAGGAGTGATTTCTCTTTGTGTCTATGAACTTTTAGAAAATTAGGTAGTAATTAGTTCATTACTAGTTCATTTACATCTCTGTTACTTTCACATCCTCACCAAAACTTATGATTAAAGATATAGTTCAGACTGTGCAACAAAGTCTTCAAAACTCAAAGAAGAATGGTGCCTATACAACCTTAATTACTCTTCCAATGCATTTATATAATGATAGAGTTTTGGATTATATACTCACATGCTATGTTTTTTCTCTCTACATACATAACAAGATGCATGGTAATCCCTTTTTGAGCACTATTTGATATTCTATTTTCATTTTGTTCTCATAAAAAAGAACCTTGACACAGTCCTCTGTGCCCTTGAAAGCATAAAGTACAATAAAGAATTTCTTGCAGGAATGTTTGCCAGAATAATTTCCTACCATGGGTGAAAAAAATCATTTGTTTTGCCTTACTCTTCACAGCAGGTTAACCACAGATTAGAAGGTGTTAGCATAGTTTATTATTCAGTAAGTAGATAAGCAAGCATATTTTAATGTGAAATTTATAGAGAGAAGACTCCAAATATATGCATGTGTGATTTTCATAATCTTTGTAACATTTGGGATTTTTTTGGTAACTTTTTCTGAAGTTTTCTGTAGAACTGTATAAATATACCAAGCAGATGAAAAGATTAGCTGTGTACTGAAAACACGGGGAGAAAGAAAGAGCAGAGATATATATATGTATGTATGACAGTCTTGTATCTGAAGCACGGTGACCATTTTCTTCTCAAATTGCATCTTATACTTTCATTTCCCTATGTAACTCTTGTGCTATGATGAATGACGTAACATTAGAGTACTCTTATGTTCCTATTAGCATTTCTCTGCTTCTGAAATTGTGCTTTTTTTTTTTTTGCTGAGCATAGCCTATCTAAAAATCATCTTGTAAAGAAGCTTGGTAGTGACTTGATACGCCAGCTGCAAACAATGTCATCATTAGTGATTTTGGTTGCTGCTTGTTCCACACACATGTTGGAGTAAGGCAGCTTTAGTGGTTGCCTGGTTTCATGCAGGCTTTTATTCTTGCATGTCTGCACGTGGTGCTCCTTTCAGCAGCATTCAGGATCACTGTGGGGAAGCTGAATAATGGTATTGTGGCCTTTCTGGATTTTTTTTTAATTTTCGTAGAAATCTGTAAGCAATGGTTTAATGCTAGCATGGGTATTGTACATAATGAGATCTCCCTCAACAACCATGTCCTGAGATGTGAGCTAGAGCTGTGCAAGGCCACAGGATGGGAGTGACTTGGTTGCAGGTAGATCTGTGCTGTGCCAAAAATATGCAAACCATAGACCTGGTGGGCGAAGACTGGGCAAATTGAGGCAGAAACTAATTATATCATTCTGAATGAGGATAGCATATGCATGAGACCTTGAGAACTCTTGTGTGGAATTAAACCAAGGAGTTATCTCTCCACTAGTCTGTAAATTGCATATCCTCCCATTCTAAGGCCTTGCCACATAGCAGAATTTTCTAGTCAGTGACATTCTCAACTTGGATGAACCCCTCACAACCAACTCTTGGACAGGGCAGCTTGGAGGGTAATCTCTGTGCCTGTGGAACAGTTTTGGTTTTCTCATCCTGACCCATCTTTGTGTTAGTCACCAGTGGGCAGCCTCCCCACATCCTTGCACGTGTTCAGTGTGCTCACAGAGTGCTGTTAGAGATGCTCAGCCTGATGTCTCCATGTGAATCCTAAAACTTGTAATTCTTTGACTCTCTCCTGCCTTCTTGCTTCCACGTCCATATTCCCTTGCTTGAAAAAAAATTTATCCATAATTCTTCACTCTTCACAGGTAAAGTCTTATTTTTGGTTTTTGTAATGGGATGAGCTTGTCTTTGAAATGGGAAAATGTATAGGAAGAGCAGACACAAGCAGAAGCCAAGGACCAGCAGCAAGCTCCTGTTATTCTCCCAGTATATGCACTTTGAGGCCTTCCTGTATCTCTAGACATTTAGTTGCCTACCCTCTAGTGCAGCTTCTCTTTGTCATCATTGGCTGCAGGCAAACTTTGGGGGAAGGCTGACAGTAGGAAAAGCACTTGAAGAATTTCCCTAGGGATCATTCTAGTCACTGACTGCTCTCAGGACTACCTGAGCTTAATGCAATTTTGATACTCCATAGCCTTTGACCAATCTTTTTCCTTCTGTGGTATCCACAGTGTCTCATGGAAATCTGTTCCACAGAGCAGCTCCTTGCTGTGTGAAGAAGCATCTTCTTTTGTTTGTACAGAGCACGTGTCCTACCAAGACCTGTTACGTTTATCTTGATGTGGGATACCAACTATTCTTTCAGCCCTAGAATCATAGGGTCATTCCCTCTTTAAAGTAAAAGTTAACAGAGGGAGGAATATCAGATCCAACTATACTTTTAAAAATGGGAGAAACAGATGATACAGAAGGAGTTAGATTAGGCTGATGGGGAACAACACCATCTGCTGCACCTCAGTGGTTCACAGTGAAATTTCCCTAGAAAAACAGAAGATGTCAATGATCAGCAGACATAAATCACAAGTCATGCCAAGACCCGGCCTGGTTGGAAAGTGTCCTCCTAGTGCTCTATCCAAATAAGGTGTATCCTGACATGGCTCTGATTTGCTTTCCTGACTGTAATTTTCTGAACAGCAAAATGCCTCATGTTATGTGAAATCAACAACAAAATCATGCTGTAAAGTGCCTAATTCACTTTTCTCTGTCTCGCTTACTGCTTGCTTTGAGAAAGCGCTGAGCTATTTTAACTTTCTTTTGCTCTTCTTTGAATTGATTAAATTTCTTGTTACCATTGGCTGGTTATCAGCTGTTTCATCATGGCTTTTTCTCACACAGCTTGGAGAAGACCAGCAGACATTTTCTGCTCCAAGTGTATTCTAGACCATTTTCCTCTATGTAGTCAGGCATATTCATAGATATATTTGTTTTAGGGCAATAAGTGTTATATTGTTGGCTGTCAAATAAAGATAAAGTTCTTGATACCAGGCACATAATCTATGCTTTCTGCAACTAAAATTTATTTTGACTTAGTGATTTAGCATGTGAAACAACAGATGATGGTAAAGTAAAAATATGCTGAGGTTAGATAAAACAGACTTTGAAGGTATTAGCTGAAATCTTAGTGTGAAATTCACACTTAGAAGGAAACAGTAGCAGAAAATCACTTTGAGAATGAAGTGTAAGATAACTTTTTTAGTTCTAGTCTTTCTTTTAGTACATTAAAATGTTTACAGGAAATTTCATTTAACAACTGTTTGTGCTTATGGCTTCACCAGACTTCATTATCTTAACCTAATATTTTTAGTGTTGTTTGCCCCTTATTTTTTTAGCAATGTCAGAGGACTGAGAGCTGGTCAGGGAAATAGGAAAATCGGATGAAAAAAATGCTAATTATGAAGAACAGAAAGACAGGGTAACAACTGGAATAATGAGAGAAAATGGGAAATGGCTGGACAAAGAAAGTGCAATGAAGGAGCCTTTGGGAGAACGGGTAATTAGGGTCACAGAAGCAGACAAGGGAGAGTCAGGTTGTGAGACAGGCCTGGCATGTGTTTGCTGAAGAGATGAAGAACGGGGATTTGTGGCATAATGTGGGGAGGTTGTTGCTTGGCAACCCTAATTTGGTCCCCTTATTATACATGGGTGATCACATACTGTTTTTATGCAGGGTTTCTGTCTCTTTGCAGGATGGACCTGCTCTGGGGATGTACTGGGGCTGTGCAGGAGAGAAGAGTGATGCCCGTGTGGCTCCAGCTTCATTTATTACTTGAACTGGGAAGCCAATAATGAACAATGGGAAGGGAAAGAAAGGTCACGCAACTGTAATAATGCCCTGTTACACAAAAGGTACTTTTCCTATGTAGTGTTAATATAGATTCTTAAACCAGTTCTGTGTGGAACCTCTAATGCTGTAATAGTTTCTAATTATCTAATTTTTAATGACCCCTTTTAGAGCCCTAAATCCAATTTCCTCAGCAATCCCACCTGCAAGTGATGTTGCAATGTCTGTGTTTTAAATGTTTTTAAGTACTCTAAATTACATCTGTAATACCTCAGAAATAAGATCTAAAATCAGTGAATACCTCTACCTTTAATTTTTTTTGTGTCTCCTTGCCCTATATTTTAAACAGCAGTAGTACCTTTTCTTTGCTTCTGTGAATTTTTGTGAATTAATTTGAATTTGTGCAGCAAATGAAAAAAAAGTCAGATGTTTGAAATGATGAGCAGCACTGAGAAGCCCTGGAGGAAATTAATATTTCTGGCATCATAAGGCAGTTGAATAATGAGCAGTGAACAAAGCATGGGCCTCACAGTGAGTTATGAGGTGAAAGCAAAGTATTGATTAGCTGTTTGGTGAATATAGCATAGTGGTCATATGCAGAAATAGCAGTTAAAGACCGTGACATAGATACAGGAAGTTATTATTACCCTTGTACAGTGTAGATTTCCAGGAGGGGGATTAAAAGGTGTACTGATGATCCATGTGCTTCCTTCTATCTGTAGGCAGGGCTGCTTGTTTGGATAGTATGGACCTTCAAGTTTGTGATGGGTACTTTAATGGCAATACTCCTAGTTTAAATATGTAGCGTTCATGAGTGTACTTTCTGCTGAAGGTAGAAGGTAGTGGGGTTTTTGAATTTTTTATTTTATTTTATTTTGGAGTTCCTGTCTCTCATGGAAACTTACTCTAAACTATGTCCCACAGAGTCACTGCCTCTGAGTAGTGTGGTTAGGTGCACTAAGAATGAATAGTACTTAGGTAGATATTTAATTTGTGTCGTGGTAAATAGTGGCAATGCATTAACTGCTTGTGACTGGTCAGAGATTAACTAAACATCTTTAATGCTACTGTTTGCAAGGAAAATGTTGTTTTAGGAAGAGTTTATGCAGGTAGGGAGTTACAGGCTTAGTAACTCACGATAAAGAATCGTTTCCTTTACTGACCTTTTGTTTTGATTATTGTTTCACACAAGGTGGCTGTTGTTAGTACATGCTTGTGGGCACTGTAGGTATGGTGCTCAATGGGAATTTAGTTTTTGAATGGCATAAAATTTCTCCTATGTTTATTAGTTTGGCTCTGAATTTACAAAAGCCAGTGTACCGCCTGAGTTCCACCTCTGTGACATGGGTGATGGTTCTGCTGTCTGGTGCATACCTTTCTGTCCCCTTTTGTCTTTTCTTATTTTCATATGCATCCCTGGAAAGCCTGTCTGGTGCAATCCCATGTCACAATGTGCTCAGATTTTGTCCTGTAGCAGACATGCAGAAGGTGGTAAAAAACCTGTGCTCCCAGAAGCTTATGCTACTTGTGGTTTTTTTGGTGTACATAGCTATTTATTTTTTCATGTCTGAAGTTTGAATGTAATCATTAAGTTCAGAAGAAATTAATATTTCCCAGTAAATCTTCAGATAAAGAAATAAAAGGGAGTCTTATTAAACCACAGAACTTGAAAAGACTGTAAGCTATTATTCATATGAGCTAATTCAATGGCCAATTAAAGCTGTAACTCACTTTTATCTTTTCTAGGGCTGAAAAATTCCTAACTTACATGTGATTTCCTGTTCACTCAAATGTTATTAGATTCAAGTAATGTAAGAACTTTAGACAGAACAAGAAAAAAAGGGGAAAAAACTGTCCATCTTTGTCAATGGCTCCATGGTACATAGCCATTGTAATAACCAAACATGGAAAACCACATTAGGTAAAAACTTCCAGTTCAGCAGCTGAATTTCTCTGCCTTCTAAGCCCGTGTTCTGATTTTATTTTCTGTTTTGGTTTTCAGTCTCTTTTCAGTTGTTTTTCTGAAAACCAAGAAGATTTGGCCCCTGAAGTTTTTTTTGTTTGTTTGTTTGTTTGTTTTTTTGTTTTGTTTTTTTTTTTATGGTATTATCTTAAGTCTTAGCTTTGTGATTCTTCTTATTCTCTTTCTGTCCTTGTTTTTTAGGATATTTAAAAACAATGTAGTAGAAATATATTATTCTAAAATGACATCATCAACAAACAAAAACTGCCTCTCTGTTTTTGTTCATTTCTTTTAACATGTTCAAAAACTGTATTAGCTTATTTTATCATAATATAGCTGCTTTTACAAGTTCATGCCATTTCTCCACTGGGATCTGCAGATCCCTTTCAGACTCTGCTTTCCAGGTTGTTGGTCTCTGCTGTGTTAGACTGCCTGTTGCTGGATATATACCTTTGCATTGGCAGATAATAAAATTCGAATTGATATTATTTGAAAAATAAAAAAAAAATATTTTCCCACATATTCAGTGCTATAGTAATGATTTAATGTTAAATTTTAGAGGAATCAAACCATGTATTCTTTTACATCTGATTTTTAGCAGTATTGTTTCATCAAGGGTCAGATCCTGCAATTTGTGTGTCTTATAGGTAGCTTTATATTCATATGTAGGTAAGCATAAGATAACTGAAGTTAATGAGAAAAACTCTGGCTTCACTAGGACAAGCAGTCAGCTCCTGCTTAGGCCCATCCATGAGGATGAAAGTGTTTGACTGTGGAGATGTTTGCAAAGAGCTGGGCTGTCATCCTGCTAAGTACTGTCTTTAATTTTGTGAGCAGTTTTGTTAATTAGCCCTATTGAAAGTGCAGTAAATGCTCCAATCAATAGAATGTCATCAGTTCATAAATTTTTGTCTGGAAAGGACTGTTGCTTTCTCTGAGTCATTCTGCAAATAATTATTTATGAAATCACAATTTTTTTTAGTAATTTCATATCTGCTAGTGTCAGTTTAATAGTCCCACTTAGATTACTGCTTCTATCTGATTTAAAGAAGATTCTGCCTAGAAAGTACCTCTTTGGATAAAGTTGCTAAGCCTACTATTGCTTTCTTCAGTCTCTCTGGTTAATCAGCCTTTAGACATTTAACGTAGATGAATTTATTTAGTGCAATTCCAAAAATCAAAGAATCAAATTGATCCAAGCTAAAGTGTATTTTACAGAAATATGCTGTATGAATATAATGAATCCTTATCCCTTGTGAGCTTTGTCATGGTATTGCTTGAATTCTAATTTCTAAGTCTAAGTAAATACCATTTAAATTTTTTTATGGGATTCCTGGGTACTGATATGGAACAGTGAAGTACTCATTCACTGTATTGCCAAAACTGTTCTGATTCCAGTCATTGGTTTTTACTTGCAGTCTTTTTGCTGGTAATAGATTTTACAAATGGAAGAAATTCAATTGTCTGAAAAGATGATAAGAATCCTGAACAGCAAAAGGAATGCAGCATCCATCACTTCTGAGAAACCATGTATCTCTCTCACTAAAAAGAAATAATTTCTAAAGTAAATAATGCACATTTAGAAAGTTTTTTTTTTCAATCTGGTAATGCATTTAAATTGGCATTATTAAACATCTGTTACGACAGCAGCGATCTAAAATGAGAATTGTCAGCTGAAGTTTGCAAAATTCAGTAGGTTTGAACTAACACAGTACAGCCCATGCCCTCTTTTTTTACCTCAGTAATCATCTATCTCACCATTGTAGCACTAGGATAAAAGCTTTTCTTACAGATATAGGGATTTTACAGGCTAAGAAGTTGCTTTGAATAGCTCATGGAGAAGAAAGAACTGTTTAATAAAATTATTTTTTCATAGTATGAGAGAATGGTTTGGGCTGCAATGGACCTGAAAGACGATCTAGTTCCAACCTCCCTCTTCTGGACAGGGACACCTTCCACTAGACCAGGTTGCTCAGAGCTCCATCCAGCCTGACCTTTGATACCTCCAGGGGTGGGACATCCATTACTTCTCTCAGTACCCTCAGCACCCTCACAGTCACATACTTAATCTAAGTCTACCTTCCTTCAGATTTAAGCCATTCCACCTTGTCCTATCATGTCATGCCTGTTTAAAAAGTCCCTCTCCTCTCCTTTCGTAGGTACTGGAAGGTTGCTGTAATATTTCCCTGGAGCCTTCTTTTCTCAGTTTGAACAACCTCATTAATGTGGCATAATTCTTTAAAAATTTCGGTAGTGGTTAAGAACAGAATTGCTATGAAGTATTACAGCAAACATTTTCTTTTTCCACTGGTGCCAGGGTTAACAAGATTTTGTTCCAGTTTTATAGTTACTGAGATCAGGTAGTAATCTGACTTTTGAAAGGCCACAGTTTGACAGCCAACAAGTTTCACTAAGAAATTTCCTATCTTTTTTCAGGAATTTGGATGCTCAACTAAACCTTTGAATATAAGAAAGTTCACTCATATAGTAACTGTCAGTCTTCTAATATGACTTTATTTCATCCAAACAAATTCAGTTTGTATGCTGCATCCAATGGCAGGATACCCATTAAAAAACAGATTCCTGATAGGGATGTGGAGATGTCTTACTTCTCTGCAGAGAAATGGAATATTATATCCAGTTCATATTCATATTTTTAAAATGGTTCAAAGGTTTAAAAGAGTAAGGGAAAGAACTACTGAAATGATTCATGAGCTGTAAGAAATACGTCACCCCATGAGAAATAAAGGAATTGGCATGTCAGTGAATTAAAAACAAGACTCAGAGGTGACCTCATTAAAATGTGTGAGCATATTCAGTGTAAGAAAATTCCAAATACTATAGAAGCAGTGGCTGGAAGCTGTCACCAGCCAAATTAAAATTAGAAATTCTGTGCCCGTTTTTAACAGAAAGAATGATTAATCATTGAAATACATGATGAAGGGAAGAGATGGGTTCCCCATCTCTCATTTTCAAATTAAGACAAGATGTCATGATGGAAGATGTATTTAAGTCAAACACAAAGTTACTGAGCTCAGTACAAAGGTAATGGCCTGTGAAAAGCAGTCCAGATTAGGTGATCACAAGTGGCAACTCTGGATTTAAGCTCTGTGACTCCATGAGATCAGGTCTCTAGCAAGAGCTGGGTGAGCAGCTGGTGGTTCTTGCATGTATCAGAAATGGTATCAATTGTAAAATGCAGGCTGCCCAGCCCTATGCAATTATTATTCAGCTGTGTAGAATATGATGAAGATTAATTTCTTTATGATAATCCTGGCAAAATCAACTAGACCAGTTCAATGACTAGAGAAGTTACTGAAGACGGCTGATTTTAATGTATCTTGGATCAGGTAACACCATTTAAAAAAATATTTACACAGCATAAAGTCTTCCATATCCATTCAAATCAAATGTCCATGTAGCCCTCATATTTTCTGATACCATCCAGGATGCTGACAGTGTAAGCCAAGGGCATGGACAGAGGGATGTACCATAATTCAAGTGTACCACAATTCAACCCAGGAGGTCTGTGGTCCAACCTGCTTCCCACAGTGAGGCCAAATTCTGAAGAAAGGATAGTCCATGCTGCTTAGGGCTTCCCAGCTTCCAGGGATCACTAGTCAAGAGATTTCTTAGGCAGCACCTGGAATGCTGTGTGCAATGTTCTGATCTCCAAATTCGTCCAGTGCCGTTTTTGTGTTGGCTGTCCTTAGGTTCAATGATAATGAGTTCCACAGTGGTAATTGTACATTGTGCAGCAATGTGCTGCTTCACTTTGCCTTGAACCTGCTCTTTACCCACAGTTCATCCTGTGAGAAACAATGCATAATTATTTTCCTTTTACAACAACCCACATTTTACTAAAGATTTAGCACAGTCCCCTTCTTTTACCCTGCAAGTGCATCTTTGAGCTCTTTCCACTTTAATACATGAGATTAAAATGTGATGTTGATGACATTAGAAATAATGGTGCAAACATACAGTGTTTCTAATGGTCCAAGCTATAATGAGTTTCAGCTCCACTCAATAAAAAATTTTTTACAAAGCAGTGTCAATTCAAGACTGAGTAAGCTGTAGAAAATCAATTTTCCATGGCTGCTTTGGCCTTGTGCAAAACCTTGGTGGTTTTTCTACTCAACCAAGCCTTTTGTTTTATTATTTGTTCTGCTTATAAATTGTGAGGGTTGAGTTACTAATTTATAAAAGCCAAACAAATCTTGTGTGACACTTTAATCACCTAATTAATATTTTAAGTCAGAAGTTTTATTGTATTTTTTTGCATTTATGAGATTTTGCACATTAACACCTGAGTAGGAACATATAATAAAAAGTATCATGAATTTATCAAATGTCAAAACCCATGACACAGCTTAAATCTGTAATTTTTACAATGAAGTGATATTTGAATAATAGTCACATTGTAAAACTGCTGCCCTGTGGAGGTTAATGGAAAATTATATTCCAGCATAGTTCCTGAGGACTGTTCCTAATGCATTAATTACGAAAATTACCACCAGCTTTGCCGGGATGAGATGGGTCCAATTTCTCGGAACAGCAGTCTGATTCTGCTATGCACACTCGCATGTGCCAGAAATCCTCTGCACATTCGGGTGCCAAATTTCAAGCCAAAGTCTTGCACACCATGAACAAGCTTGGGTTCAGTCCTGCCTGCTGTAGACGTAGGTGGGAAGAGCCAAGGCCTGGGCAGGGAATGTGGATGATTTGCTTAGCTGGAGGAAAGCAGCTTTCTGGGCTCTCCTGAGGAACTGGAAACAGACCTGGCCCCAGCAGGAGTGCAGGCAGAGTAACAGGCTACACCACAGTTCTTTCACTGCAGTTGATGAGCAGAGTTGCCAACCCTCAGGACTTGATCTGATCCCCAGCAGGAGGTAGAGGTAACAACCACCTTGGCTAAGGCTTGCACAGCTGATCTCTGAAGAGGTTGTGTCAGAAGGATTTTGGCAGCAGCATTCCAAAAAGCTGTCTGCTGAACTTCCCAAGATGGATGCTAAGCTTATCTTCTATGGGTCTCCTGTGTTTGCTTCCCTCATCTCATTGAGGTGGAAACAATTAATTGTCATGCTTAGCAGCTCCACTGCTTTCTCAGTAGTTTTTTAAAGGCATTTTGTGTCTCACTATATATCATAAAACCACTTATGACAGCTCTGAGCAGCTGCAGTTAGTAGACATATTTCCATGGGTTTAGCCTGGATTTGTATGAAAGATTACACTTTACGGCGCTGTTTTATTTTTATGTTAGAGCATTGTCATATCTCTGTTTTAAATTGCTTGCAGTGGTTTCTGAGAGCTTCATTCAGGCTGAGGAGACTCTAGGGTTCATGCCTGAAGGTCTTTGCTTCAAAGCAAACCCTAATGTATTCAGTGCAATATCCCCTGGATATCACTTTGAAATTTGGAGTTAATTTGAAACCTTCTGCAGATACTTCATAAATTCTATAATGTGGAAGCATTGAGAATGACTTACAATGAAGTAATAGCAGTTGGAACCATCTAGGATCCTCCTAGCCTTAGGTGGGGAGTTATTACACCTTTCAAAGTGTTGGGAGCAATCCATATTTTTCAAAATGAGGCTTTCAGGTGCCAGTCCCACTCCCACTATCACAATGGTGCATTGATTCACTCTGTAGCAAGTTTTCGAGCAGCATTTGTGTGTGACTGAGAGAGAAAAAGAAAAATGAGTATTGTTTAAGGGTGAATATGTCGGTTTTACACTAGTGTAGTCCCAGACTTGTTGTGCATCACTCTTTTTACAAGACACAACCAGATTACTTCTTTATGTATGCATATAACCATAGCAGTGAAGAAAATGACAAATACTTTGTTCAATTAGTGTCTTGAATGGTTTTGAATTTAGGCTGGAAGACCATGATGTGTGTTTGTACCACCATTTGCAGGTTTCTCCCTGCACTTGTCAGTAAGGGTGTTCATCCCATTCACATAGCAGGGGATGTTGCAGCGCTGTTGGAGACCACAGAGGTGATTGTGGGCTGGTTACCATGGCGTGCCCTGCTTCAGCTGCTGGACTAACAAGCACAGTTCAAGAGAACTGTCATGTAAATGTCCTTGAGGAAACATAGTGTGGTTAAACATCAACAGCTGTAAGGACAGGACCCATTCATAAAAAAAAAAAATAAGGCCGACTAATCTGAGCTCCCTGAGGAGGGGAAAAAAGTGACTTCAGGGTAATTTTATGTGAAGAACAGGTTTGATAAAGGGATCATCATTTTAGCAGATCCAGGTGTAAAAACATACTGGAAGCTGAAAGATTCCTGTATTTCAGCCTATAAAAAGGTTTACTTTTTTTTACCATGGAGGTTACTAATCATCTCAATTTTTTCTTAAAGGCTGTAATGGTTTTACTGTCAGTGGCATTTTTACAAGTAACTGTAAATTAATTTAGGGAGAATCTATACTTACAGAGTTCCAGATATAGTTATAGTAATAGAAAAATTTGTGTTACTTAATCCCAGCATTTTTGGCTTGCTTGGCAGTTGCCAAATCACCAAATCACTCACAGTTTTTGGACTACAAGAGGCACAATGGCATTTTGTGCATTGACTTGTGTAGCATTGCCCTGAGTACTATCATGATTTGAGCATGGGTAGTTTGTTTAGTTAAAACCAGTCACAGAGAGAAGGACATTTCTGTGTATCCACAATAATCATTGGTTGCTGTATAACACTTTCTCATGCTAGGGCTGTCTCTGCCCTATCACCTATTTTGTTCTCCACCGGTGGCATCTGGCTCTGAGATCCCCACAGTCCCTGCTTGGTGGCAGGGGAGGAGGAGGGAAAGGCGATCGCAGTGCGTGCATGTTGAGGGAGCTCCTTCTCTCTGTGCTGCTGTAAATGTGGGATAAGGAGACACACCAGTCCTCATTCCCTCTGCTGCAGGTCTCTACCCAGTGCAGCTGGGACTGGGATTTGGAAAGACCAATGCTGGGATAGAAGTCAGGAGGTGAAGATCCAAGCTCCTCTTTCCTACTGTTTTCTGTATTGACCAGTCCGTGCTTATGAGGGTTCTCTTGGAGGTATTATTGTTTAAATTTAACAGAAACCCTTCTCTTGTTTTGTGCTGCATAATCCATAGCAGAATTTGTCTTTGAAGACACTAGGATATATATAAAAGTAACTATAACTTTAATAATTTCTTATACATTACCTGAATCTACTTCAGTTTGGTGAGTCCTGATGAAGTATGGTGTGTGTCCTATGTGTACTAATGTATACTAAGTAGAGACAGAGCTGCATCAAAGTCCTCCTCTTGGAAGAATAAAAAAAAATATTTTGTTGGTTGGTTTGTTTTCTTTTTTTCTTTAATTTATTAAGTTCAAAAAGGAGACTGGAAAGCTATGATATCTCATCTCTGTTCCCACTTTTCAATTTGAGAGAGTATTAACTCAGAAATCCTGAGTCCTTGAATTTTTTGCCGCCCCCCTTTTTTTTTTTTTGCAAGGCATATGGTATTAAAAATTTAATATTGTGTTTCAGGTTATCCTGAAGATTCTAGTAATGACATGGGCATTTGTTTGTTTAAACATCTTTATTTGGCATACTGAAAAGACCAGAGTTAGCAATTTTTGCTTTCAATACAGAAATGTTAAACCTTCCTGATAGATAAAAAAAAAAAAATTGTTCTGCACAATGAGGATGTGAAACACTGGAATATTTGCCAAGCAAGGTTGGTGGGTTGCCATCCTTGTACACACTTGAAACTTTCTTGGACACAGTCTTGAGCAACTTCATTAAACTGGAAGCTGGCCCTGCTCTTAGAGGTCCACCTAGACGGTCTAAATTCCTTCCAACCTAAATTATTGTATGACTCTTTAAGAAACTTAGAGGACAGAGATAGCTCTTGTTTTGGAGAATCATGACTAATATTTTCTGTTAATAACTCTGCTTTGTAATTTTTTTCTCCAATATCTGCATCATGGAGTGCATAAATAAAGGAGAAGCCCTGTAAATATGTTGTTTTTCACATACAGTTTTATGAGAAATAATCACAGGACCCACAATAACAAGAACTGCTCCCTGGTGACCACAGCCCTGGCCCAGCATCCCAAATCTGTGTGTTCATACTGGGAAAGTCTATGAGAAGGGAGCATGCCTTTCCTTACCTGGCTGATCCCTGTCCCTACTCATTGGATAGGGATTGCCACCAAAGCATTTCCTGCATGCTTTTTCTCAGATGCATCCTTCAATTCCACTTACAAATAAAAATTTCAGCTATAAAAAGCTATGTCACATACCAAATGTAGGCACAGAGATTTTTTTACATGTACAGGAGAAGTCATAAGGTTTCAATGCCCATTTGTTCGGTCTTCAGCTAAAAAGATAACACAATAATAGTGATTGAATGTTCAGCCTGTTTAAATTAGTGACAGCAATGAGGGATGTGCATTAGTCCACAATTGGCTTGACAGTACACAGCAGAATATTCTCCCCTTACAAGTTCTCTTTCATCTGACATGATTGCTTTTCCTTTCTATTCTGCAAGGCCTCAGCTCCTGACCTGCTGGGTTTAGAATTAGGCCCATTAGTCTATTATTTTTCCTTTCAGCAATGACAACCTCTTTAAAACAGGCCCCTTTTATAGGGATTTTAAAGGTTTTCTGTGGCTTTCACTGGAGCCTGACAATTACCTGACAATTACTAAACCATCAGTAAATTAGCCCTGTTCTTCCTAAAGTCATTGTGGCATTTTCAGGATATTGCCTTCCATCCAAGGTCTTTCAGGAATGACTTCTGTCTCTCCTTTCCTCCCCAGACCCCCTGCCCAAACCCCTTCATGCATACCAAGCATTCCTCTCCACTGTCAACATATTAATATTTTCAGTGTAAATACTTCCCAGACCCTCATATACTCAGAGGATGTCTCCTCTCACCTCTGAGACCATTGTGGTGAGGGATCTTTAGGTGTAAGTCACAAACTGCAATGTAGATATATGTTGTTACATGGGATTTTATAGCAATAAGCCCAAAAATACCAAATAAAATGCAATTGGTAAGGCAGGGATTGAGTAAAAGCTGAGTTCTCATTATGTGAGCTGGATGTTTTTAGCTTGGTTTCTGCTGTACTTTCCCATTTATTAAATCTTTCCTTTATTCTGCTTGTGTTCTTAGTATTTTTCATTATTTTACATGTATTTTTGGAACATTTCCCCTGTGTAATCTATGCAAATTGCTTTCAGGATTGCTTTCAAGCTTCTTATGAAACATTTCCAAGGGCTAATCAATACTTCTGATTTTCTGTTTTCTTTTTCTCCCCATTTGATGTCAATAACATTATAATTTCATATGGCTTAACTCTTTACAGGTTCAGCTTCCATCTGTGTTCAGACTTTCTCTTACTGTTGCTACTGGATCTTGATTTTCATAGTTGTATAGAACAACCCAGGTTCTTCTTCCTTCTTAATTTCCCTTTGTAGGGGAAGGCTCTTCTTGTGCTTCCAGGGGGTTGTTGAATCATTTTGCAGAATGGGAACATGTGGTGCTGCCAGACAGTAGGAGGTCAGGAAGCTTCTTGCTGACATAAAATTGATTTCCCTCCCTGATTCATATCCATGCATTTTTGTCAAAAATGTCTCTGTATAAGGACTTTGAGAGTAGTCTTCATGTTTACTTGTGTAGAGCAATGAATGCAGTTAATCTTTCACAGCTAGGCAGGAAAACAAGGAAAAATGCTTACTTCTTCCAAAACAACACAGAAAATTTCTGATTCTATAGGTCATCCTTGATTTTTCATGGGATATTTGACAAGAAGTGAGGTAATAGCTCTTGGTCCTATCTTGGACATTGGAAGAAATGCATATGGTGAGTGGCAGGAAAGTGCAGCTTACAACTGAAACTTTACTAATGAATGTGATGAAATCTTGATCCATTCGTTCTCTTTTTCCTATCTTGCATTAATTTTTGATGATAAGATGAAATAAACAAAACCTCAGAGATATGTTGTGAATATTAATTAGGGACTGTTGATTGAACACTGACTATTTACCATGTGGACTGATATGTAGGCAGGCACTTTTTTTCACATTAAGAGTAGAAGTAAACAAACAACCCAGAGGAGAAATCTGCAGTAATTTTCATGTATCATGTATTTTCCTAGTAAATAGGAACAATGGATTACCAGAAAATGTTGAATATTTCTCCAGAACTGTTAATAACAAAGCAAAGACTTTATCTGGAGTGAAAATTTTAATTTTAGAAAGTTTAATTTCTAATTTTAGAATCAGTAACTCTTGTTACTGCTGGTGGGCTGAGAGATGTTATTCAGATTATTTATTCACTATCACTGATAGAGAAAGAGAAAACAGATACAAAAATAGTCTTCTTTATCATATCCAATATGAATTTTCCCAATTAATCTGTCAGATAGAATTGATATTTGTAGAAAATTCTATCTTAGTATTTCCAGGAAACCAATTCAAGAGGAGAGAGGGGAAATACACAGCTGCTTTAATTTTACAACCAAAAAAATATAAAATTATTGTATAAATTAAAACAAAAATATGTTTATTTTTCTGCCAGTTACAATGACATTTTTATGATTTATATGAGGATGTTGACCCTTTGCTAAAATACAGTATGATAGGCTATTAACTTTTTGTTCTGTAGGGCATATTTATACCTTTTCTGCAGACTGTCTTCTAATTCAGAAGAATTTGTACTGAATCATCATTTGAACTCCACTTTCATGCCAGTGCAAGGTACAAGGTGCATCTTGTAAGCATTGGTGCATCTCTGGAACACTGCCACAGCAGAACCACATGTTTTTAATTTTGGCATGTGCTTGAAAAGCATTCTCATTTGGAGGGACAAAATGTTTCATTATTTAGATCACAGGCATCAGATCAGTGAATGCTCCAGAATTACTCTGCCTAATCAACTAATTATGTTGCCAGCTGTAGCCTAAACTAGCAACCTTCATGACTGACATTAGAAAGCAAAAGGGCATTGTGTTAGGAATTCCTTCAAAAATTATGTTTCAGAGAGGAGAACAATCATCAGTTTTGTCATTAGATAGATTACAGTATATTTTCAATTGAAGTTTGATGGATATCTTTGGATAGCTCCATTTGATGTCTCCTGAAGTTCTACAGACCCTATGATAAAATAAGTCTTCTCTGTAATTTAAAAATATGTATTATTTTTATGATGTTTTAAGTCTCAACTCTGAGGAAAAAAAAACAGGTAAATCTCATTCGAAGTAATTAATTTTCCCCTGCATTCTATGTAAAATAATATTTTTACACCCTTTCTGCTAATTTTTAATATGGCAACTGTTTGGAAATAGGATCCAATTCCTAAATAATTTTATATGGCTCATCCCATCTGTGCTATGCTGTCCTCAGTACTTCAAGACAGAAAACATGCTTCATGATAATAGCTCAAGTGGGAGACTGCTATGAAAAGATTAAGAACAAGTTTCTATTTGCAGTTGTAATGGAAGCTCCAATAAAAATTGCTTTCAGAAATTGTCTGTAGACTGCTTTGCAGCTGGACTTCAGTATACCATTGATTGATTGAATTCATTGTGATGAATATTTAGTGCTTTGAAATCCGATTGCAAGGTGGCTCAGACGCTTAGGTGAAGCACCTGAGGGACTCCAAGGCTTTTTTGTTTCTCCTGATGTGCTTGCTAGCATGTCTACACCAGCCAGGACTGTGGTCCAGAGGGAGCAAGGTCTGCATGGTGAAACACCACCTGGTGTCCACACTGAATGCATTCCATGAGCTTTTACTTTGGATTAATTCTTATCTGATTGAGAAATGCCCAAGACTGAGCAAAGTGTGCCCGAGAGGGTGCAGTACTGGTGAATTTGCTGTTTTGCATACAGCCTGAGATGCCTTCCACACTGCCACATAATCCAGGAGAACAGTAGCAGAAAATAGGTATAGTGGTATTAGTAAGCCTCATCCTTAAAGTATCTGTGTCTCTTGTAATAATTTTTTCCAAGTCTGCTAAATGTCAAGATGTCAAATCATATACAGTGCAGCTCACACTATTGTCATATGTTTCTTGGCCAAGCCACCTGGGCTAAAATTCCAATCTCAATGAGAATTTTGCACTCTGGTCAGGGCAAAAAGTTAATTTCTGGCATATTATTCTCATTTTTCTGCTTATATTTTCATTTAAGCTGTGATTAAAAAAAAAGTGCAAATAACTATAGATGTTCTGCAGTGATTTTCTTACCAGATTTCAGGTCACTCCTAATTGACAGCATTTTAGGGTATTTTGTTCACTTTTAAATAATCATTAAGCAGATCAAGTAAATCAAACAGAAGACTTCAGCAAGGAATTTAGTTTTTAGGTCTTTTAAAGAGAAAAAGTATAAATGATTTCTTTTGGAAAGATTGATCAACATACCTTCGGGAAGGTAAAATTTTGTATTAAATAAATTCCTAATGTGTAAATAATTCAAATGTCACTTATAAAAATCTGTATTGGTTTTCTCTTTCTTTATTCTCCAATTATTTTTATATTTGGCATCTGTCATAATTATCTTAGCCTTTGATGGAGGCTGTCATAACTACAGGCTTAAAACTCATGATAATATATTAGTCACATTTGGCTAATACAGCTTGTTCAGCATTTCACAACATTGGTATCTAAATGTACTGAGAATTAAATAAGAGAATAAGTTTGCAAAGGCTAAGGTGTCTTCTAAAGGGCACTGAAAATCTTCCAGTAAGGCTGCATTTAAACAATTTTGGTCTAACTCAAAATATTGGAATGTTTCTCTTTTTCTGCTCAGATCTGCTCCAGGAGAAAAGTACCAAAGGAAATGTATTGGAAATAACTCCAGTGGTAGAACTAAGCACAAAGTGTCTGAATTATGCTAAGAGATAAGCAGGTATAAAGGTTGGGTATTAAATAATTCAATATTACTGACACATAGGCGTTCCTAGTCAGAGACAGTCAGACAACAGGAGGGTTGTTTCTGTTAGAAAAATAAGTACCCAAAGCACCCTGGGGAATCCCTGCATTACACTCAGAATCTTAAAGCAAGCTCACAGGGGCCAAGTCCCACAGTAATTTTTATGACATTCGCTGCAAAATGCTCAGGTTCCACAAAAAAAAAAAAAAAAAAAAAAGATGAAACATCTTGCTGAAGGAAATTTGGATGCCTCTCTAGCTAGGTGATAGCTAAGGGCAGTTCAGGTCCCCTTCAATTTCCATTTTGGAAAGGTTAATAAGAGAATGTAAGATTTTGTTCAAAAGCAAGGTTGTTAGCAGTGTCCTATTCTGAGGCTTTATTACACCAATCTTAATTGTAAAACAGAGATAATAATCTCCAGTATAAATCATGGTTCTATTTGCTTTGAAATTAAAGAGGAAAATTGTCTTTGGGTTCAGAGTGGAAGGATCAGACTTAACAGCACTTCTGCAAGCACTCAGCAATTACAGGATCAGGTTGTCTCAAGGAGTGACCATCTGCCTGGTAAGACCTAGAACACAAATTACCACCATTCCCTAAAGAGAACAACTTTATAAGGCCTTGACCAAATAACACCATACATTTTTGGCATGTGTGAGGTTTTCTGTTTTTTTGGGGGGATGAAGGAGGTATGCAAAATAGTGAAAAAGACAAAAACAAGCAATATTTAAATAGTGATATGAGCTTAGTAGTCCTCCCCAGAGATTCCTCCTTTTACTTTACATTTGAATGACTCTAATCACCTCTGGGATGGCTTCTTAATGCATATTTCTATTTAGCATCAGGAAGGGAAAACATATAAATAAAAGGTGGAGAAAAGACTTAACATTTGAACTAAATAATGAAAGAAGGAGCACTGTGAACAAGAAAGAAAAAAATGCACCAAAAAGAATATTAAATCAGAGATGATGACATGATAAAAACATGCAACTTGAAGGTTTTATTATTCATCACTTACTGTTATGGAAATGTATGCAGTGGCTTCAGTATGATGCATGCAAATCCTCAACCCATTCTTCTGACATTCAATATCTGCATGATTTTCATTAACCCCACCTTTTTAGTTCAGCTTCAAGTGCTTCTATAGTCATATTTAAACTAAAAAACAAAGAGAGAGAAAGAGACTGAAGTGCTCCTACTGTAATGTGGCATGATGGGAGCTGTTACCAGAAACCATGGATGCAGGAACTGACATCTGCTGTTGTTGTCCAAATCTCCTGGTGGTAAAGTGAGGAGACATGAAACTGATGCCATGTGCAATCAGCTTGTAATTAATTTTTTTGGTATATTGTCTCCCAGTTCTCTAGCCACATAGTTCCTTTTCCTTGGAGAGCTGTAGTGGGAAGGTAGCTGAGAAGTGATATCAGTTTCCATCTGCACAAATTTTCTGAATGTCTCTGTTAGAAGGACAGATCTCCCTGCACTGCCATATTCCATGAAGCAGGGAGTTTCACTGATCAGCTCCAGGGGCATTACCCAGAAGCAGGATTCATAGCCATTTCTGCTGAGGTCCTAGCAACATGTTTTTGTCCTGAATTCAGACAGTTTGGATTCCTATATGGTTAAGGCTTCTGCTTGATTTTGAATGGAATTCACATTCACACCTCTGTGCTGAAATGCATTATTGACCCAGGACAATGGAGAGAGTTACTGCATTCATGTGAATCACAGCACCACAAAGAACCTCCCCAAAATAATTTATCCTAGAACTTAGAATTTATCCTTATCCTATTAGTTTTGTTACTAATCTGTTGTTACAATTCTTAGATAAAGATCCCACATACTGTCATTCTCTGTAGCCTCTAATACACAGTGTCACTCACCTGCTTGTAGGAATACTTAATTTTGACAAAACATTCTAAATATATTCTAGAGGAGCAATGCCATTTCCTGAATACTTTTCAAATGCTTATGGCCTTTAGTCTCAATGCATACTAGAATACAGAGGTGGAACTCTAGTTTCTGGGAAATGTCAAGTCAATAGCATGGTCAAAGCACTGAAATCCTGCCCTACAGGAGATGCTGAAATTTCAGAATTTTGCTCCTACCCACTCTGAATTAGGATGAAAACCATTTTAAGACTCTTCACAAGTCTGAATATTCGGCAAATATTGCTCAGATTAAATACATCCTTTTGATGATCTAAAGATTACTGAAAGGTTATACTGATAAAGTTGATAGCAATTTTATGACAAATGTCTCAATTTTGCACAGATTCCTACAGACTGCTTCATCTGAGATCCAGAAACTTGTTGTAAATGTTAAAATTTATTCTAAAAAGATGGTTTCATTAATATTGAATTTTTTTTTGTAAACTACATGATAATTTTGGTGCTAAAAAGTAACATACTACTAGTGCTAGAAAGCTCAGTAATCTGAATTGTGCCCAAGTACTTATTATTAATTTATGAATACGGAAATTATATAGGCATTTGTTCCTGTAAAAATGCCTGTGAGAATATAATATACCTATATTTCTTATCTTTTCTGCAGTGAAAAAGAAAACACAATGTGGAAGAATTGAATAGTATAATCAGGAAAAAAATATAATCAAAATATATTGCGCTGTGTGGAAACAGAAGTTTGGTGTTTTACCGCTCTCCATGTGTGGCTGTAAGCCAGGGAGAAGTGAGAGAAGCTGAAGAACCCATGGTGTCCTCCATAGGCTGCAGTGGGAATATCTGCTCCATCATGGTGCTCTATGGGCTGCAGGGGAACAACCTGCCCCACCATGGTCTTCTCCTTGGGCTGCAGGAGAATTCCTGCTCTGCTGCTGGGGCCACCTCCTTCCTTTCCTGGGTTCAGCAGGATGGATTCTTTTGCATTTAAATGTGAATATTTAGAATGAAACCGAGACAAGAACACTCCACTTTACTGTCAACAGCTCTCAGAAAGAGCTTTAGGAGCCTGTGCATACCAGCTAAGGTCTCAGTCCCTGTGAGAAACATTATATGTAATTTAACATTTAAAACACTAGGTGAGTGGAGTGGAAAAAATTGTAATTTTCATTTGGAGGAAAAAAAATCAAAGAGCCAAATTTCTTTCAAGAATGTTTCTGGTTGTCTGCACATATAATTAGCTAATGAGTGAGTCCATGGAGCAACATATTAAAACAGAAAATGCACTGCATAACACTGTGCATCTGTAAGTAGCATGAGTAAGAATATAGTACAATTAGTATTGACACAGCAACACAAACACATAATGTAAGTCACTAGACCCATTTTAAGAATAATAATCTCTTAACTAAGCATGTAAACCTTGGCTTTATTATTTTTTAAATTATTTCTTATTTTTCTCAAATAATCAGAATATGGTTCCTAAACTCAGCACCTACATCCAAACTTCTTGGTGATCCTTATAAAACCACTGGACTGTTTCTGAGTTTCCAGAATAAATCAGGTTCTTTGGCCATGATTAGGACATGGCTGGTTAAAAGCAGACTGGAATTTCAGTGCTAGCTTCTTTGATGACTTTTGCATTTTATATAATGGCTATTTATCTTTAAATCCAAAAATTATGATTTTTGCCTTGATTTTAGAGCAAAACTGCCTGAAGATGGTTTAGGTTTGAGAACCTTGAATGAAAGGATTCATCTCCTCATAGCACTTCCCATATTTTTCAGTCCCTGGGGAGTGGTAGAATTTGGAAGTCAGTCAACATTGCCTGCTGGTTAGGCTTTTGTAGCTCTTGCCAGCCTTCACAGATACCAACATTTAGCTGTCATCAACCTTCACACAGAACAGGTGACAGCTGAGGGTTTCCAATGCCCCTGCAGGGAGTGAGTCCCTGTCACACTGCATAAAACAACCTGACAAAAGCAGCATTTGGAAGATCATGAAGATCTGGACAAGAAGGTGGGATCACTGATGTACCTTTTCTTTGCCTCAAACAAACATGCATTTTTGCTTCTTTTAAAAATAAATACATTCTTGATTTTTTTTGCTTTGCTTTAGGTATAAATAACTAAGAGATATTTTACCTCTTACCTCTAGCTGTTTTTTGATACACAAAATCATCCCAAATGTCATGACAAATTGTTGCAAGAGAAACATTTATACCACAGAAAGTTTTATAATGATTAAAATGTGACAATTAAGCATTTTTCTTTCCTAAACTAGGAAAATACATTTTAACTAGGAAATACATTTTAATGAGAACAGTCTTCCAAATGCATGTGAAATTGAGCAAGACAAAATTTTGGTTTTGCCATGCACCATGTGGCACCGACTTCATGCTGTCCTGTGTGCAGGTGCAAAAATATGAGTCATGAAGGCAGTTCATTGACAGCCACACTCAGACTCTCACACTGGCAATGTAATAATAAGGGGAATGAAATGTGAATAATAAGGTAAAGCTAGCCCAAGACAGCTATAACAAGCAAAGAATATAAACATCTTGGTTAAAACAAAACTGGTTCTGTGAGTTTGGGAATGTAACAACAATATAACTGTGAGACCATCTGCCATTTTGGCTTCACACAGTGCTGCAGGCCATTACAAAAATGGAAATATGTCTCCTGAAAAAGCCAACTTGTTGAACAACATAAGAAGGTGTTATTTAAAATTGGCATTACTGACATTTCCACTAAGAGTCTTGAAGAAAGAGAATGAATTTGAATAGAAGTGGACCGTGACTTCCTGACCACTTGTATTGCTCCAATGTTTAGTAATGCTAAAGACTCTATTTCTTCATCATGAACCTTTAGCAAAAAAATATGGGCCAAAACATATGGTATTTCATGACAGTATTACATCTGCCTGTAGTCTCCACTCTAAAGAGAGTTGTTGTGGTAGTCTGTTATTTTACAGTTTGTTCTTCTGTAGTACGTTTCAATATTCCTTGTTATAAGTGTGTAATGGTTCGTTCTATGTACCCCATTTAGCTTTCCTTATGTTTCAGTCCTGAGTTGTTTATCATAGCTTTCCCCACCAAAATGCATGTCAATCCACTTGTCAATCCACCTGTATACCTCCCTTGTTCCCTTGTCTTACCCCTGTCTGTCAAAGACAGCACACTCCTGTGGTTCTGGAGTGTTCCCTGTCTGTCACCCCTTCCTCGAAGCAGAATTGGATTGTGAGGTTTGCTCCCTCCCTGTGTTGGCTTCTCTTGGGGAGCCCTTACCCTGCACCCCTCCCCTAATGCCCCCTATTGCTCAAAGGTTGTGTCCCCTCCGTGTTCCCTCTGCCCTTTAAAAGTAGTCCCTTCAGGTTCAGGTTTGTCACTTGCTCTGTCCCACTTCGGGAATTAAATCCTTGGGGACTCAGACAAGTGTCCTTCCCTCATTCCCGTGCCTCAGTTTCCCCGTGCTCCGTGCCCTGCTGTGCTCCCCAGGCTGCAGCGATCCCCGCCACCCGCACCAGTCTCGGTGTCTGCCCTGCGGCCACCGCGGGACAGCCAGCAGGAACCTCCATCCCGTGGCTGCTGAGAGCCAGATACAAGTTGTGACATCTATGCTAGTAGGGGTCTTGCCAGTCTTGTTGGTTTTGTCAGTCTAAAGAACAAATCTCCTTTTGTTCACTGAAAAAGTCTTTTAGAAATTCAGGTTTTTAGTACCAGTGAGAGTTGTCCAGCGGCTCCTAGAATCTTGTGATATTTTCAGGTGGGTTGGCTGAATCTGCCTGTCTGTGAAACTGAGAAGTGATGTGATTTACTTACAGTTTTCATCAGATTTAAAAAGAAAGTTATGCCCTAATTCCTCCTGTGGAATATCTTCTGGGCTCCTGTTTTAGAAGCTTTGCCTTTTTACTGTGAGATTATTCAAAGAGAACTATTTTTGCCTCTGAAGCTGATCCTTGACAAAGTTTAATGTTGTCTCAATACCTGTATAACTTCTGCTGCTACCAGAAAAAGTTCTTGCAGATGGAGACTACTGTTACAAAAAGATCTACTGAATTTGTGCTTGAATTGTCCACAGACATTCATGGAACCTTAGAATGGTTTTGGTTGGAAGGGACCTTGAAGACTGTCTGTTCCAGCAGATTCCAACCTTTCACTAGACTGGGTTGCTCCATCCAGCCTGGCCTTGGACAGTTTCAGAGGTGGACTGCTCTTTTGTAGAGTATAACCACCAAAATGTTAGGCTAGTGAGCTTTGTCATCAAATATATCAAAAAGAGATCCTGTCAAAGTTTTGAAAAAGTTGTATCTTTTAGATACTCAAAAATGGCTTCTTAGCAAAGGGAGATGCAATAACAATGGGGTCTTTATATTCAGCTAATAGTTGCAAGGCCAGAATTTACAGCTGTCTGGATGTGACTGACATTCTTCTCTACATTCTTTGTGTTGTGTACAGTGAATGTATCAGGGACAGTGAAGAGTTGCACTTAGAGTCTTTCTATACAGTATATCTATATCTATAAAGTATATCATAAATGTTATATAGGATTAAATTTCCTTTTACCAGTAACTTTGTTGCTGTGCTGTGCAGTTGAAGAGCACTATAGGTCTGTGTAAAGGACACTTGGCTGAAAATATTTGTTGACTACTGTACACAGCCAAATTGGGTACCCAGACGTGTAACATGCCAGCAGGATTGCAACTCTATATTCTGATGGTACTATTGATAAAGATACTATAGATCAAAGTATGCCTAATTCTGCATACTCATATACACATTACTCAGTCTTCTTGTGTCGTGGTTGGTTTCTCAATCGATTGAATTTATCTTTGATGTGGTATGTGGACTTGTAATTAATTTTGTAGAATGATGAAATATTTTGCACAGTGGTTGTAAATAGATGAATTTCCATCTGATTTACTGGTTAAAAGAGAGGAAATAATTTTACTTCAGATATGGAATCACTATGCTAATATTGATTAAGCAGATATAGGACTTGTCTCTGAAACCATTTCTGCATTTTTTCACTGTTAAATCTTCCCAAAATTACATATTGAAATGCATAAATGAACTTTGTCCTTCTTCTTTCTTTCCTTCTACTTATGACAGAGACAAAGGTTAAAGATGCAATTGGAACCTAAATGCAGGATTGGAGAATTACATCAGTCTCCCTGGCATTTCAGCACTTAAGGTGCTTCTACTTTGACCGGTTCCAGTGCTGCATCAGGTGTCCTGTATTTCTAAAAATTATGGAATGAAAAACATCACACCAGTATTAATGACATTTTAACACAAAATTACTGTCTTTGCTCTGCTCCTTGATGTAAGATCAAGGAGCAGGAGAGGATTAGCAACTTCAGCTTTTGACTGCAGTGAAGTAAAAGTGAGAAACTGTGAAACAGATTGTGGTGTGAAGCTAATGGAAAGTATGTTGAAAGAGTGAAAATATAGATGAGGACTGGAGAGACAAAGAGCCAAAGTTCTACAGATGTGTTTGAAATATTAAAGTCATGAAGCATGGCACAAAAATAGGGTCCTAGAGAGCTGCTCTTCCATAGCAATGTGATGGATTTTTGTCTCCAGAACATAACACCAATGACAGCTCTAGACAGTGACTTTAGTTTTGATCAAAGCTCAGTGATGATGGGTGGCAATACAAAAGGTTATTCTGTAATGACAGTGGGAAATAGAGGTGAAGACACAGACTCAGATCTAGTGACTTGAGAGCAGGGCCAAAGTGATGGGAAGACAGCCAGAGGCCCATGAATAAACATCCTTGACATTCAAGGGAACAATAACAAGACAGTTACTGGTGATTATCTTTAGATGTGTATTGAGGGTTCAGAGCTGCAAATCAGTTGTCATATACACGACCATGAATGCAAATCCTAATAAATTATACTGTGTGCTATCCCAAAATATGAATAGCGAAACTAAGCTCTTTTCCCAGTTTGATTGCACAAAGAAATGTTTACTGATTGATGCACTAACTGTATCATGCCTAAGAAAAGAGGTGTCTACTGTTTTTAAAGAATATCCAACTGTTTACGTGCCAAGGATTCTAACCTATCATGCATAACTGCATAACTGAGAAGGTAGAGTGTTTCAGACATATATCAGAGGATGTAATAGACTACTTCCTAACTAAACCACAACCACTGTCTCATTTATTGACACCCTACTCCTTGTGTAGGAGGCAGCAGCATGGTTTAACCTCTGCAGCCAAAAAGAATATCTGGGTTTGAAGTAGGCTTGTGTGGCCAGGTTTTGGTAGCAAGGGGGATACAGGAGTGGTTTCTGTGAGAAGCTGAGACCCACCACTGACCATGGCCAAGCCAGTTGGCAATCATAGTAATGCCTCTGTGATAATATATTTAAGAAGGAAAAAAAAATTATTGTACAACCATAACTGTGCTCAGAGAAGAGAGGATTTACAACACGTGAGAGGAACAGCTCTGCATAAACCAAGGTCAGCGGAGGGAGAGTGGGAGGAGGTGCTCCAGGCACCTAAGCTGAGATTCCCCTGCAGCCTGTGGTGCAGAGCTGTGCCCCTGCAGCCCTGGAGGTCAGTGGGGATAAAGAGATCCACCAGCAATGGAGGAGATCCATGCTGGGCCAGTGGAAAGAAAGCTGTGGCCCTATGGGAAGCACATGCTGAAGTAGGCTCCTGGCACAGACCTGCAGGCCTGTGCCAACAGGAGCCCAGACTGCCCCAGGTTCCTAGCAGCACTTGTAACCCCATGGGGGACCCACTCTGGAGCAGCCTGCTTTTGGAGAACGGCACCCCATGGAAGGGGAGCCCCTCTGGAACAGTTTGTGAAGAACTGTAACCCATAGCAAGGACTCTGGAGGAGCTCATGCAGTGCTGTCTCCTGTGGGAAGGACCTCATACTGGAGCAGGGGAAGGACTCCTCTCCCTGAGGAAAAGTGTGTGATGAACTGACCATAACTCCATCCCCATCTCCCTCTGTCTCCTACAAGGCACAGGAAGGAGGAAGGAGTGGGAGGGAAGGTATTTTAAAGATTTTATTTTACTTTTCATTATCTTGCTCTGATTTTGATTGGTTATAATTTCAACTGATTTCCACAGTCAAGTCTGTAATGCCCATGACAGTAATTGGTGAAGGATCTCTCCCTGCCTTTATCTCAATTCATGAACCTTTTGTTATGTTTTCTCTCCCCTGTCCCATTGTGGAGGAGAGTGACAGTGTAGAGTATCTCTGGTGGGTGTCTGGCATCCAGCTAGGGTCAGACCACCACAGTTTTATCCAGTGTAGGACTGGGGTGAGAAGGAAGAAGGGAAACTGCTTGGCAGTATAGACAGAGGCAGGGAATAGAATTACAATAAAGTTCAAGTATCTCAGGGATGTTTAGAGTACAAGCTGTTTGAAAAATAGCAAGGATCCATCTGAAATACTTTGAAACACAGGCCACAGGTGCAAGAAATACTTTTGCATTGAGAAGGAAGAAAGGCAAGTCTTTTCTCTAAATCCAAGTTGAGCTTAATCACACAAGCTATCAGAGGAAGTGCAAATAGGAAATCAAAGGACAACACAACACTGTAGACCTTTAGATTATGTGGTGCAGAATTTAAGGATGTATTCTCTCAAGGATGAAGCAAAAGTATCTATCCTGACATGTAGACACTTCCATAAAATGCCCTAAAATTTCCTTGAATTAAGGTAAAATCCCAGAGAAGCAGGTAGTGAAAAACAAGAACAGAGTGAGATATAAAAATAGTAAATTACAAAGGAATCCCATATCCTGAGGGTAAGACAGGTAGTGATGTTTTAACACAGATATCTTTCTGGCAGGTAAATATGAATCCAGTTCTAAGACATATTTGATGAAGTGCTAAATCTTCTAATTTTTCATGTCTATATCCACACTTTTTAGTCACAGGACCTTAGTGTATCCCTCTGACCAGAGGGGTGAAGGTAAGGCAGCAGGAAATTAAGCCTTTCAACACCTGGAGTTCAGAATAATGCCAGCTGGTCTGTGGTTTTGGTTGTTTTTCAGCACTCAGTTTCTTTGGCCCCATCAGGAGTATATGAGGATGCATTCAAATAACACTGTGATTTTCAGTGGACAATGGGAAGACCAACTACATGTGATCAGAATGTTTTTTCTGATTTTAGAATTTGGTTAGGATTAAAGATTGAGATCAATCCCTGAGTAGTGTGTGTAGAATATAAGCGAGTTTTGTTGTTTGGGTCTCTAGGAAAATGGCATAGAAAGTACATGATGAAATAATGTCCAGAGGCAATGGAGACTTTGTTTCAAGTGGAGAAAGAAGAGAGGCATTCCTTTACCTTTTTTTTTTCTTGGCTGGCTATATTAGGTGGTTTGTATATAGGTTCTTGGAAGTGGTATCACCACTTCCAGAATAAAGATAGAAAACATCATCACTGCTGACGGTGCCAGATTTTCAAAGCTATATATACTCTGGACAGATTTCTCCAGCAAGGTGAAGGGATTGCATTATATTGATATAATGCTAAGTATACTTTTAAATATGATATTAGCTTTAAGCACAAAGCTATCAGCATGGGATAAAGCATATTCAGCCATTGAAAGCGTGTCCTTGCCAGCTGGTTGGGAAATTACAGGCCTGACTCAGTATCTACTAAGCACTTACTTGTCTTTGATGGATGCTTATGTACCCCCTCATCCTGGGTAAAGGGTTGTAATTGTACATTAGTGCTGTTGTCCTTCACTCCACAGCTTTTTTCCTTTTCATTGCAAGGTGGCCTTGGGAAGGTATAAATACAGATTTATTATACACATTTGGTGGGAGTGGCATAAAGTATCACCTGATTTCGGCAGAGATGGCCCCAGAGATACAAACCCAGGTGTTCTCAGAGACTCCTTTAATGGGAAATCTACAGTGCTGGTGTTTTTGAGGTGAAAGAGGGCAACAGTCTCTCTGTCCACTCTGTTTACTCTAAAGCAGATGCCCAAATATTGTCACAGAGAATTTGCATGAGCCTGGGTAGGCCTGATTTTCAAACAAACTCCTTCACCCATAGTTGTGACTAAGATGACAGGAAAGAGCAACTGAAAATTTGGCCTCAGTGTGTATTATATTTACAAAGAGAAAAATAAGTCTCTGCCTTGAGCACAAAAATAACCAAGCATTTCTCATAGCTGATATTAGTGTCTGTGAGAAAGGTAAAAGTGTAGATGGAAAGAGAATGTCTAATGCCTTGAGAAATGAAAATGGAACAAACTGGACATTAAGCAAACGCCACATTTTCCCTGAAACTTGGTGGATGGTGAGAAGAGGTCATAAAATTATGAGTAAATCAAAGGGCAATAACATACTGCTACAAAGCAACACATCTATTATACCTTTAAAAATAATCTGCTGCCTTATCTCCTAGACTCTGTGCATGTTTGGGCGGCTATTTACAGGTTAGAGTTTGCAGTGGATGCCCATGATTCAATATTGCCAGGCTTAATGTTAACAAAACTACGTGGCATGTCTCTGGAGTGCCCTGTCTCTGTAATGCTCCTGGGAGCAATAGGTACAGGTGCTGGTCACTGCAGAGTTAAAGCTGCTTTGGCATCTACCCATGCTTTTTTGCTAATGAACCATCTGGCTCAGTAGGAGAAGTTGCTCAGCCACAAATCAGCAATTTTCTTGCAGATGTTTGCTATTCACTGCTTAATTCCCTTACTCCCAGTTCTTCCTCCTGCCTCGCACTGCTCTCACTTTGCCATTTATCTCAGTTCTTTCTTCAGAGGTAGCTTTGGTTGCAAATATACTGGTGTCTGGGACTCGCATTATAATTATGTCTTTCTGCATTCAAAACACTAAGTTTCGGGATTTTGAAAGTAAAGATTTTCCCTCTTAAAGGAAGGAATGACATTTTCTGCAGACTGTGCTGGGTTACATTTCTGTTCTAGATGTACCAAGTTGAAAAAGATAAATATCACAACCTACTTTCCTCCTCTTTGAATTTCACTTCAAAAGCTATGTATTTAAGGTCACAGACATGATGATTTTACAACAATCATGTCATAATTTTGCTGTAGAAGGAACAGAAAAAGTGCTACATTCCACTACACTTTCATAAGTTATGTATAAACCCATTCACAAATATGTACAAAGGAATCAAAATATGCTCAGGAAATTGTACTTTCCTCCTGGAAACAGGTAAATTATGGGCACTGAAATCTGGACCTTGATGTTGGTGTAGAAGAGAAATTCTGCAAGGGAGAGATAAGTCTTGTGATCTCTACAGCATTTTTACAAACTAAAACATCCTACTTCAATTCTGCTCTTTATTTTCTCTCGGGTGATTCCATTCATCTGCATTTTCTTTTACTTACCTCTTCCTTAGCTCTGGGGGTGACATTCCATTTCCTGCGTAATTTATATGAAAATTAACCTTTCACATTGGTGCAAATCCATGTGGATGGAAATAATATCATCTGTGAATTACCCAGTAACCAGAGGCTTTTGAACAGACCCTGGAAGGCATTCAGTAAAAACTAATTTACCATGCTTTCTGTAATAGCAGATCCTTTCCTAAATCCATTCTCCTGCAAGATATTGCTGTACTGACTCAGCATGGATTTTAAGATTTTGCAAAAACCTGTTTGTCTAGAAAACTTTCATTTGAAACAAAAATAATAAGAATTTTAAAACCCCCAAACTGTTAAAAAAGTAGGGAAATGTGGAAGAAAACCTAGGGCCTTAATCAATATCTGGCTGGGAGAAAACAATGTTTGCAGAAGGTAGCAGCTTCAGGAGGGGTTGCTTTCACTTATTTGCTTTCTTCTAGTGAGTAGTGAGTTTATGGATAGAGTCCCTCCAGGTGGGCAATCACAAAACTAACATTTTTATTCTCCTGACAGAAAATTGCATGTTTTTTTCCTAGCATAAAATGACATTTCCCTAGAAAATTCTGATGCTTTTACATAAGTGGTTTTCCTTGTTAGAGTATTTCTCTGATGAATCATTTCTCACTGGTTTTAACAGTCTAGGAAAATTCTTGAGCAAATTCTTCTTTTTACTTACTAATTTTTAGTTAGCATGCTTGTCTGACAGCACAGTATCTCCCTGGGTAGCTTGGGGAACAGGTGGAGATCACAGTTCTTCTGTCTTCAATGCTACCAGGTTAACATGAGGATAGGAGAGATGATTTACAGATACCTTTGATCTGGTTTTGACTTTGAAAAATTTTCCAACAATTTATTAGCAATAATAACCCCTTTCTTTGCTCACAGTAATGGCTGGAGGTGCTGGAGGGGTCTGGCCCTCATTTCTACGGGTAGAACTACCTGTTCTGACTGGTATAAAAAGAAATGAACTGAACAAATCAAGATTATTGTGTTCTGTCTTTTCATGTCACAACTACAAGGACTTTGGATCTCTTTTCATTAAACTTTGTGCTGTCCAGTAAGCAAAGTCCATCCATGTTCTCTAAAATGCTCTACCTATTGTTAACAACTTTCCTCCCTTAAAATGTGTGTATCAGCAGCATTTACCCAGTGCATTTTAAGACTCCCTTTCAATTTGTTATATTGGACATTTCAGAGATGCCTGTTTCTGGATATTTCTTTACAAAGGGCTGTTAAAAGAAGGTTTCTCCCCCTCTGAAAGTGCTACAGCCTTGTTATTATAAACCATGTGCTGGCCACTGCTCCTCATCATCCTCATGGAGAGTAATTCATCCTCCTAGCAGAGGCTGACAGAGGGCCATAATCTCTGTAACAAGAGGGAAGCTTTGAAAAAAGACAGTGTGTTAGAACCTGAAAACTGCAATGAAAAAAAACATGAGTATTGGTTTATGCTACCGAAAATGATGAAAGTTATAAGTATAGCTAGAATCTTAAATTCTTCTCTGTTCTCAGAGAGGTTCTCAGAATGTTTGGTTTTAAATTCCCAGTGATAAACCATAGCATAACTGAATGTGGATGTCAGAAAGAAACAGAACCAAGATTCTAAATCTGATATTATTTATTTTTCACATTTATATTTGTATGAGATCCTCAGTATTGCTTAAGTTGATATTTTAAAAATGTTTGTAGTCTTATGCATGAGGTTTGTATTTATCAGACCTATACTCAAAGGACCTTGAACTCCATTAAAGAACATTACTCACATAAATTATTTCAGACAACCTCTTTTGCTACTTACTGTCTTTGAATCTTTAAATGTTATCCTTATGTCAAGACAAAATGTTGTGAACTCTGAATTCATTAATGAGGAAGAGCCTATCAACCATCTGTGAAATATTGAAGTTAAGTATTTACTGTGGTTTAGGAAAGGTGTTCCCACTGAAACACTCCAAACCATGTGGTGCTTGCTCACTCCCCCTGCCCCCTTCCTCTCCCCACGTGGAGAGCTGGAGAGCTGAATTGGAGGTACAAAAGGTAAAATGATGAGTTGAGAGAAGAAAAATTTACTGGAAACAACAATGAAATATGAAATTAACACAACAGCAACAATATTAATAAAAGGCTGTACGAGAAAGGCCAACAATTCACATGTGAAGGGCTCACCATGGGGAAACTGGCAATATACAAACTACCACCACACTACCACAACATGGAAGGGACCCCTTCTCCTGCCCCCAAAATATGAGGTGAGGTGGTACAGAATAACCTCTGTGTTTAAAAAAATTAACACATCCTGGCTAGAACCAGGGCAAATTTCACTGTCCTCTAGAAAATCTGAACTGTGTGATGCTTTGGGGTATACAAATGTTCCCAGTGCCCTGTCAAACAATCCCATCAAGTTGCAGCTGATAGGTGACCCCATTTGCTTTCACAAATTGAATTGCTCTTGGATTTCCCTGGGATTTAGCAGGGAAAGCATCTCTGATAAGGGTTGCTGGGAACAATAAAGCTTACATGCTGGTATCAGCTCTTCTGCTAGAAGAGAGAAGGAGAAAGGGAATTTCCTGCATAGGTCCTGAACTTGGAATTAGGCAGTGAAGACATGAGTGTTATTCTGTATGGCCCTGGTTAAAGGGATGGATGGTACTACACAGAACTTTATTTTCTGTGCCTGAACTGAAATCCAACTCAGGCTTCCTTGACATCTTTCCTTCTATAAATTAGTCTTTCTTTGGGGACTAAAACCACACTTTTTCTCCATGCATAGCACACCTACTCTGTCAGATGAGGCGGGGCATGTGTGGCCTCTATCAAAAATACAAAGGCCAGTGTCTCTTTGTAGATGATGACAGGAGAGTTTAGAGAAGGGTTTCACAGGATTTGTGTGAAATCCTGAATTTTAACTGGAAACAGAGCCTTGAGCCAGTCAGACTGTGCAGTGCTAGGAGTATTGTTGTCAGGAATGCTGCTAGTGAGTCAATCAAATACTTGTGGCTCCTGCGAAACCAGAGGACACACCTGCATTGTCTTACTTTTGTTTCTGGGATATTAATTTTAGGAATACAGTCATCCCTTTCTAATCACAAGAAGAGAAATGCACTTGCAAAGGCTGATTCTACACCACTCTCTAATCACTGCCTGTGGCAGAAACTTAATGTTACCAAAATCCTAATTAAATTTCAAGTGAGCCTGGGATGAACCTGGACTGCATTTGAAAACATGATAAGGAGTAGACCTGACTTTCCAGACACTTCCAAAGTAGCAAATACAAATTCAGACTTAATAACCTCTAGTTTCCCAGAAAGCAAAACTTGCTACAATGAGAGCATCAGCTACTGGGAACACATCCACAGTTCTCCTGCAGCACTTGATTTAGATCAATACACCATTACTGATTCCCTGTGACAGCCATACAGGAGTTCTCAGATACCTTCTCTTGTCACAGATTTGAGTTTTCTCATAACTTACATTCCTCAGGGGTTACAAGGTTTCTACTAAAATGTGATTTCAGTAGAAAGGGAGATTTACTACTTACTGGTTCAGGACTGTGGACACTAAGATGGAGTAATTTGCTGGCACTTCCAATGAAAGGAAGATAAGATTCACATTTGTGTTGGTTTTCACATAATTTCAACCCAATAAACAGCATCTGAGAAAAAGAAGTAAGAGAGGGATTAAATCTCAGACAGAGGTAAGAGTTCTTCAGCTTTAGACTGAGTTTCTTCTCCCTGTTAAGCAAGTTCTTGCACAAGGATGTGCTGGAACAGAGATCTATCATTTAGAAAAATCTGATCTTTTTTAGCTTGCTGAGTTTATCAGTTGTCTTGTGTCATGTCAGACAAACTGTTTAAATGTTTTCCCTCTTGTATTGTTTGATCAGGCAGGTGAACTACTGCTTCAGCTGCTGCTGGTGAGGTTTAGGCAGCTCCCTGAGGTGATGGATATGTCTGTTCAGGTTGCTCTAGTGCTGTCCATGCCTAGTTCTGCTATTGCAAACAGACTCACCACTTCTACTCACTCAGATCTGCCTTCTTTCTGACTTTAGTAAGTCTTTACCCGCTCTCAGGACCTGGACATAATTTTGCTAAGATTATACCAAAGAGAAATGAAAAAACTCCCAACTGAAAAGACCCTACCTCATCCATTTGTTTTGTTGCTGATTTCTAGGACAGAATTGCGGGTGCTCATAGAGAAATGCAGATCAAACTGAAAAAGTTTCCCTTTTATGCTACTGAAAGATACCCAGCCAATCTGAGGAGCCACACAGCTGCTCAGCCAAAAAGTTTGGGGCTTGCACATTTTTACACTTAACCAACACAAAGGTAATTAACTGGACAGCAATCGCTGGCATTTATCAATGTTCTCAAGTATGGTTCAGCCAATGCATGTAATGAATAAATAGAATCCCAGAGAGGAAAAATCAGATGTGGAGTAGACGAGAGAGGCATGGCTGGCCTCACACAGATGAATACCCATACTTATGCATAATCCAATTTGAATTTTGAATTAATTTTCCTGAGATTATGAAGGGTATGAAATTTGTCCTTGTTCTGCTGAATACACATATTTTTGATTACTCCTTCTTTGCATGATGCTCATCTTTTAATCCTATAAATCTTTGTTTTACCCTTCCTAGTTTAGTAACTGGATTCTCAGAAGAGGTGGAAAATTGTTTCCTGCATTACTGGAAAATTTTTATTGCATTATTTATTCAGACACTCTTTGAGGTTTTATGAAAATGGGTATGATTGAAGGAACCTGGATATCTCTGTCCTATAGATGTAAGACTGCTTTTAAAATAAACACTCTGCATTTTAAGATTGTCCCCACTAGCAATATTTGATTATTAAAGATTGCAGAAAGTGGGATTGATGAAAGACCTGCTTAGAATGTACTGGGAAGTCAGAGAGTCAAAACTATCAAACACTGGAAATTCTGAGAGATGTAAGAATTAGAGACTTTTATTGTTAGAATAAGTGCCACTTATAGCAATCTGTCCTTTTTTGTGGCAAATATTAGGAGAAATAATGTATTGATGAGAAATCTTCTGTGCATCTGAGCACAGTGCACAATTACCATGATAGGGAGAATAGAGCTGCTGATTCTGTGAATAACTGGTTTGGAGTTTCATTTCAAGGCACAAGTCACAGAGCAGCCTTTTCTGAATCCCAGAAGATATGCAGAAGTTCAACTTCCTTATACCCCTTTGTCCTGCTGAAGTCACCATTGCACAGGGGAGAGTTACTCTTATGGGTAATTTTGCACATTTTGTTACATCAGCCCAACAGCTCAGTTATGCAAACTTTCAGACTGGGGACAGGAATTCTTCTAATCTCATATTTAATACCATTTGTCAACCCACTGGTGCATGCTTAAGATCAACTTTATACATTCAAGTAACCTCAGAACATTCGGGTTTAAACAAATTAATAAGATATAAGACAAAGTATATTCTCTATTTTCCTCTTGGAAGTGTATTCCCACCACGTATCCATGTTTCAAATGACTGCATGTGATGACTGGGTTCTGATTTGAGGCTTAAAGTTTGGTGGAGAACTTTTGGGGTTCTCTGTTCTATGGTCTTTCTGTCTTTCTTGGTAGGCAACCCCATATTTTCTTTTACCAGCCTAAACATTAACAAGGACATTTCCCTTCTTGTTACATTATATTCTCTCAATATATTTTGGATTTTCTTCTTTAAGTGTACTTACATCTCTCTGATCCAAGCTGGTTGATTATTTAAAAATTTATCTCATATTTCATGTTTTACATCCATGGATATTCAAGTCCAACTGTCTTTTAAATTCTGGTTTCCAAAACCATGTCAGTAAAATCACCAACCTGGACAGCTTTCATTGAATCCACGCCAAAAGCCACCTTTAGTGAAGGGCTAAGTACAAGCTTTAGTACAATGCTATAGACCTGCTAATATTTTTTTGATTATTAGCTGATAATATTAGTTCTTTTGAATTAACCAGATGTGACTGGCTATTAGTTATTCATAGTTATTTCAAATTAATTTTTTTATTCTTAATGAGTGACAGTCTGATAATACCCCTAAAATTAATTAGTTTGCATACAGCTGATTAGTTTGGTTTCCAGAACTCCTTATTTAAATATACTTACATCACTAGACCTAGGAAAAAGAAGTCAGAAAGGAAACAATTCCTACCAGTGAAGTCTGTGGGTCAATGGGCAGCAACCATTCCCTTTGGGTGACTCTACTTCATCAAATGAGTAAGATATATAGGCAAGGAGAACACAGAAAATAGCAGTTGTAAGCTGTGTGTGAAACCTATGAGAAGCCATGTAGATCCATTTGAAAAGATTTAGGTCAGTTCAGGCCTTTACAATAAACATTTAAAGACAAAGATTAATGTCTGCAAGTGGCGTACCTCATGCATTTTCATTAGCTTAAGTGCAAATATGGAAATATACACCAGAGTAGGTCTGACCCTCAGTGTTACCCAGAGTATACTCCTTATTCATAGAATGCCCTCCAAAGGACAAATGTAATGTGTAATCTTATTTGATAATGTATATTCATGTCTCAGAAGATGCTGGGGAATTATTAACCTTTGACAGACTTCCTTTTGGCTTTAGCAATTAACAGAAATGAAACTCTTTAAGATTAAATTTCTCCTTTGAATCATGTAGGGCTTTAAAACTTTTTCTATAACCCCATAAAGTAACAAAAAAAGACAAGCACTGAATTTTCAAAAAATTGCACAGTGATTTAGACAAATTCTATTGAAGTTTGGACTTTGAAAATTACTTATATGAAAATTATATTCTTGGCCTTTAGAACTCCTTTGAGAGGCATGTCCTCTTAGCATGTGACCATAGGGAGTTGAAGATGGAGCTGCAGAGTGAGGGGTTTTGGCAATGTTTAAACTATTTGGCACAGATGTTTTAAGTTAGATGGGACATATCCTCAACATGAAGAAAATAGGATTCTTTCAGTGTTGGGGAAGTGAAATTGCTGTATAAAGCAGTGCTGAGGCCCTTCAGAGGCATGGCAGGGGTCTGTGCCTTAATAACCAAACTTATTGATGCAGGAAAATGAAATGAAAGTCAGTAAATTGCTGATGAAATGGAGTTCAGTGGGTTGTTTAGTCCATTCCATGCTGAATTGGTCTCTACCATACATTATTCTCTACCTTGCCCAACTCAGGTGTAAATAATGGAACTGACACTTTTCTTGTTACATTTACAAAAGTAATGGCTTCCTTTTTCTGTTCATTTGACAGGCTAAAATATATTTAAGTGGATAAAAATGATGGTAGACCAGAATTTGTCTGAATTGCACATAGAGCTCATTAAAGCAGCAGCCTCTGGTGGAAGTTTATTCATGTGTGAAGGTACCTGCAGGTTGGTCTGGATACCTGCTGGAGGCTGAGCAGAAGTAGCTGCTATGGGAGGAATTTGATGAAGCTACAACCTGTCACAGTTACAGCACTGGATGTAGCAGGCATAAAACAATACTTGTCCTTACTTGTGTACTTGTTTCCATCACACAGGAGGGGGAAAGTTCAAAAAGATTAAGCAGAGCAAAAGATCTATATTGGAAATGGTTATCTAAAATCAACTGAGTCTAGGAAATCCTTATGGAAAAATCAACTGACCACAGTAATTTGTACACAGATATACACACTATAAGACTTTGTTTGTTGATTAAAGGAGATCAAAGGTGGAATTTTCTGTTCCATAAAAATATCTTGAGTGAGTAAATAATCAAAATTCCTGTTGCTGTTGAATACCAATAGCTCTTTCAAAAAACTGTTTCTGTGGCTGGGCAAGGCTGTAGGACCAGGAGCCTGGCCCTGCTGCAGCATCACTGGGGCAGGGACTGATGTTTTGCCAGCTGCCAGTCACACTGGGTTGGATGAACCATATGGGCTGTGCCTGCCCTAACCACCACAGCCCTGGTCCAGCCCGAATCTGCCCCCATCTCAGCAAGAAGTGCAACAGCAGGGAGGTTGTAGAAGTTTGTGTTAAAACAGTGCAGCCCTATGGCTTCAATCTGGCCTAGTAAATTACCACAAATGGGGCCCAGACCCGCCTGGTAGCTGCCTAATATTAGAAATAAAGGCCTGGGTGTATTTTGTTGTTTTGGTGGGCGCTGGCAATGTTTAGGATGTTTTTTTGTCCTAAGGAAGTCTAGCCACTCACTAATACATGGGGAGGCATTGGAAGCATGAGGTGACTCGTACAGTCTCAGATTAGCTATTAATTGCAGGGCGACCAGAAGGTATAATCAGAGGTATTTTAAGTACCTCTGACTATTTATTCTTTCTATGAGTGGCTATCAAAGCAGAGGTGACAGGCTTTTAAGCACAAAGTAGCAAGCCACCTAGAGAGAGGCATATTTCACTCTCTCAGGGAAGGTTTGGAGTATTTTTGTTTCAGTCCAGCTGGCAAAGCCTTTTACTGATACTGTAACATCTGGAGGACTATCTAAATTCTTAAATGCTCTGGGACAGGGCCAGAGGATAAAGAACCTTATACAAGGAAAGATTCTTGGGGTTTACACAGTCTGGTCACTGATAAAGGCTGGACTTCATTCACATTCCAAAGCAATCTAAGAGCTTTGGAAAATGCATCATCTGCTGCCTCATCTCAGAAAGCCAGGGAGACCATGGCTACTTAGACATCAAAGCAAAGAAGGCCAGGAAATTTGGGTTACCATTTTTCTAATTAATGTTTTTATCACTTTTTTTTTTTTAATATGGTCAGAGTAAATCTATTTAAGGTTCCCCGCTGGTTTTAAAGAGGGAAAGAAAAAGGTTTTTAATTAGAACTGTACAGTTCATATACGTAATGAATCAATAGTAATTGAATATAATGGAAACTTCTTCAAAGCACACTTACGGAGTATAGTAAAACCCCCTTTAACAGGTTTAGTTCTATGCCAGTGACCTTTCAAAAGGATTCTTCATCATATACTGGCTCTAGTGTATAGGTTTTTACCATGGAAAAACCTCTGGAGTTCATCCAAGTATTATATGATTTGATATACAGTGGTTTATATTGTCATCGTGGGTATTAGGCACAGTCACAGACATACTTGTTAATTAATAGATTTCCTAAAATTGTTATCCTCTGTATGTGGTTTTATGAAAGGCTAAATGGATTATTTTATCCCTACAGACTATAAAAATAGCCAATATACTTTCATTTCAATTGTTTTAACCACCACTTTAATCTAAAAGTCAAGGCTACAAAATATCTTCAGTCCGCAGACTAGAAAAAGAAATATATGAGATGAAAAGCCTTTCTGAATTAGTGGTGTCTTAGCGTTACATTAATCACATTTCCTCAGTGAAAAAGAGAGATTCATAATGCAACACTCTTCTCCAGATAAAGAAATCATTGTACAACATCTTTCTGGAGAAGATCTTTCTCTAAGGAAACTCCTACAACTACTCCCTCAAAGAAATGCCTTCAGGTATGGATGCAGACTTGAACCTTCAGAACTTTCTTACACATTTTTGAAGGACATAACCCTAGCAGGCTTAGGATACAGTAGGTGAATTTATATTGCCTTACTGATGTGGGTGACTTGTGAATCTCACACAAAGGTGCCTTTACAGTGTCTAGACAGTTTTGGTACGGTTGCAGATATAATCTGTGCTGTCTTAGCTCCCTTTATCCTGCTGTGACTTGATCTGCACTGGCAGCTTGCAGAGTTGTACCTGTGGGGTTCACAGGGCAAAGCACTTGAACAGATCTCAGCTGGTCCTGCTCATCCCCGCTCCTACTGGAGCACAGGTTGGAGAGGACTGGGCAGAAAGAACTCGGCAGGCAATGAGATATTGCTTTGATATTTCCCTTGTAAGTCACTTCCTTCAAGAATTTCACTGATGCCCAAAGGCTTTCTGCCTTGTGCAATCCAAGAGATTGTTCAGTCTGGTTTTGTGTGGGGTCTTTTTATTACAGAGGAAGGTACAAGCCTTTCAACTGAAAAGCAAAGACACTTGACTGGGACAGAGGGAAGGAAGCTCAAATACGCACACACTAACACCACAGTGCTTTAGACCTGCACACCTTAATGTTTGTCATCCACACTGCACTGGATCAGCTTTTATCACACAGGCTAAAAAGTCCTTATCCTGAGAAAAGCCAAGCATGAGGGTATTTGCCTCAAAAAGCTGCTTTACAAGACCTAAGTCAGAGTTTTTGAACTTAAACTTTAATTTTCAAAAAGCTCTCCAGGTTTCATTTTTATGAAGAACATGCAACCTGAGGGCATTCCAACACTAAAGCCAGAAGGCATTAATAAGATGCATATATATGAAATATATTTAAATTATACAATAAATACGTTTTATATAATAGAATGTATTAAGTATATTTAATCTCGTGATATACAGATTAATACCGATATTCTCAAGGGTCTCTGTTCTGATTCTGGAACATTCATGTCTCTCAGTCTTTCCTTAAGAGAGAAAAAAAAACTACAATTCAAGTTTTTGGACCAAATAATTGAAAATCTGAAATGAAAATGTGAGATTTTTTTTTAAGTTAAGCTATTACCATAAAAAGTCTGATGTATTGGCTAAGATGTCTGTTATGTCCTGCCAGAATTTAGATCTGAGCTACATCTCTTTTTTATATGTTTTTTTTTTTTTCTGTTTTCAAGAATTCTTACTAGAACCTATCATCTGGTGTTATGCACTAAAATTCTTAAAATTCAGCAGCTTGGTATTAAATTTAGAAACCTTTAATATCTCAGTGTGAAAAAGAGGGAGCTTAGCTGTGCTTGTTTGAACTTGAGTTGCTATTTCCAAAGAATGCTGCTGTCTGGAGTGCCTGAGTGTCCTTTCTAAGGTTGTTCCTGGCAAGTGGTGAGGAACAACCAGGCAATTCAAAAGCATAATTGACTTTTAGATGCTCTTTTCTGACATGATAACCCAAGGTTATAATGTGTTATTTAGATGATACTAGTGGTCCCAAATTGCATAATAACTGGAGGATCTGTGCTGGAAGTAGCTCTACTAGAAGGGTTTACCAGGATTTCTTTCTAGTTGTGGCAAGTTTTAATCTACTAAAAGTAGGAGAAATTTAGGGGGAATTCATTGCTTCACTGGTGAAAAGCTCTCCCCTTGTTTAAATTTGCTTTTCCAAGTGGGTTTATCTCTTGAGAAATTGATATAACAGTATTTAAGTGGACATAATAATGCTTACGTACCTCAGCAGAACATTGTAGGACATAATGGGCTGATTAATTGACTTTTGTGCTATGCAAGATGTTTCTATCAATTCTTAGATTTCACATGTGTGTCAAAAATGAGATACGTGGGTAAATGTATAGCAATACATACAGGGAAAAGCAATTTTGACTTAACATGTAAAATGTTGTGTTTTGGGAGACCATTACCAGTCAGGAATGAGACCTTGAGGACCTTAATATTGTCAGCTTGGTCCTCAGCAGTAGCATGAAAAGAAAACAAATAGAAATATTAGGAAAGGAATAAAGGAGAAAACAGAAGACATCATTATGAAAGCAAATATATTCATAGCTTTCCCACACCTTGATGGCTGTGTGAACTTCTAGTCCTCCCATCTTCAAAAAGTATGTTCTCAAAAGGGAAAAGTGCATAGTGGCAAGGACAATTCACAGTTATGGAGCAATATCTGTGTGAGGAAAACCAAGGTAAATCTGCCAGTTTTAGTTCAGATCAGGCATGTGTATTGAAATATATCTTCAAATCATCCTCACTTACTACATTTTGGCTCAAGCAGAGGACAGTCTTGGAGCACTTGAACTGAATTCCATTTGGAAACAAAGCCAGCCTGGAACATGCCTAGTGCAATTCTGGAACAAGCCCAGTGCAATCCAACTGCTAATGACTACACAATCTGCAGGGTCATTTTTATACTAACTGAAAGACAAAAAGCCTGCTGAGGGTCCTGGAGACTCTACATCAATAATTTTGTTTTACAAATGCACTCCTATTATCTACTGTACAATTTGAATAGCTGAGGTGGACCCTTAAACCTGAAAAATAAATGATTTGGAAGTATGGGAGAGGTCCACACAATTCTGAGCAGCATGTTGAGGAATGCTAGAGATCAACTACCTGGTCATTGTATTTTTCAGATACAGATCCCATAGGATTAGGTTAATTGCATTAATTTGGATCAGGCTTAAAACAAAGGAAAAGATATGGTTCTTTGTGTGGCATGCAGTGAACTTGTGGAGCTCCTTGTTAAAGGATGTTTCATATAGGTGAAGTTCAGGTGGGTGTGAACGCAGACTGGACAAATGCTTGGGAGATATGTTGGCATTTACTTACTGGGTTACCAGTTACCAGGGTTCTGGATTACCAGAATTAGAGAATTTCTGTGGCTGAAACTGGGTAGATCTCCTATGTTCCCTTTTCTTTCTCTTCCCTGCATGTCCCCTCATGACCATGGCTGAAAGAACAACATAGTTCAAAGTAAGCCCTTGCTCTGAGGCAGTGTTATACTCTTTCTTCTATTATATTTTGTTTCTATATACTTTAAAAAATAGATATAAGAAGTGCTGTGAAAATGATCTTTCAGATAGTTAGATCTGAATTTTACCTTTGTGGCTGGTGCTGGTGATTTCCACACTAGAAATGCTTCTCAAAAACCCGTGCATGTTAAATTAAAGTGTGTTTTTCTAAGCAAGTTTTAAATAAGTCATTTAGGTGATTTTCAGCATCACAGACTACCTGAACTCCAAATGACTGCAATAATAAAGGGTATTAATTTGAAGCAGCCACAATTTCCTATTGAGATTTTATGTTCATTTTGATTTAAGCTTTATTGTTGCAACGTTGCATAATTTCACAGCTGTAAAAAAAAGCTGGGTGTGTTAAATGTGCAGTTGGAAAAAAGGAAGAGAGATAGTTGAGGGAGATCTCAAGTTTCCTAGTCTTGGTGTTTATGTCATTTTTTGGCATGAAGAACAGGTTTGTTTTCTTATATATATGAATGCTTTTGTATAGTAATGAAATAAATCTTGCTTTGGGTTGAACACGATTTTTAGCAATAAACAGCAACACTATATTTGACATTTATGACATGAGGAATGAAATGTCTGATTGCAATAGTAGGAGATTTGAAACATTGTCCTTAGAGAAGTGCCAAAACCACAAGAGGATTGTCAAACTCTGAGTCAAATGAAGACCAATTGGTTTAAGAGTGATAAATTAAAGTTTGGTGCTTTGTGAGAAGGCGCCTTCCTTGATTTAATAGTCAGAAATGGCCAGAATGCTTTTTTAGTTTCCCTCAGCGTGTGATGCTTTCAGCTACACTTTTTCCCACCTGCTCCTTCTGGATGAGGATCTGGTCCTGGAGTGGCAGCTGTTCCCAGTGTTAGACAGCTGTCCTTGCCACACTGCTTTGGAGATGGCAGGAGACAGCATTTGCTGGCTTGCTGACATAACCTTGGGTGTGGAGCATGGCTGGATCACAGCCTTGGCTGGCATGGCTCCAGAGAATACTTTTTATTACAGCTGAACGATTAAAGTAGTGAATAACAGTAAATATTTAATGTGAGTCAGACAAACCTTGTGAGTCAACACTTCTCACAGTACTATAAGATGTTGTTTCCTACCAGTTGAGTACCTTGAATTCCTGTAACTGCACTGTGCTGGCAACGACCTCAGGCTATGGGATGGCAAGGTGTGACCACCCAGCTCTGTCATGCAGAAGGTCATCTGCATGCCGGGCAGTGCTCTGACTCCCAAGTGCTTGTGTGGTGTGAGAGACACAAAAATTGCCAAAAAAGAACATACCTCTACTCTGGCTTCTGGCTTAGTACAGCGAAAAGACTTGTCATTTAAGAGCTATGTAATCATTAAGAGATACGTAATATGCTTTTTAAAGATAGATGATCTGTAGCTTATTTTTAGTGACATAATTTAACATATAGTGGGAAAAGCATTTTTACAGATATTGGTTATTAGCACCATGCAGTCGTCAGTTTTAAAACTTGCAGAGGGGAGAAAGATTCATAGAACCTTCTGGGGGTGATTTAGAGACAACTGAACCTCAAGAGATGGAGATATTCCTACTGTTCAAGTGATCTTTTGATTGTGATATGAACGTCTTCAGCAGCAGCATTTTGCTGTAGCTGTAAATACTTGCTTTGCTCTAGAAAAAAGCTATGCCAGAATTATTATCAATGGTACTGTGCACTAGGTGCTTTTATTATTAAAAAATATCTTCACAATAAATCAGCAGGAATATAATTTCAGAGGTTATTTGGTTTGTTCTCACTGTATCTTAAGCCTAGGCAGGAGGGAGTGCACATGCACTTTCATGTAGGCAACTACAAATGAGACAACTGCTAAAACACAAGAAATGTCATCGTACAGCGCCTGAGGAAAGACAGGTCAGAGAAATCAAGATTAGGAAACACATTTCCATTTCCCCCAGGGGTTTTTAGGTAAAAATGGAGAAATCTAACCTTTGACTCCACTTTCATTCAGAGGTTTGATTTTTGTTTGTCTTATCCTTCTAATAAGATTTTTATTTGATTTTGGGATATTTCCATCTCTGAAGGTAGAGGAAAAGCGTTAAGGCTCTACCTTAACCTTAACCTTAATATGTCACCAATTCCTTCTCTCAAAAGCTGTGGTAATGTATGGAAAGGTCTGTAAGCATGGTGCTTTTTTATTTTAATCCTCTTCCATTAAGTTCTAATGACTGGTTGCTAAACGATGTCATGCATTTCCTGCTCCTTTTATGGGGAGCTGTTTTATAAAGCAGCAGCTTGGAAGCATGCAGGAAGCAGTCATCTCTGGAATTGATTGCATTTCTGATAGAACACTTTTGTACTGTATCCCTGGAGAAATGCTGCAGGTCATAATGGCTTATGTTCTCCTTGTAGCTGCGGCATAATAATTTACAAAAGTAGAACAAAGGCAGAAACAAGCTCTACCCTCTCTAAAACTGTGTCTCACTAGACAGTTCACTCTATTTATTTATTATTTATTTGAAGAAAGCAAATAATTATTATTACTGGAGGGGAGTAAAGGGCTATGTATAATACTAAGAAAACCTCTTGGTCTGAAACAGGTGATGTTTATAAATTGGTTGGGCATATGATCCACAAGAACCATGTCCAATTTGATCAAGTGATGTGGAAAGGGCAGTTGAACAAAAGCAATGTTTGCATATATTGGGATGGCAGTAATGATCATGTTCCTTCTGTCTGTCACACTGATTCATTAAAAATGGGTGTCAGCCATTAAGCTTTGATTTTCAGCACAGATAAGTAATGAACAAGCACATAAAGGAAACAAAGGGCTGGCCACACTGCAGAGCAGTCTGATGATCTGATCATGCTGAGAGTCTGCCACTTTCTTGGCTGGGTGGTAAGTATAAGGGGATGACTCCCATTGCTTCTTTTTCTGCAGCTCTGTCCTCAGTGAAATATTGGTAAGAAATGCCAGTGTGGGTTTTTCATGCATCTTCTCTGGAAAATTGCTTTCCTTGGTTCCTGATAGAAATCAACAAGACAGTTCCTCAACCTGATGGGCCAGATTTACTAAGTGCCTTGGTGTGCAGAAAGCATGTAGAAGAAAGGCTTTAGAGGTTTATAAAACACATGGCATTTGCTCTGTTTTTTTTTTTTTTTTTTACCCATTTGTAAGTGTGCTGATCTGAGGAATGTATAGAAGTAGAGATGGTTTTTACTCTTTCTTTCTGAAAACGGCTACAATTATAGCATGGAACTAAAGGCCTCTGCCAAATAGTAACTGGCACTGAATATCAGTCTAGTACCAGGCTGTCATGAGTAATTTTTTATGAGTGGACTAGTGTTAGTCTGAATAGGTTTCCCATGATAGACTTAAACAGTATCTCAGGCCATATTTTCTTTAGTACTCTGGTCATATGGATGTTCATTGAACCATGAACAATCTGGGCACCAAAATTGCAGGTGGGGTAAGAAAATGTACTGCTCTTTTCAGAGAACAGCAAGGATGTTTATAATATACCTCTGGCTTCTACTGTAACTTTAGGAAAGTCACTTACCTTCTCCTTATTTCAACCTGCCTATTTCTCAGTAATACAATGTCACTGACTGCAATGGAATTTAATGAATATATATTTGCAAGGCATTTGGGCATTTCACGTAAAAGGTTTTGCAATAATTCTTGAGAAGACTGTGAATTCTTGCTGGTGAAATCCATAATAATCACCCTGAGATGAGACTGCTCTTGAAAACTATGAGAGAAAGTGGAGAAGGGGCCCTGAGGCTATTAAGGCTGAAACAATTTGGAGGCAGCACCCTTAGTGGCAAAGTTTAGGCCTTTTTATCTTTCCTTCTTTTTTTTTTTTCTTTTTTCTTTTGGGTGCTGAGAAACACCTATCATCGTGTGTAAACCCATTGGTTTCAAAGTTTTTCATGCTGGAGAACCTAGCATATTCTTTTTCCTGGAATTATAAAAATAAGCATATAATAAGGATGGCGAAAGGAAATGTACAGTAGAGGACTAATGAAAACTTGATATAATTGGTATGATTTTTATTAATTATGTCACTGCCTCCTAATGTATCACCATCTTTACATTAAGAAGAAAAATTAAAACCCAAGACATTGTGATTTTAAGCTGTGGTTCACCCTTTGTTCTATCTGCTCTCCTAAGCCCTGGATCTGTGCAGCAGTGAAAAGGGTACAAAATGATCAAGCAGAGAAGCATGTGAGATTTTTAATTTTCACCTTTTAGCAAGCTGATTTGAAAATTCACATATATTTTTTGTGTTGTTCTGTTGGTTGTTTTAGTTCCTTCTGTGGCCACTGGGCTAAGAAGATGAGGGCTTGAAAAAGGCAAAGCTTGAAATTCCTGCCAGAGGTGAATGGTAAGGACCCCCTAGTGCTCTTTTTTTGGTATGGTTTTAGACATGTTGAATTTGATAACTTATTCTGCACAGCTAGGTAATCCAACAATAGTTCAGGAGTAAGTGGCAGCACAAGGACCAGGCAGAAAAAGAGTGGGAAAATGGTAGAAACCATGGAAAAATGGCTGAATGTAAAGGCTGAAAGTAGTGCTAACTGTGCAAGGATTACAAATGATAGTGATGGATTAGTGATATCCATTCTCTCTGCCTTTTCTCTATACTGAAAAAATAATTTTGTGTGAACTTGTTATGATTTTCTGCTAATGTTTGTATTTGAGAAAGGAATGATATTGGATTGAAAGATACATGCATCATTAATTTTGGTCATAAAACGGTCTGAGGTTTTGGCAGCAAAACAATCAGAAAAGGGCTATCTGTTCTTTTTTGAACGTTACTCATAGAAATTTTTTTAATGTGGTGAACACATAGTCCTGAAGACACACATCCCTGTTTGATAGTCTTCCTACTTGGGTCTCTGAGCTATTAGGAAATCAAACTGTATCATACTCTCCTTCACTGGAATTATGTCTGGCTTTTGCAGGGAAGATGAGTTGTTGCTATTAATATATTTATTTTCCAGAGGTAATTTAGTTGGGTTTTTTTATCATGTTTATAGCAGAAAATGACAGTGTGATATTGTGAGGACTTTGAAATAGAGTAACAAGACTTTTCTTATGTGGAAACCCAAGAAAATCCTGGTCTATAAAACCAGGATTTTGACATGAATCTCAGAGAGGTGACTCCTTTTCCTAGGACCTTTCCTTTCCTTGAGCCTCTAAGCAACCTGGTCTAGTGGAAGTGTCCCTACCCATAGCAGGGTGGTTGGAATTAAATGATCTTTAATGTCCTGACCAACCAAAATCATTGGTCCTGGTTGGGGGAAAGACTTTATTTGTATGTTCAGGAGAGGTGTTAAGAAGGAACAGCTAAGTTAGGAGTAGATTAATTAATGGTCTCTCATTTTCAAGCCTAGTCTTTTGTGCAATGATGATTATTTTCTTATCTTGCATCTACCAGTAACAGACTTTACCCTGCTGCCTCTCCTTCTTCCTCTAAGGTAGAGTTGTAAATGCAAGTTCCAGTAGCAGAAACTGTCCTGGAATGTGAATGCAATCCTTTTGGCATTTTATACAATCTTCTGCCTACTATTTCTGCAAAATCCAGGAGTACATTTCCAATTCTTCCCAAGCTCTGATCTGCTCCTGAATATGCATTTTGCATTAACACTTACTATTTACAGTGGGGTCCTGCTCTGGCATCAAAAATCATAGCTAACCTCTCCATAGGAAATCAGAGCATTAAGATGGTCACAGAGAGAGACTAAAGTGACATTGTGTTTAATGAAATACCTCCACTGCAGTCTCATCTCTTTGGATGGGGGACAAATTGTATAGCAACCTACCCTAAGTGCTATAGGGTCGTGGTTGAGGATTCTAAATCCATGTGAGCAGAGCAGTTCCTAGTTAGAATCACATATTCATTTCTCAGAAAAAGTCCTGATGCACTGGGCAAAGCAATTTAAGCACTCATAGTTATTTTTTAAGCATGGTATCTCCTTGATCAATGTTTTCTATCTGTTTTTTTTTTATAAAAGTAATTTTGATTTACATATAAGAAACTGGCAACTCTGATACTGAGCTACTTTCAGGATGAGACATGTTTTCAACAGACTTTTGACAATACAAGGCGTTATGACTATTAGATTGCTAGTAGTTTCACTTATGTGCTAAACAAAGGAAAAAATCTCTCAAATACCTGTTTCTGCTTACTTTCCTATTTATGACAGGATGAAGGTATGGCTGGTCTAACTTTGTATTGGGACTCAGATGCCTATTATTGTTACTGCTTTCAGCAGTTGTTTAGGTAAAATTCCTAAATGCATGATCCTCCAGCTGGCTATATTAAAATGTGGTGTCATAAGATATTTTCTTGTCTTCATTTTCTAAAAGTGAAATTCTAATGGGGTTTGTCATTCTGTAAGCATGACAATTGCAAGGATTCTCTTATGAATGTATTCTAATTTGGGGAATTTCATTCTCTCCACCAAAATTCTGCTGAAATTTTAGGTCCTCTATGCTTCCCAAAGAGCATTTCTCTTCCCAATTATCATACAGCTGTACCTCAGCAGTATCAACAAATCAAAATCTTTAGTTGTACAGCCTAAGACAACTCCAAATTCTCTGGACATTTCTGCAACTAAATATTGAAAATTAGTTACTTTTAAAATATTTTCCATATAATTTGTGTTTCAAAGGACATTATTCTTTTTTAACTTTTGCCTTTTAGTTCATTACATACTCTTTTTAGCTTACTGTGAATTCTGGATTTATTTTTATGTTGTAAATAATGTATCCATTAAGCCATATGTTTAACATTGCTCAGTTTTCTGTTAGTATTTACTCTGCAGTAATCTTTAGCAATAGAACAGTGAAAGGTTCTGTTTATCATTTGGTGCTCATTTATTATTAATCTAAGATTTGACAGACTCCAAGAGTCTATTGTTTTTTCTTGTGGCATATAAGTGAGATAGAGGAACAGATAGATTTTTCATGTTTGATGGAAAGGATAATATGCATTTTTTCTAGATTATTGATGTGTTTCCAAATACGTTACCTGCTAAAGGAGATAATTGTTCTGATCCTTTATGCTACTTTTGATTTAAAAATGTATTATACCAAGATCAATTGAAATTGTATTCCAAATTTAAAAAGGACAGGGAAATATAATAAAAAGCACACAATAAAATTTTATTGGCATAAACTTACTTAACAAAATTGTTCTAAAATATACAAAAGAGTATTCAATCTATTTTTTCATAATCTCTAACTCTGAGGGTAGTAAATCACATAAAAATGCAGTACTTTTAGTGCATTTATAAATTCCCATATTTTTCTTGCATCAGAATTAATATTAAGGAGATTGTACTTTTAACACTTAGCCACAATCTTTCTTTCAAAAGTAAGTTGAGCTCCTAAATTTTAGTCCAGTTAATCTCAGGGAATTTAAAACAAATTAAAATGCCTACTAACAACTGATAATATTCAGCTGCTACTGGGAGCAAGTACTCCAGATCAGGAGTGCTACCAGGTACAATTACTTTATCTACAGTTGTTATTTCAGACTTTTGTAATCCTCCTGCTGTTACATTTTGAACATGTCTTATTCATGTAAATAATACCATTTACCAGTCATTCCTGAAAATGCTTAGATTCTTTCTGAGTTTAATCAAAGCTCCTTCACGTACCTTTTTTAAATGTACTTGCATTTAGATTTATTTGACTTTTAGAGGTAACAATGTCAGCTCTGAAATATTTTTTTATATTTAGTGACTGTTATCTGGCAATATACATGGAATGAAAGTCTATAATTTGACAGATGGCAAGGAAAATCAAAGTAGTAAATTTAGATCAATTCATGGTGTACATTCTTGGAAGTGGTTTTAGCATTTAGTGGGCTTTAAATTGATGTAAAGCAACTACTGAAACAAAGCTAAAGGTTTATCAAACTTCTTTTTATAGTTAAACATGGTAGCAGTACTCTGGAAGGTGTGTATCTGCATGACATTTTATTCATCAGTTTTATATTGAAACACCTGTGGAATTGCTAGTTCTGATTTAAGTATATTGCACAAATCAAAAGATGCCTGAGAAACAGAGTAGACAGAGACTCAGTAGAGACCCAGTAGACAACTGAGATTCTTGGAGACAACAGAAGTCTGACAATAATTACTATGCCAATAAGAATCCTGTAATTCAGATTTCTTCCTTGGTGAAAACCAGCTAAACTAAAACCTGACAAACACAAAAGTGATCAGACAATTAATTTCTGTGGGCGAAAAATAGACAGGATGGTTTGTATCGACCCCTGTGACTAGGACAGGAAGAGTTCTCTATTCATTCTCCCCTACTGGTGGAAACCTGCAAAAGCTCAAACTGTTGCTCTTCTCCAAGGACCAGCAAGCTGTGTAAGTTGTACTTTGCTATCATAAGGAACAACCCAGTGGAAGAAGTAAGGGAATAGATTGCAGCGCAAAGAATCTTGCAGAAATCAGTAGAAAGGCCAAAGAATACAGAATACAGTTCTTTAAACCTTTCTTAATCTTTCTCATAGCCCACAGGCAGGTGGGCAGGTAGACAGGCAGGAACATAGAGGAATGTGCCTTCCCAGTCCCCTCGTAGCTGTGCAGCTAGGACAGGATCACAACTTTGATCCTGTTCTAAGTCCAGCCTGGCATCTGAAATGAGATGACCATCTTGCACTGTGGTAAGAGCCTCTCCATGTGGTTGCTGTCAATAGTGGCAGGAGAGAGGAGGAGAATGATACTGAAAAACAGCACAGTGCATCCCAATAATTTCATAATCCTAACAATACTAGACTGTCTCTGTAACAAAATTTGATTATGGGGGGTCCAAGTTTTCCCTGTGAATGATTACAGTCTTCTTAACCTGCAAATAAAGCAGTGAAGAAAACAGAGCATTAAAGATCTAATTGATTTCCCAGATAAGTTTTAAGTAGTGAACATATACAAAGAGCACATTACTCTGCTGTGACAAGGAATTGGTTTTCATGTCCCTTGTTATCACTTTGAACATTAAATTCAAGCCCTGGGCTAGAAGCACTTAAGCAAGTGTTCTGTCCAGAGTAGAATAGTTTGGCACACTTTTAGATTCCTCAGGGAATCTCATCTGAATCCCTCCATCAGCTGGGGAGGCAGTAGGTCTACTGCAGGACAAACCAAGTCTTCCATCTTACTTTGGTTGTCCTGGATGCTGAATTTCAAGCTGACACTGAAGACATCCTATCTTTACTGCCACTGACATTCAGGTGGGCATCAGTAGTCAAATAATGATCTAATGTTTGAAAACAAATCCTGCCTTTATAATCAAGTGTGTCAGAAGAAATCCATGACCACTGTGAAACAGGATTTAATGGGATCCATCTGAGAACACTGGTAGGTAGGAAGATACCACTTGTAGATGGTAAATTATGAATGACTTATCTAAGTCATGTATGCTCTAACACTACTCAGTCAAATCATTCCAACAGATTCACATCATGTCTTATAAGGAAGTGGACACTTTATTCTCTGTAAATCACAGCATTAGTAATAAACAACTAAATAGTTACTGAGTCTTTCTTGTGATTATCTACTTCTACTGTAGGACATGATGATTTGACAGCATTTTTTTTTTCTTCTGGAACAGCAAGAACACAATTTGATGTGTGCTCTGATGTGTGTTGAGTTACAGCTGTGTTATGGCTCAGTTTTGCCTGGCTTGAACACAAGATGGTTGACTTCCTATTGCATGTTTACATTGAGACTTCATAGTAATTAAATCACTAAACTTATTAAATATAGGTTACTTATTTGAAATAAACCATGAGACAGAAAAGCATGTGTAGTATTGAAACAATTCAGTCAATGCACATCTGTGCTCCTAATTCTTGCAGGCTTTATAAATCCACCATCTGACACTTCCAGGAAATGCTTTTGTGTGCAATGTGGAGATCAATACCTTGGTGGTAGGAAATTACCCTTCTGTTAGTCTGGGAGATCAGTGTATTCAGAACACAGGGTGCAGGGCTGACTCTTTGTGTTTCACGTCCAAATTACCATATTTTTTCTGGTATAGTCATTTCTGTTTTGCTTTTGTTTTGGCATTAAACAGGACACCTAAAAGTAGAAGTAAAAATGGTTTGGGTTCCTGCCTGCGTTGTTTTCTTTGTCTGCTGAGAAACCAAAGGATAAAAATTGAACTTTGTAGATTTGTAGAATGAATTGGCAAGTGCCTTATAGGAAAACAAATAGGAAACTCCTAAAATATGGCAATTATAGACATCTTGATACATTTTAACACAATGTAACCGTGACATATTGAGAGTATGTTTGTGTAGGGAAGACAACCAGCAGCAAGGGATAACAGCACTGGTGTTATTGATGCATTGCTGGATTTATCCAGGAGATTTAGGCTGCAGGGGTGTGCCTTCTTTGATATGTAATGCAGAGTAAGGCTTTATCCTTTCTGTGCTTCTGTTTGCCCATCTTTAAAACAAACAAAGCTGCTGACTTTGGTGGGGAGAGAGAAAAAATGATTGAGAGTGAGGATTTTTATTCCTCAGGGGTCTATACTTATACTCCTCACTCTGATGAATAAAAGGGTATTATAGACCTTTAAAGGGAGGGCAGAAAGTATTTATGTCAAGATAAGAGTCAGCTTGTGAACCAAAAATTGTAAAGTAGGAATGCAAGGTGGAATGCTCTTTGTTTGACAAGTGGTCACAACAGATAGCTTATCAAATGGAATATCAAGAAGGTACTTGATCAGAATGTGTAAATCTTCTCCTGGTTTCAAAAATGTCCAACGATAAGAAGATGAAGAGGAAGAGCCAGTAGCTAAAAGTCAAAACCTCAGAAACTGAAATGAAAAATAGCCTGCACATTCAAATTGAAAGTGGATAGCTTTTGGGGAGATATGCTTTTGCTAAACTCAAATTATTGCACTCAGAATGGGTGTAATTGAATGAAAATCTTTGGTCTCTGGTAGAAAGATGCCCTAATGGTTTCTCTGGCTTTAACATGGGAAGCTATGGCAACAAATGACTCCAGCAATAAGCCCTTCCCTTAAATGAAGCAGCTGTTATTGAAGGATCTGCCACTGTTGTCTTCCCCTGAAAATCTCTGACACAGAAATTTAGCTCCAGAAGCAAGGCAGGTTGCCAGGTGTGGAGCTGAATCAGTGGCCTCTTACTTGCTGCAAGGGAAGGAGGCTGTAATCAGCTGACAGAAAAAAGACTTTTCATATGACAGTAATCAAGGGTGGAGTTGAGGCTATTTGTACATCTTCTTTAAAATGTCCAAGTTTCAGTGCTTTAAAATAGTACTGATATGCTCTGATTTCTCAGCATTTTTAAACAAAACAAAAACAAGACCATACTTTCTCTTCTGGGTGTGTTTTTTCATTTGTTTGGTTTTTGTTTTTTTTCTTTTTGTTTTTACAAAATTCACAATAATTCTTTAGTTTCAGATTTTTTAGTTAGTGTGCAGATAGCACAAAATATAGACAACATGCAGTGGCTAAAAAGACTTTCAGTGCAAAAAGGTTACATAAATAACAGTCATGTCACATTTTCCAAGTTCTGTCTAATGAGATATATTGCATTAACTACGATAACATTTCCTGCAAACATATAATAAGAAAGTCATGCACTCTAGATTTCTGCATGTATAATTGCATCTGTTTGTAGGTGAAAGACATACAACAAAGCCAAACACATCAAAAATTTGTGCCAAGGTCCCTAGATTCTACCTCACTGCTGGGAATGTGAGCAATTCTGCAGGAGCTTCAAACGCATTTAAATGGAGATTCAGATTCAAAACTGGGCATACAATCTTCTGTTACAATTGCTATATTATTTTTTGATATTTTCACACTTTTTGCTGATCATTTCCTACTTTCAGAGCTTTGGAGTGTAGCAGCTCTTTGAGATAAATTGTGTTGCTGAGGTCTGTGTCCTATTGTTTCAGAGTGCTTGTTAGTGCAGGAATCATGACTGTTGAAGTTGGCATTCTGCTCACATTCTCAGGCTCTTCCTTGCACCACACAGGCTTTGCTAGAGCCACCTTTGTGCAAAGCTGAGTACCTGGAACATATTTTGCAGCAAGGGATAAACTGCAGAGTCACCAAATCACATAGCATAAAGGACCCTGCCTGTAGCAGCACAAGTGTCTCAGTCAGGGGTACTTAAGTATACATGTTGATGTAATGAATGCAAATAAATTAACTGTACATAATTGTATGCTTACTAACACAGAGAAAAGCAAGCTGAAATTTTATTTTTCATGCTGATCCATATATATTTGCAATCCAAAGGCACAAGGCTTGGACTCTCTTCATTTGCTTGGAAAGTAGGTAATTAAAAAAAATATTTAAAAATCATATCATCAGTCACACTATAATGAGTCAGACAGATCTTATTTTTAAAATATTTTGACTCATTGCATTGGGTCTGGCTGGGATGGAATCAGTTTTCCCCACAGCAGCCCTCACAGTGCTGTGCTTTAGTGCTTTATGTAGAGTTGCTGATAACACTCCAGCATGCTGGCTGAGCACTGCTCCCACTGCACCAGTGGTGTCTCTGCAGCATTCCCTCCCTCTCCAGTAGGCTGAGGGTGGGAAAGACACACCCAGTGGGTGAAGGGGCATAGCCAGGACAGCTGACTCAAATGGACCTAAGGGATATTCCATATATGACATGTGTTCAGCAATAAAAATTAAGATAAAGGAAGAGAGGGCAGGCATTCATTGTTTACAAAGTTTGTTTTCTGGAGCAACCACTAAAAGCCCCATTCCTGTGAGATATCTGGACATCACCTACTGATGGGAAGAGGAGATAAAATTTTTTGTTTTCTTTTATTTTAGTATTCTTTGTTTTTGCTTTATTGAACAGTCTTTATCTTGGTCCATGACCTTTTTCCAGTTTATTTTCTTCCCCTCTCTCCTGCCATTCTACTGAGGAGCAGGGTGACAGTGCAGCTTGGTGGGCAAGTGGTGTCCAACCTACCACACTCACTGACAATTTACATTGTGAATAACTGATACCAAACAAACCTGATGTCACAAATTACAGGGTCATCCACAGCTGGCAAGGAATTTTGTGTTGTTTACTGTCACTACAGAAACAGAGAAATCAAAATGCACAGGAAAATGATGAATCTGTTTCTGTTACAAAGAGTGCTTTTCCTCAGTTGAATGCAGGGATTCTGACTCCCTGTGCCTGAGAGCACAATTGGAAGCATTAATTACAAGCATGGGGCAGAAGGTTTCATCTTCATTTGAATTTTGCCTGAGGGTAACAGGGCAATATCAAACCCTTGTCCCTGGCTTCTGGGCATCTTTAATTACCTGCCTGGAAGTTTCTAACCTCCCTGTCTCCCTCTCTGTCGCCATGACAACATCCCCGCTGTCAGCATCCTGAACTTTCCATCTATGTTGCAGTCACTTGGAAACCCATCCAAGTATTTTAAATAATATGGAAATGATACAGACATATAGAAGGGCGAATGCGGGAAGGGAATTCATTTTTTCCCATCTTCTGGCAGCTCCAGGGAGGCAGGTGACAATGGGGAATCCAGGAGTGTCTGTGGGGACTGTTTGCGTATGAAAAACTGAACGCTTGGCTTGGTTGTCTTCCTGGATGAATAAAACCTTTTTTTCTATGATTTATTAAATCCATTAGATTTCTAGTCAAATGGGTAGGAGTGAAAAACACAGACAGTGGAAGGGAGGGAGGCAGTAAAGAGGAGCACAGTGAAGTGCATGTCTAGCAGCTGCTAGCTGAGACCTGCCTGGAGCACCGGGGCTGCCGGCTCCCAGCTGCTGCAGGTCGCTCTCTTTTCTGCCTCACACAGTGCTGGTCCTCTGCTGTTGTGCCATTCTGACTGCCTCAGCTGGCCTCAACACACACTGGGCTTCTCAGTTCTCGATGGGTTAATGACATTCCTCAAACCCAGGTTCTTTTGTGCATAATTGCAGTTACACTGCAGAATTTGCATTGTGGTTTTACAGACCCCTTAGAAACAGATGTGGTAAGAGTGAGACTCATCTGTTGCTGCTCCTATTAAAAATCCCCTAAAGCAGAAGCTGTTCTCAAGTGTCACCTTGCACTGTCACCCAGAGTGATTCTCCCTCCCGTCTCTTTGCCAGCTGGGTATGACATGTGTCTGTATTCGTAATGGACTTGGCACAGGATGCAATTTGTCTGCAGAGTATGCTAAAAAGTAAACCAACAGATTTATGGGTGTTCAGCTGACCATTAAAGAGCACACTAAATCTTACAGAAGATGACCTTAGGAAGAAGTAAACAGACCATTGACCCATTGCCAGTCATGCTTATTACTCTCTACAACAGGGATTCTCCCTGTCTTCCAGCTAGAGATGAAAGCCATTTGGGCTGAAAGAAAGTTTGCAGACTGAGGCAAAGAAAGATTTAGGTAAATAGAAATATATCTGTAGAGCCCAATATTGACTTTTATTTTTTGGTATGTGTTATATATTTTGAGGTGCAGGAAAATTTGTTTTGAAGAAGCTGTAAAGGAGTAATTAAGGAGTAATATTGTTCTCTCAGATGTTAAGTTCTTTGGCCTTCCAAAAATAATTTCTTTTACTAATAGAGGGAAGTTTAGGGGCAGAAACAAGGATTTTGTTCTGAAGGGACAATGCTGCATGGTTTTGCTAGGCTGAAAGCAGAGAAATGAAGTCTTTCACCAGACAGCTGTAGAAAAAGGTCAAATAATCACCCCTCAACATCTGGAACTATAGTACTGAACTAAGTACTGAACCCTAAAAAAAATCATAAGGATCATCTCATGTGCAATGTATACATCATGAAAATATCAAGGTTCCCATCTGATTATGTCTCTAGTAGGTTTCTGTTTAGTGATTCCAGATCTGTCATTTGCAAAAGTTGTTCCCCTGTTAATCTCTGCTTCCTGGCAGAAAATTAGTACACAAATAGGCACAAATATACACAAAGCCAAACAATCATCTCTTTTAAGCAAATCTAAGGAAAGCACTCTGAGAAAAATCTTCCACTTAACATTTATTTTTATAGCTGTGTACATTATACCATTATAAACAATTAAACCCATGTAATTAACAATTTCTGCATACTCATGCTTTTTAAAAAATATGTAAGCTGGCACTCCCAGTAATACCTGCTTGAGTTTCTTGTACCCAATAATGTATCTACTATTAATTCAGGGTTTTAGTAAGCTGTCTGAAGGTGAACAAAGAGCACCTGTGCAAGGGGCTGCTGTTGAGCTGTCAGGGTCTTTCACAGGATAACTAGAACAAAAGGCTGAGATTCCTCTGCAAATGGCTGGGGACTGAAGCCATGGCTCTGTACACATCTGGATGTGTCTTCTTACCAAATTTGGATCTTGAACCAAGTTTTGCAAAGTTCTCTTGCAGGATCTGAAGGAATAACCTGCTTTGAACTCTAAACCTAAGTATTAAAAAAAAATAGAAAAAAAAGTAGCTACTCTTCTATATTTAGGTACTAGAACAAGTGACCTGATTTCTAAAGCACTGAAGTTAAACTCTGAATTAAAGTTTTTGCTGACATCTATGGGAGCTATTATGTGTAAATTTTCAGAAAATCAGGTCATTCATTTTGCAGTTCTGATTTGGAGAAAGAATCTAATTCTCTGCTCCTAATTTTTGAAATTTGAGTGTGTTTGTAGTCTAAGCTCAACCCTGACTTTGTTTGGATATTAGAATCAAGTTTAAAAAATAGCTTGTGGAAAATTGAAAGAAATCCCAGCAACACTACCTTTGCTATCTTCTTAAAAGAGACTTTTAAATGCAATTTAAGTGTTGTGATCATAGGAGTTTGGATTATGTGTTGGCTAGGTTTAAGAAATGCAGGACACCTGACAGTCAGCCCCTTTCTTTGCCTATCCGAGGTAGAGATCTTAGGATTTGACATTGCCTTTCTTTTGGGGTTTTCTCTTGTGCTTCCCATCTCCAGTGTTACTTTACACAAGGCAAGAGCAGAGAGGAGATATTGTAGGCCAGTGAAGCCCTGTGACAGGTTAACTTACTTTAGACAACACAAACCCCAACCCAATATCAGCATCCTGATATTGGGATATCAATATCAGCCATGGTGTGTCACTGCCCCATCAAGGACAGACCCCACTGCCGTGGCTTGCTGGTCCATTTGTGTCTGTCCTGCCATATCGCAGGACTGTGGCTTCAGTCCCAAATCTGACTTGTGTCTTCTGCCTGCTGGTCTTACTTATTGGCCCACTGCACCTCAGACTCCTACCAGAACAGCAGCACTCAGACTTGCTGCACTGCAGCCTTGGCACTGAGTGGGAGGGCAGCGCATCCATGTCCTGGGCACACCAGAGCTAGGTGTCATCTCTGATGGGAATGGCCAGTGTGTCCTTGATTGGAAGGGATGGGAAATGTAGACAGGTTAAGAAGGAAAAGAGAGAGTCAGGTTCCTATTAAAAAAAAAAAAAGGTGCTTTTCATTTTGTTTAATTTAGTACTTTTTACTCATTTATTTAAAAAAATGTGAAGAAATATTTGGAACAGAAAGAGTTACTGCAGTTTAGAAAGTCAGGTCTATTTATGTGCAACTGTCAAGGTAAATGTAATGGTGGTTTAAAACTAATATATTTTAATTAACAAGTACCATGCTCAGGGTTCAATTACCAAGGTGCATCCCATGAACTTAGGCAACAATTTAGTCCATTTTTATTCTTAGTGCTCAATATCAGTACATTCTCTGCCTGCTCATCTGTTGCTGATACATGACAGGTTAACCCAAGAAACTTCCCTAATTAATGATGTGTATTACAAGAGCTTGTACTATCACAGAGCAGGAATTCAGATGTATAACTTATCCTCTGTGTATTAACTCGGCCAGGGGACATTAACACACACCCACTGGAGGGCTGTGTATGCATTCAGACACAGATTACTGATTTGCTGTCTTCATCACTTAATATGAACTTGACAATATTGATGAAACTTATTAACTTTCTCACCTCTTTTAGTGTCTTATTTATTGGGTTGTAAGTGCTTTGGCCCATGAAAAGTCTCTTGTCTTCAATTAATGCTGTTTGCACTGGCCTCAGCTGCATCTTTAGATAATGTTTCCATGCAGCATTATAAAGCAATGATTACCTGTGACTGATGGGATGACTCCTGTTCCATGTAAGTAGCTGCACAAAATTGTATGTGCTGCCAGACAGAAAGTGGATAAGGTGTTGCCAAGAGTGCACCTGGACTTCACTTGGCACTTACGATGGTTCTGCTTCAGGGATTTACAGGAATTTCATCAGGAGGTGAGAAATTTCATCCTAGAAACCTCAATTAATCCTTCTGCTTGGTCTCCACTGAGACCTCTCCAGTTACTGCAGGGGTGCATGGTAGTGTCCACTGGGAGAGAAGTTACCACTCTTCAGCTTTTATGAATGCTCAAAACAGCTGAAATGAGAAAATTCCATATAAAAATCTGCTTTGAAGTCTTCCTTGGTTATCAAACAAGTAACTTCTCTACTGTGAGCTCTGTAATTCTTCATCATTGGTGTGTGCTGCCACATCTAATAAACATTGCAGGAGTGGCATTAGCCTTGTCTGTCATCCTTATTTTCTTCATATCACACTGTTATCCCCCTTACTGACGGTGTGCTGGTCAAGTTCCAGTACAAATATATTGAACAGCGAAATCAAGATAATCAAAATGGACAGTATTAGCATCTCCAGTATTTTAAGTATGTGCTTGTTAAAATTGACAAAAACATATTGCAACACGCAGTCTGAAAACATTTGAAGAACTGAGGCTTGGAGAGCTGGCTTTTCCCTTGCCCCTTGGGAGGTGACCAGCAGATGCAAACACTTGGAGCCCTGGATCCAAATGCATTTATTCATGACAGGCTGTTCTGGTTGCCCATTCTTTCCAAAATGGGGATTATATCATTTGCTTTGCATACTGAAACACAGTGACCTAGTAAAAGGTGCATATAATTTAAGTATTGAATAGCATAGATGCTCTAGCTAGAACATTATGTAAGCTATAATTACAGGAGATTGACATGTATGAAGTTGACTTCTATAAGCAGGAAATAATGTAAGAAAAAGTTTTGTTTTATCAATAGACAGAACAGAGTATGTTCTCTAGAAAATGATACCTGAGGGCAAGTACCACAGTAGAATTTATATCCATATGACCAAAATATCTGGAAATTGCTAGGAAAAATCTATCTTGACTGTCTCACCTCTGTGTACTTTTAGATATATTTCTTCCACTAATTGATAGATACGCTTTGCTATTTTTTACTACTCTTTCCTGTGAGTAACTGTACCTAAGTTCTTCTTTGAATTTGTGAAGGGATTTTCTGTATACTTTTCTTACATAAAGAGCAGTCAAAAAGCCCCTCTCCTGGCATCAAGATACCTACATTTTCATAAACTCTAATAATTACGTTTCTCTTATTTTTAAGTAATCTTCTTCTTCCTTCCACCCATTTTTTAACTATCAAAAGCAATGACGTAAATAGTCAGCCCTGGAAAAAGGTCAGTACTGTCATTGTTATGTATTTATCAATTCTTTGAAATTTAATGTGTCTTTGTACCTGGCTCAGGAGTAAGGCTGTGTAATGATTTTGGAATTTCATTCCAGTGGCGATTGATAACAGTGAAGGCTGAAGGATGTTTCTAACCCTTTCTAACCTTTGCATCTTCTGCTGTTTGTGCTCCTGGGCTGGAGCAGAGGAGGACCCAGGCCGGGCGTGGCTCTGACTCCAGGCGCAGCACTGCCCCTGCCTCCCTGCTCCTGCAGGCTGCTGTGGCGCACAGCTGGGGCTTTTCCGCAGCTGCTCTTTGTTCAGCTTCCTTCCCTTTTAGTGGCTCATTTCATTTTTGCTCCTAGAGAAATCTCTCTGCAGGCGGGGCTAGAGCACTTTTGTGGAAAAGATAATCTTTCTTTTATGGTACATTCTTTTTGATCTTTTCTTAGGCACGCAGCTGAGTGGACATTAAATTACATTCTTTTGATGGGGCAAGAATAGAGCTGTTTGGTCTCAGACACATTCCTACCTGAGCAGTCTTGAATTCCTCTCACCTGGAAACAGAAAAGAATATTTCCAATGACCTGAGTTAAACTTTCCACACCTGATTATAGACTTATTAATGATTTGTTACTTCTTGGTCATCTTTTTTGGGGCTAATGTTGCCCTTTGATGTTTTAATCCTGCCATGGAAACAACCACACTGAAGTCCATAAACCAGACCCCAGAACAGCTAGTATGACATTTTCTCTTCTTAGATAAGGACAGCACAAATGTGGTGGAAGATTGCATGGTAATTATGCTGTGTGTTGCTTAATCAAACTAAATCCAAAGATCGAAAAAATATCTTCAAGAACTGGAAAGGACTCCACCTTTTAGGTTTAGAACACCTCCTGTTTTCATTCTGGGCTAGATAGTTCAAGAAATGGCTACATAGTTCAAGTCACAGTTTCATGAAAAATGTTGTAAATATTTCTTAGAGCTCAGATTTAGAAAAATAGTGGCAACACAAAAAGTATTGTGTCTTGGGATAGAAGTATAGGTTGCCAAATTGCCCAATAAAGTTTAATTTGGACCCTTAATTCTCATTCATTCTTGATCTAAATATCTGTCTTTCCTCTACTTTCAGCAATGCATTTCCAAAAGATGAATTCTGCTTTTCTTTTGGAAGGCTTGTTATTTTCTCATTTTCTTGAGTTTCACTGGGACTTTTAAATCACAGAATCAATAATTAAAACTGGATGTGAAGCCTCCCTTGTAGGAATGTGAATTTTTCTAGAATGTAACCAGAAATTTATCTCAAAGGACTCTCACTGGGATAAAAGTGAAAATTTAAAACACAGGAGACATTGAAGTCCACAGAAAAGGGAATGAGACAATGAGAAGCAGGAAAACTGAAAGTATCCTTAAAATGCACCTGGAAATTGCAGAGGAGATAACTTCTGTGCTGTGATGCATTTCAACTACATCCACAACTATTTTAGTAGTCAAGGTAGAGTTGTGTTGCCTGCCCCATTCCCTGTCCAGAACTTCTCAAAATACTTTTGTGGTGTTTTTTTTTCTTTTTAAATTTTTTAATAATGTGTTCTGCCCTTGATTAATATGAAAATGTTTTCTTCTAACTGAGTTCTTACCCGGGCACTGTTTGCTTTTTAAGAGCTGTGCATGTGTTTCTTCTCACTTGGTTTTGATGAGTTAGGAGCATGCATGGGTGAAACGAGGTCAGAGAGTCACGAACTTGACAAGAAAGAAAACTGTGGGGTTGGGAAAGGAAATGTTTTGTTTCAACACTTATTTTACTACTTAAAAAATATCACTGAACTTAATACATGTAAATAATTCAGAGGTTTTGCACACATGTATGCAATTATTTAAAAGTTTATTGGCTTATTAGGGAAAGCCTTCCTACAGCTGGAAATGCTCAGTGAGCTGAGTAACTGCTGAGTGATGGGGACTGTTTCCAGAAATATGGTGTGCCAGAGGTGGTGGGACAACAGAGCAGAGTAAGTGTGCTTTCAGGAAGGTCTGGAACATATTACACTTAAGGACATCTGTAGAAGGCTAAATCATCACCCTTTCATTACACAGGAGGCATCTGAAAAATAAGAATGCTTCTTTTTCCATCTGGTGGGGAGTGAGTCAGTGAGCCTTTTTTCACAGTTTCTGTTTTAATCAAGGCAAATCCCTGCTGAATGCAGGACTCTGGCAGTAGAGTAGCAGCTCTGCACTACAAGAAGGAGCCCTGTTCACAGGAGGAAGAAGCCTCCTTACAGAGCTCTGTGCTGTGTGCACCTTTAGCTACTCGAAGGTCAGAAGCCTCATCTAAGCAGATGCAAAAAGAGGGAAGGATGAATCAATAGCCAGAAATAGCCACTTCTCTTCATGGACTAAAGGAACAGCCAATATCAATGGCTAAGATGCAATGCCTTTCAGATGTCTAAAATTAAGGGAGGTGAATCCCAGACAATTCCTACTGTTCATGTACAAATGTACAAGGATGCTGGGGTATTTTTCTGTACAGCTGCACCAAGCCTTTTTTAGTTGTTCTTTGTTTCATTGGTTGTTGGATATTTTGTGTGTATTCCAGGCAAAGCTGGGTGGAAGGAAACAGCAGGAAGTAATGTTGTGTAAAGAACCCAGTAGGAAATAATGCTGAGAAGAAGTGTAATGCATACTTGGTTATTAATGAATGATGTAGGAGAATGTTGCTCACCAGACCTCTTTGCTTACTGGTCATGTTTGGTCATTGCTGGAGGCTAAGAAGCAAAGTCTGGGATTCCCTATAAAACAGTCAGTGCATGAGGTTGTTAACAAGAGCTGGAGAATATAGTGAAAGGAGCAAATTACAGCAAAACAGTGTGTGGATATGGAATGTTACAGCAGGGTAATGATGAGTATGTGCCCCATGTGGGGATTCAGACATATCAAGGGATGTGGCAGATTAGATCTCCAGTGATTTATTCAGATGGTCAATGTCTAGAGAGTATGACTACCAGAATATGACATTTCAAGGATATGACATAATCAGAATTACCTATGTAATTCTGAGAGATGAAAAGGTAAAAGAGCATGAAAGCAAATGCTTTTATGAGATGAAAAATCTCCCTCACAATTAAACAAAATACTTATATTTGTTAATATAATTTATTTTTTCCACTTATTTATACCTGATGACTATGTTAAAAGTTAAGTAGTTTTTACTACTTGTAATTTTGATTCTTTTATGAAACACTCATATAATGGAGTAATATGCCCCTTTATCATGTGTATTATTGGGAAATTAAGAACATGAATCAAAATCTAAAATTAAGGCAATGATTGATTACTTTATTTTGATTATCTGGTGATTAATTTATTAATATAAGAGTTAAAATAAATTTTTGATTTTTAAAGTTATATTTTAATGTTTAAATTATATTTTCAGGCATTTTTAATCATACTACTTATCCTGAGTTCAGTCTCCATCACATACATACCCCGAATTTGAGAATTAAAAATTCAAACTTGCCAAGTGTTAATGCAAGTGCCTCGTGTACTCACATAGTGAGGAGGATCAGCTGGGAGATTATGGTCATGGGAGGGAATGATCTGGGCAGGGATGGAGCCTTTTCCTGACCTTCATCATGCTGCTGCAAAATAATTCCATTGGGTTGTCACTTTGCTCCCTCTCATCACCTCACTGCTGGCTAATTTTTTTTTTTATATCACATTAAAGGTGAAGCACTTGACTTCACCTTCAAGGCACTTCAAAGCTGCATCTTCCCTACAGATCACCTGTAATTCACAGAAAGTGTCATCTCTTAGCCCTGATAGGTCACTGATGCCAGCCAGCTTCAGCCTGCACTTGTTAGCATTTCAAAGAAGCAGTTTTGTGTCTTCTCTCAGTGCCTCTGGGGAGCTCTCTGCACACCTCAGTGAGGTGCCTCATTACCCTCCATCACACCCCATGGAAACTCTCCATGGACAGAGTGCTTGTGACCGTTTCCAGACAGGAAAGTCCCTCTTAGCTGTGCTGCCCACCCTCAGTCTCATCACTCTCATCTCCTCCCTGCTGGTTGTCTCTTCTCTTGTGTTGTCAGGCTTTTGTCCTTTTTATCCCCCTGACCCTGTACAGAGCTAAATAAATTAAAGCCCTTGTTGATGACTCCTGGGCACTCTTGTAATTGTAGCTTGTATGAACAGAAATGACTGACTTTAGTTAAGGCTTGGTGGTAGAAAGCCTTGATTCATTACAGAATTTGTCAGACATATGCTTTGTTCAATAAGATGTATTTCTGTCTCAGTTACTTCAAATGGGGAGAGTGTATATTTATTTCTAAATCTGTGGTTAAGAATCTGGATGAATCATGCTGTAAAATAAGCTGTAATTTTGGTGTCATCAGCCCCTGCTTATGCAGGTCCTCATTGTCACTCTGGCTGAGAGCTGCTTGCAGACACTTCCTGGGGAATGCCATGGTCCCAGTGGCAATTAACCACACAACAGGAGAGGTGGAGAAGGTGCAGTTTTAGGGCTGGTGCTTGGCAAGAAGATCATGTCTTCAGTTCAGGGTTAATTACAAATAACCTCTGTTGTTGTGTAGCTGCATCCATGCATGTGGGAATAGAATTGAAAGGAATTGGAAAGTGATATATGGAGATCAAGGGGAGACTGGAAGCCTGGAAAATGAAAATTATCTAGCACCTCTTAATAAGCTTAGGCAACCTGTCATGTTAGAGAACAAGAATATAAACTTGTCTTCTGAGAGATTGGTGTGACCTTTGTGATTTACTCCATGCACCCAATGCAGAATAGGAGAAAATGTGTTCTGTATAGCAGGGCAAGGCAAAGGAGAGCATTATTAATTGCTTTGAATGTGTGTAATGATATACTTTGTGATATATATAAAATACAGAATCTGAGTGTGTTCTGCAGAGATGTAAATAGACAATAATTGTACTCTATAAATTTCTGTCTTATTTATGGAAGGCAGATTGTATTTTGGATTTTGTTTCTGTTCAGGATGTTAACTATGCACTCTGCTCATGTGAGGCTCCTATTTTGGATCCTGCAAAGTATGTGCTTTAATAAAGCAGCAAACCAAAAACTAAAGAAATCAAAATGAACAGTATGAGATGAATGCACTTTTCAGAAATGCTTAAATGTAGGCTGGAACAAAATCTTCTGTACCTCCTGGCACCGTTGTAGAAAGTCAGGATATGATCTGAGCTTGTGTGATTAATTAGTCTGAAGCTGCTAGGGACTCTTTGCACATCTACCAGTTTTGCCCTTTAGGCCATGTGACAAATCTTTCCACCTTGAGAACAGGACCCTGCTGTTCCCTCCTGCCTCTCTGGCTGCTCTGCCCCTCTCCAGGCAATATTCAGCTCCAGAGGAGGCACTGGTCACCTCCAGTGTGCTCACTGCCATGAGACACTGCTGTGACAGCACTGCAGAGCTCCCATCTCTTTCAGATATTGTTTTTAACCCACAGTTTTTAACAAATGCACAACCTTTCCAACCTTGTCAGAAAGCACTTAAGGATAAAATAAAATTATCTATCTTTTATAAAATTGTTCATAAACCAAGAACTTTAATTTCTACATGTTTCTAGAATAACTGCTTTTGAACACTATTTGTTTATCTAAGCTTTTTAAAATACAGTTTAGAAGGAGTTTTGAGGAGCATAGATTTGTTTGTACCATAATACATGAAACATTTTTTAAGACTACATTGGAGAAATACTGCATTTCTAACTTAAAGTGAGAAGTAAACAGGGGTTATCTTTAAATAAAAGAGAAACAAGATTATTTGTGATTCCCCAGTTATTTCAGTTATCTTCCTAGATAAAAAGTACCTTAATTTTAAAGCAATATATAGAGATAAAAATGTACAAGATTGTAAAGGACAGATTAAAAGTGATGTCTTAGTTACTGAATATGACAAATTTTTCTTTGGGAAATCAAAGGTTTTAAGCTGCCTGAGTAAGTTTTTACCCAATAGAAAGACTGGTGGGTTCAAATCCTCACCCAGGAAACCAGCATGTTTGCATTTTTGCAAGTCAGCTGCAGTGATTCTTAGCAGAATTTTCTGTGTCAGAATGTCTGGTAAAGATTGCCTTTGGGGTCATTTTACATGTGGAAGAGTGGCATTAGCAGAAGCAATTGTAGCAAGAAATAGTAGAAGCAATTAGTAGAAGATATTGTGATATATATGTAACTGTGTACATATAAAGCCAGTCCTCCTAGACCAACATATGGCCAAGGAAGATCCATCATTAGTTAGTCTGTAGGGTCAAAAGATGTCCAGACTCTGAGGGGACTACCAGGCTCAACTGGCTCTGCCCAGCTCCTCGTCAGCCCTGCCTGTATCCCCAGGAGCCCTGTTTCAGCTTGGCAAACCTTCTGTGTAATCATATCCTGGTTGTGCATGCTTGTGTGCTTCTGGAGGATAAACAGAAATTTCATGCTCTGACCCCAAAATCTGTATTTTAATGAGCTGTTGAAAAGCCAAAGTTTCTTCCTGCAATATGAGGTATGCTGGATAGCATTGCAATGGGACAGCTGTTTGTAAATTTTAGGAGCATTGTTCCCAGCGCAGGATAGAGCTGCCTTTTCTTCCTAAGCTAAGTAGTCAAGAGAGAGAGAAGACAGATGGCTAAAATAGATTTCTTCTCTTTAAAGCTTTCTGAAGGAATTTCCTCTTGCCAGTGTTTACAGGACCTCAGGAGAGATGGTGGCTTAACTAAAGGTTTCCTTTACACGGGCTGCTCCCTGTCTGAAGGAAACACAGCATACAAGACCTGAGGTTGAATGTTTCAGTCCCATGTTTTGAATTCCACTATAGTAATGGCAGAGCTTTCAGTTCTTTCAAACGGGATTTTGTGTCTGTAAGTAGAATCACACAGAACCACAATATCATTGAGGTTTAAAGGAACCTCTGGAGGTCAACTTCTTCTCAAGCAGGCTGCCCAGAACCATGTCCAAACAGCTCTTGAATATCTCCAAGGATGGAAACTCCACAACCTTTCTGGGCAACCTGTACCAGTGCTTGGTCATCTTTACTGTAAAATACTGTTTCCTGATTTTCAGAGGGAATGACCCATGTTTCAGTGTGTGCTCATTACCTCTGATCCTGTCACTGGGCATCACTGAGAAGAGCCTAGGTCTGTCCTCTTTGCCTCCCCTATTCAGGTATTTATAGGCATTAATGAATTCACTTCTGCTTTCCAAACAATCCCAGCTTTCTCAGCCTCTCGTAGAAGAGGTGCTCCAGTTATTTAATGATGTTTGTGTACCTTTGCTGGACTCTTTCCAGTATGTCCATGCCTCTCGTGTACTGAGCAACGCAAATGCAGTAGCTACAATCTCTGCAACACAAAAAGTGTTCCTATGAAGATGTTGACTTTGGCTATAGCACAAGGTAGGATGGAATGGCTGATTCAAAGAAAATGCTCTTTGAAATATGAAATTATTACAGCACATCCAGAGTCGTGACAACATTCAGTATATGCAGGAGCTAAAACACCTTGGTTTTCATACCTTAATTTCTCTTGATGAGTTAAGATATTAAAGTAAATAGTCATGGTTGACATGGTCAAAAGCACTTTGAAGTATTTTCAGAACTTTAAGATAATTTGAAAATATTCACTGTTTGAGATTCAGAATGGATCTTTACTAGAATGTCACGAGAGATTTCAGTCACACCAGCAGCTTCCATGGAGAAAACTTCCTGGTGTGTCAATGTGAGATTACTTTCACATGTGCCAAACTGAACAGCCAAAATTTACTTGTAAGCATACTAAAGTAAATAGGTCACCATATACTTTCACACAGTAATGTGGCTATGTTTGCAGTGAAAATTTTATACAGATAATTCTATTATGACATTTATGATAGCTAAAATTAGATTTTAGTTTTAAATTTGTTAGAATATCTATTTAGGAAAAGAAGGGAAAAAAAGGAAGATAAGTAAGACTATTCAGAACAAAATGCAGAGAATATAGAAGCATTCAGCAATACATTTCATTCAGTCATTTTGTGAATAGAAAGAAGGTACAAGAAAAACTGCAAGAACACCACAGACTTAAAGGAAAACAAAACCAAACCAAGACAAATCAAGGTGGAAAGTATGATTGCATTGTGGCCTCTGGACTTCAATTTCATCTTCTGGTAAGATTACATATTGATGAAAACACAGGTATTTGTCCACTGAAAATGAGCTAATGGCTCATTCAGACTGCATCTGCAGAGCTACTGGGAGTCACAGCAGAGTGGCTACTCTGCTGATCCTCAAGCCACATTAAGGGGTTGCAGAGAGCTGCAGCACTGTTTCTTTTTGGCTGTTAATATCTCACTAAATTCATGATATAATACATTGAAACAAGCTGTATCTTATATAAATAAATTCAGTAATTTCATTTTGCATGGCAATTACTTTTTAATATTAGTTTCCTTTGTGAGCCATCAAAATTATGGTTTGACAAAACTTACAGCCTTTGATAGCCAAAGCATTTTTGCTCATGAGAAGTGGGTGATGTCTATGTTTCATCTGATGTTGTCAAGAGATAAAGCAATATGAAAGGAGATATAGGAGTTAAGAAATTTAAAAAAATAGGAATATCTACCTAACGGAGTTTTTGTGAAGAATAAAAACAAAGCAAGTTACCAGTTTGCTTAACTTTTGTAATCTCAGTTAGTAGTACATTGAAGAAAAAAAGGTTTTTTGAATGTGTGCAGTAAGCAGTGAGTACAAAGGACTGCTTCAAATGCTGGATATGGTGAACTTTGCATATATTTCTAGAAAGTAGAGAGATTTCATGGCAATTATAGAATGTATTCTTTACATATTTTCTGTAATCAAAAAGACCCTGAAATATATATATGTATTTACCATACATACTGTACATATTAGCATAATGCAAAATTTAGAAAAGTGAAATGGAATCAAAGTATCTTTTAGTCACAAAAGGTCAAGGTTATACTGACATGGTCCAACTTTTCTTTCTTTTATGGTTCAATTTCAAAATCCAATTCTGATAAAACCTCTGTTACAGAAAGACCTGAGTCAGTGGGATGTGATTAAGTTCATTGTCTTGTCCTCTTACCATGCGGAGACCTATTCAAATGACAGACTGTGTTATGCCTGGAAGACTTGCATTCCTGCATTCCTGATTGTGCTGCAGTACTGGCCTGTTGGACCATTAATGTATATTTACTGAATCTCAGAAATTTTAAGGTTAAAAAAGACCTTTAAGATCATCTTTACACCTCAGATTTTGTCTCTGACACCAATATAATGTAAGTAGACTAAACTATAATTTTTGTAACAACTGCCTTTTAAAAGGAATTAATTCATACTTCCTTTTCCCTCAAGTTGACTTCCAGTGCAGCCACTCTGAAATGCCATAATTTGTTGAAACTGCCCATGTGGTCCATTAACGAGTCTAAACCAAACAGTTTGCTAATGGCACTGAGCTTTGTTGGCTGTTTTTAATGAATATCTCAGCTATTGTGTGATAGTCTCCCCACACTGATCACAATGTTGTCTCCTTTGTGTCTTCGGCAGCAGCTGTGTTTGTCCTCTCTGGGATTCTTCATTCCAGTGCATGCTATTGATGATCATTTTTTTCTGGAGTAGGCATGTAGAATAAATGAGCTCCGCTGTTCACTTTTTCAGTCATAATCTTATTATGTAGATCTACATTCATGAGGTATATTCCCTGCTTTGTAAGAGAGGTTACAAAAACTTTTACGTAGAAGAATAGGCACTTCAAATCAGCCTTTGAAATAAGAATTCCTGCTTATGAGACTAGGCATGGCTGAGTGAGAGTCTGTGCAGTTCTGGGGATATGGGTAGGGAAAGATGTTTTTATTGATCTAGTGAGGAGAGAACCTCTGGAAGCTTTTGTGTCAATATTTCGTTCTTTGACATCATTTGGACCATTTCACAGACAGTGAAAAAATTAATGTGGTTTAAAACTTGTGTGCTTTCTGGTTTTTTTTTTTTTTTGCTTACTTTGGAGTAGTTTGCTGCAAATACCATGGCAGAAACTGTTTAACTTCATCGTAGATATAATAATCTTTCTTATGCATTTCAAAGATTCTAGTGTTTGAAGTTTTCTATTGCTTTTTTTGTTTCTTAGTGGATGAAAGGCAGATTGGTTCCATCACCCACAGAAAGGAATATGCTTGTTTCCCACAGGTTTGTATCTGGCTTCTCCATTGCCTGACATTAACAGTCAGTCCAGAGACAGAAGGGGAATCCCTTCACTGACAACAAGACAAAACCTGAATTGTTGGATTGAACATCTTGCACCTCTGTGTCTGTGCATGTTCAAGGCCTGACAGTATTGGCAGCTGGTCACCACTTTGTAACATCTTCTGGATTAAAGATGAGGGAAGAAAGCTTCTCATCCTACTATGGCCCTCAGATTATCATTCTTTATTGATTTTTCAGGTAATCAGTAGTGAAGTTGCAACAAGAATTCCAAGGGTAATCAAGAGAGACTTCATGGACTTGGAATGACTGGGTAAGTGATCAGGAGCACAGGCAGTGGCTCCTCTGTCTTTCCAGTTTTACTCCAAAAAGGACATTGAGGTGCTGAAACATGTCAAGAGAAGGGCAGTGGAGCTGGTAAGGGGTTTGGAGCACAAGTCTGATGGGGAGAAGCTGAGAGAGCAGGGGTTGTTTATCTGGAGGAAAAGGAGACCTTATTACTCTTTCCATCTGCCTGGAAGGAGGTTGCAGTCAGGTGGGGGTTACTTCTCCCAAGTAACAAGTGGCAGAACAAGAGAAAATGACCTCAAATTGTGCCAGGGGAGGTTTAGATGGGATACTAGGGAACATTTCTTCACTGAAAGGGTGACTGAATTGATACAAGCTGTCCCAGGAAGAGGTGGAGTTACCATTCCTGGAGGTTTTTAAAAGACATATAGATATAGATCTGGGGGACCTGGTTTAGTATTGGACTTGTCAGTGCATTGGGTTTGATGCTCTGAAGGTCTTTTCCAACCTAAATAATTCTCAATAATTCTATGAATCATCTTGTAACAGTAAGTCTCATCTTCCTTGAAAACTATCATCTGTATGATATGCTAATGATATCCAGAAACAGTGTATTTTGAAGCACTTAAAGGCAGGTCATTAGATTTACTGCTGTTTTAAGAAATGTTTTATTCAGAGTACACCCACGTAATTCATTATGCTGCTTTTATGTCTTCAGCCAAATCTATCTCTCACTATTCAATTCACCAATGAGATATTTCTCAAGTTAGTGGGAAAAGTGCCTGGAGAAAAAGTCAACCCCCCCACCTCTCCAAACACCATAAAAGAGAAGTATGTAAAGATACTGATAATTATTTATGTTTTGTGCTATATTGGGCTTTCAGAAGCCAAAAACAACCCCAAAAACTCAAAGAGAACTTTGTACAAACAACCGTAATGGGACATGTTCCAAAAAGGAAAAATTGCAAATGGAACAGACATCAATATTCACATGATTCTTAAGAATAATATTATGTGTTTCCTTCCAAAAAATTCTATTCAAGGAATCAAAGGTCATATACTGATGACAAGTAAACAAAAATATTTTGGTATTAGGCAATGTTATAACTACATTGCTATTTAAGAATTAAATAGAGAAACCAAGTTTAATTTAATTCCCCAAGTTTAAAAAATGGTTATTAATTCACTGGGGGGTTCTGAATTGCATTTTTGGAAATTGAACAAAACTATTCTCAGATTCATGATGACTATGAGCACACTCTGCAGTTTCATAATATACTGTTAGAGAAAGTCAGCCAAACATGTCTAAAAATTTCTACAGAAAGGAAACTTTAGTTTTGTTAATAAGACAACTTAAACTCTGTTTAAGCTTAACTTCTTCTTTAATTTAACTTCTGTTTGACTTTCTAAATTTCTTGAAGACCCTAAAGATTTCTAAGAGAAATAACAATTAATATTTTGCAATGGGAGGAAGACAGAGCTGGGAAATGATGGGAGGTCTACAAGGAGGAATTCACTTCACCAAACACACTTTCTTTAGCAAAGACCTGAATGCTGAGAAAAACTGAAAATGACATGGACTATCTGAGCAACAGTAAAAAACATTAAGGAAAAGAACATGAAATTGGAAAGAAGTTTCTTTTTTTTTACCTGTGCATGTGCATATATATATATATATATATGTACAGCACCATGTAAGACTTTGTGTGTTTGGAGGTGTACATACAGCCAGACGCACAGAAGCCTGGATTTGCCTCCTTCTTTTGAGAAGAGAATGACCTGAAATATTGAGTCACAAGGCAGTAATACCTGCTTTAAAGAACCTGGAACTGTAGTAAGAATAACTATGTTATGTTGCAATGATGTGTTGTTCCATGGGGCAAAAGAGAAGATGCTCTTCAGAAGACACTGGAACTTGAAATACTCTCCTTTTACTCAGCCATATATTATGACAAACTTTTAGGGACTTAATAATTTTGAAGTCTTCTGTCTTTGTTTCATTTTTCATTAAAAATGGCAATTAGATAGGAATGTCTATGAACTACCTCTTTGGAACACCAGGCTAAAATATAGACATAAGATGTGTAATTTTTGCACTTAAATGGAATAAAAAAATTTCCAATGAAAAATTAACAATGTTGAGAAGAATGTTTTAAACCTTGGAAGTAGAAACTGATAGAACTTGACCAATCAATTTTTTCTAAATTATTTTAAGTGCCTTATGTTTGAAATTTACAGAGAATAATTAAAATTGTGGCAGCAAGAACTTCAGATCAGTGATTAGAATCCCCCAATAGCTCTACAGGTGAAATATAACCCAGTGACCCTTCTCCAGTGATGTCTTTTGATATGGTTCTGCCTTTCAAATAGTGAAGATTCAAAAGTCTAATAACTTAGGAGAGTTGTTCTGTATTTCTAAGTAATCAGAAAGGGAGATAATATTTTTATTTGATTGTTACTTAAAGTAATTCAAGAAGAACTCTGTAGCAATTTACCTTTTTAGACATTTTAAAGGTTCAAATAATGTGCTAAATGTTTTGTTTGAGAATTTACAGAAGAAGCAGTTAATTAGTAGAAGCATATAATTATCTTTTATTCCTCGAGAAATATCCATACATTCTGCTGTTTTTAGAACAATAAATTAATATCCAAATAGTCAGTTCTACATAACTCAGTATACTGCCTTGTTAAGGCAGTAAAAAATATTAAAATGTTATGACAGATCTGTAGTGCAAACTCTGGGCAGTAGCGAAGGCCAGATTTGTCTACAGTAGAAACAGATGAGAATAAATAATGTGCCGTCTAGAAAAACAAAAAAGAAATTGAGCAGTGTGATTAAAAAAAAATTATTATGGTCTCCAGTCATTTGTTTTAATATCAGTTATTTACTTTCTGTCTCAATTGTCCAAATAGAGCAAATTTCAAACTACCCAGTGAGAATAATAACCAAAAGGATGCCTTAGTGCACAAAAATTGTGAGACAAACAAGACACAAATGCTAACTAATGAGTATATATTTTTATTATCTCAAGTCCACATATCTATCCAAATTGGCTTTGATGTTGACACTTGAAACAACTTGGTTTGCACAGAGTATTAGTGATTTGCCAGTACTTTGTTTCTAAATATCTCAAGACTGCCAATTGAAAACTATCAACTAATCCAAATTCAATTTTCATGTTTTGGATTAGGCAAGTTAGCACTTGGTCCATGGTCTGCTGCAGACTGCTCTGGAACAGGGTGAAAGAATAAGAAATAATAGATGTTCTGATTTTTTTTTTAACTTTTTCCTGTGCCCCAGCAGCACAGAGAAAGAATATCTGTGAAAGAAACAGACACCCCTCACCTTGGTTAGTCTGCCTGTAAAAAGCTGTAAGATTGGAGAGGTTTGCAGTGGGTTGTCAGAAGGAAATATGAAGGAAATGGGTGGATGATGGGAAAACATGAACTGAAGCCTTAATGAGAAGAATAATCTCCTAGAAAGATCTGATGGTGTATCTCTATGCTGTTTTTTTGTTGTTGTGACAAGGGCAAATTTAATTCACGAGTAGCTACGTCAAAGTTCAGTTCACAGACAGCTCTACAATCCTTACTTTTACAGTGAGGCAGGAACAGAAGTGATAAAGTAGCAAAAGGGGGAATAGCCTCTGCCTTGTGGTGGGGGCTATTGTGCAGGGCCCTGCACAAGAGGCACATTGTGGCTGTTCTCAAATGAGAAATGGGGCCCATGTTTCCTGCTCTTCGCTTTGAGTTGAATTGAATCCAGCTGTAGTATTTCAAACAATTTTATTCAGCTTTTCTTTTGATATGGATAATTATCTGGAGAATCACTGAAATGTTTTAAACCATTTTAATTTGACAAGACATTGTGTGCTAATTGCTTGTAGAGATTACTTGTATTTAAGCACCACTATTGTGTGTAGCATATGTGGTAGGTGGCCCCACACTTTCAGGTGCTCCTTCACAACCTCATGCACAGCCACTGATGCTTCAAGGTGTACCTGCCTCAGCCCAGACATAACCACGGCCATAGATGTTTTGAGAAGCACTTGCTCTGGTGTGGAGCAGGTGCCACACATTATCCATGGCCACAGACACTTCGGGGTGCCCTGCCCCTCTGTGGACTCATCCACAGGTCACAGCACCTTCAGCTTGACTTCACACTGGGTTTCCAGCCTCTCCAGCTCAGCAGCACAGGCACAGCAGTGATGTCCTCACCATCTGCCAGCCTGGACACATCACAATTGTTATTATCAAAATGTTCTCAGGCACAATGGAGTAAGACAAGAAGAAGTGAAAGCAAAAAAAGAGCCACTAATGAGCACTAGACTAAAACATAGCCAGGCCAGCAGGTCCCATAGCAAGAACAAGAGCTTGGAAATTAATATCTAAACAGCAACACCAATTGTAAATTTGATCTAGCACATTCCAATCAAATCTTATCTTGAATGCTTTGAGCCCCACATTATTTTCCAATAAGGAATGTTGTGGTTTAACCCCAGGCAGCAACAAAGCATGATCTAGCTGCTCCCCCCTCCCCCCCATCACTGGGATGGGGTAGAGAGTCAGAGGAGTAAAGGCAAGAAAGCCATGGTGAAATAAAAGTTTAATTAGATAAAGCAAAAGCTGTGCATGCAACCAGTGCAAAACAAGGAATTCTTTCAACATGTCCCATCATCAGGAGGAGGTTCAGCCATCTCCAGGAAAGTGGGGCTTCATCATGCGTAACAGTGACTTGGGAACACAAATGTCACAAAGGGTCCCCTTGGACCCTTTCTTGTTTTTCTTAGCTTTATATTTTTGGGCACAGAATAGCATGGTATAGGATATCCCTTCTGTAGTGGGCCCCAGCGTTCCCAGCCGTGCCCCCTCCCAGCTCCTCAAGCACCCCCAGCCTGCTCACCTCTGGGTCAGTGGGAGAAGCAGAAAAGGCCTTGACTCTGCATAAACCCGGCTCAGAAACACAAACGTATCCCTGAACTACCAACACTGTTTCCAGCACAAATCCAAACCACAGCCTTATATTAGATACTGTGAAGAAATTTAACTCTGTCATCTCAGCCAAAACCAGCAAATGACATTCAAAGGAATTTAAAATATCTACCATGTCTTTTTTGTATTGTAACGTACAATTCACTGAAAGCACCCAATTTCAGCTAAACTTCTATTGAAAAATGCTTCTCAGATCCAGGATGGAGCTTTATATCTCAGTAAGATCAACCCTGTCTACTCATCTTCATGTAGAGTCTGGTCACTGTGGTTCACTCATGCCAAACATTAGGACTCAAGTTTCTGCTTTAAAGAGTCTACCACATCCTAGAGGATGATACTGTTCCTAAATCACTTTGTGGTTTCTCTTGCCCACATTCAAACCAAAATAAAAGTATTAAAAAACCCAACCAACCAACAAACTAAACCTGCAAATGTCATTAAATTATTTCAATCATGGGTCAAAACCCGGTAGGCTGAGGTTTCTAAGGCCATGTTTATGCCAGTATTTCAAAATGGCACTGAACTGCTCGCACCCATACCTTCAAATACTGCAAAACTGAGTGGCTACCTCCACACCTGTAACTGGAATTGGGCCCCAACTCATGCCAGTCCATCAGTTGTGGATGGGAGAGGGCTGTGTGCCCCCTGCTGGGGTTTGGTTTAGCTTTTTCAATAATAAGAGTATCTTGTTTTCTTGCTTGAGGATTTTGCTTATTACTGCAAAATTCCCAAGTACAGACTAAAAATGTCTTTGTACAAGAAATTTGCTAATCTCCCAAATTTATCAAGCAGACACTGAGAAAAATGGTGCACTTTTGTTAAAAGGTTCCATGCAGATTTTCAAACTCTGGTTCAATTTATTTCTTTCACTTTTGAGCTGAGATATGAAATACATCTAAACTAGGAAAGTTGTCTGAATATTTTAAACAATTTTCCAATATTTACTGAGAAAGTAATATAATTTCTTTCACTGACCTTTTTGTGTGTACTTTCCATTAAAATCTGAGGATCAAGTGGCAGTGATTATCTAATGTGAATGGTCACAAAAATATAAACAACAGTGGAAAAGTGGTTTAATTCATACTAGTAGTAGTGCTCATGTATAAACCAATCAAAAAAAATAGAAAAAAATTGTCATTTTTTATCATTTAGAAAAAAACCCTACCATAAACAGTCATCTTTTTGTATAGTCCATCCCCTTTCTCACAGAGCAATTATGGAAAACTGTTCCCAGAAGAGCTAGTAAGGAATTTCTTATTGTGATCTTCCAACATGTTGATGGGAGAAAGTGGTGCATTCTCGTTTGCATCTTTTCACAGAATCATGGAATTGTTATGGTTGGAAGAGACTTCTGCGGATTGTTGAGTCCACCCCAAGGCAGGGTACATAGAGCAGGTGACCCAGGAATGTGTCCAGGTGGCTTTCTGGGTTTTGAATGTCTCCAGAGAGGGAGACTCCACAATATCCCTGGGCAGCCTGTTCCAGTGCTCTGCTACCCAGAATGTAAAGAAGTTCTTCCTCATGTTGTGGCACAACTTCTTGTGTTTTAGTTTATGGCCACTGCTCCCTATGCTGTCACTGGGCACCACTGAAAACACTCTGGCACCATCCTCCTGGCACCTGTCTTTGAGGTATTTACATGTGTTGATGAGATCCCCTCTCAGTCCTGTCACCTCCAGAATAAACAGGCCCAGCTCCCACAGTCGCTCCTCTGAGAGATGCTGCAGACCCCAAAATTATTGTCCCTGCAAAAACTCTTGGAGAGGGACTTCAGAGATGCTACTTGAGATGTTTCCAGTTTGGACTGTATGTTATAATCTGCCTTTAAAGCAGGATCATGGATCTTTTTCCTCTCTATATAGCAAAACTGGCTATACTGGCAGTATAACTTTCCCTGGGCTGCTGTCTACTGGCATTCATTGTGAACCATGGAGCATGTCTGAGTTCAAAGTCCTCCATTGACTTGAGGTGGCTTTTGGTCAGGCTTAGAGACACAAAATAGAACAACAGTGGGGAAAAGGAACCCTTCACAACCTGCTTGTCTCTACTTCAGAATAAATTATTCATTGTGAATCACTCAACCTGCCTTGGTAGGCAGCCTTTCATAGCGTAACAACTTTAAATGAACTGCTCCCCTTCCCTCCTCCCAAAAGTGCCACCAGCTCTTAATGCATAGTGACACTCAATTAACATGATAGGCACATGACCTAAATGCTAGATACGGCCCACTGAAGAGACCAATTTTTTTTAAATACTTGTGAATATTTTATAGATATTCTTCCTTTTCCACAATCAAAAGGGAAAAAGAAATGTTCCAAAGCATTCTGTGTGCATTAAAGAAAAAAAAAAAACAGAACCAATAAAAAAACCAGAGAGGGAACATGCTCACTGTAAAGCAGTTTAGCTGATGGTATTCTCTTTGAAAATAGCACTACCTACCTGCAGGCAGGTAGAGTGCAGAGATCACTAGGCTATTAGCTGTTCCACAGTGAAGTTGTCCTTTTTCTGTCTTTGCATTAAGAACTATAGTCTAAAATTTCTGGAATTATGAAAATAATCGAAAAAACTTTCCTTAAGCACTTTCAATTTCAGTCATTTGTCATTTTCATATAACAAGCTATTTCATGGGAAAATTCTAGAAGAGCTTTCAGTTTAAGGCTTTGAAGTTGATACTTTCCCCCTATCTAAAATACAGTTTTGTATACTGAATTTTGTTTGGTTTGCAATCTCTTCCTCTTCCTTCCCCTTTCTCCCCCCTCTCTGCCCTTTTATCTCATATATCTTCTGTCCTCTTTATTGCCACACTGTAAATGTGAATGGTCATGTTCTTGCATGCCAGGACTTAATAATTTGCCATTATATCATGCAAACACTGCTTTCACTTAGCTCACAGCATACTTAACCCCCCTCAGTCACCATTTCCTATAGACAAAAGCAAGGGAAACATTCTACTGACCCTAACAGTGTATGAAAACAGACTTGGATTTTACAGGTTTGAACAGGTTAGTGCAGGGCTATTACTCTAGCTGAATGTAAATACCATCAATCATCTTTACAGTTTTCATCCACTGTGATTCATCAGGCATTCTTTCTTTCTTTCTTTGCAGGCACATTTTTTATCCTCTGAACTTCTCCTGGGTAAGCTCACCTTGGCCTGTGGGGTGAGAACTTTTGTCTTTGAGGAATGCAGACCTTTATTCCTCCTTCCTTTTTGCAAATGTCTAATGGGTATTTTCTAAGGTGGGGTAGAATCGTACAAAAACAAATAGCTGATAAGTGGCTATGGGGAAGATGTCCTGAACACCATACTGGATGGACTCCTGGGAGAAGAGGTCCTGCCTACTGCCAAAGACTTCCTGTAGCCCCAGGCAAGCAATTTAGTTGCTCTGTTCATCAGAGAAATGGAAGATGAGATTCTGCTTCAACTTCTAGTTTGTCTAGACTATGAGGACTCTAGAGTGGCCACTACATTTACATACATTTCCCAATATGCTTGTGTTCCCCACAGCTTAGTCTGCATCCCAGTGTTAATTACAATGGTGAAGATCAGGCAGAAAAGAGAGAATTTGAAAATACTTTCTCTTGATGCTTCATCTCCACAATCTCAGATCACAGTTCCAAGCAGTCTCCATTCTAACACTTCTGTTTTCTCAAATAATATTATTAATTTGTGACTGAAGTCACTATCACAATGCCACAGCTCATGACGATTTTCATTCTGCATTGTGGCTTCAGTGAAGCAACATGGGTTTGCTTGACTTAAAATCTTCCAGATTGGCAATCTACAAGAAACTGATGGAAAACTGCAAGTGTCCCTCCCTGAGGCAGCCAACCAGGAGACAGTGACATTTGGCACACTAGCACAGCAGTGCACAAAATAGATTTCATGTTTCTCCCCATTGATTTCCCATCTGAAGCTACTAATCCATCCCAGCTACTGTTCCAATGCCACCACAAGAATGTGCAGTTATAGACTCTCAAGCAGAACTGTTTTCCTCAGCATGGATCTTGTTCTCTCAGAGCTGACACTCTTGAATCAGATGTCACTTTTCTTTGTAGTTCTGTTTGACAGATTTCATTGCTTTAACAACTAGTGTCCAAAAGTTTAATCAAATGACACTGATTAATTTATTGAGGATAGTCTTCCTATAAAACTGCCAGCTTTCAGCGTGTTACAGCACCAATCTGGCCGTTTTGGAGCCACTGGGGTTGATCCTGGGCTCCCTTACACTCCTTCAGAATAATGTGAACTTTAAATTGTTGTAAAAGTTTTTTCAGAATTTTACAACTTCAAGGCAACCCTATTTATGTACATAGACATTTGTGTGACAGTTGTTTGCCTTCTTTTTTTGGACTGGAGAAAATAGTTCTTTCCCTGTTGAAATATGTTTTCTTCCTTCTGTTTTGCAGAACATCATCTCTTATAGATGATCTGTGGAGTGTTTTTGAAAGCACATACTAACATGCAGTTTTAGTTAATCATCCATCTGGAAGGGCAGAAATAGGTACAATAGTGTTAGCAAAATCATATCATTTTGAGGCTGATCCCTAAGAAGGTTGGATAATTCAATACATCAGCCTTTTTAAAATATTTGAGATACAATATTTGCTCTTCTTATTGTTTATTATTTGCATTTCTGAAATTAAAGTTGGTGTGTACTTTTCCCTTCATTTAGCATGTGATGAGAATTTTGGTGGAGGTCCCTGCTTGCTACACCCAAGGCAGGAGGCACTAATTTTTTAAGGCTGGGGTACTGTGAAACAAGATCTAGACAAGATTTCTGTCTTTGTCTGTCTTTGGTGTCCCTTGTAAGGTTCTAGCAACACTTTGCATCTCTTTGGAGAACTGGCATTTCTCATTCTGTGGCTTTTCTTGTAGAAAACAAAGGAAATAAAATAAAAAGAGCAGTAGGAAAATCAGACTGTGAGTCTTTATGTTCTTAACTGTGGTTCCTGGGTTTGTATCACATGCCAGCCATGGAACAGCTGTCAGGCAGAGCAATCAGATCCGTGTTAGAGGGTGCATCACACTGCCTTTCCCTTCCCTGTGCAGCACTGGCTTTCCCTGACTCACCAATGAATGCTGTGGCTGCTCTTTCTCCCTCACTATGCTCCTCTGCAAGCAGCAGCACTTGGGTGAAGTCTGCTCCTTGAGTATCTGCACATCCCAGCCCAGCATCACTGCTTCTGCTTCACCACCAGATGCATCTGGGAAACCTTCCCCTGCACTGCAGTCACCAGCCAGGACAAGATCCTCTTGAGGTGGCTGCTGAGCTTCTTAGGAAATCAGGTTGGCTCCTGAAGGCAGGAAGAAAATTAAAAATCATGGAAACATCTCCTTTACTTTGTACCTCCCACCTACATCAAATCTGCTTGGAGTTTCCCCAGACCCACCACAGATCTCTGAGTCTCTTGTGCTAGTGCTCTGTTTGCAACTTGTCATTAAACCTTTCTGAATACTTCTCGGGGATCATACCAGGGGCCTACTTCTCTCAGTACTGCAGAGTTTATTTTTTTGGTATTACAGGTAAAAAATATTTTGTTCTTGAGACAGCAGTTGATGGTTTTGCCTCTGAGAAGCTGTGAGTGAGGTCTGTGCCATCATATAACCTGGATCCTAAAACCTAGAAACATTCCTAAGGATCCCTATGGAAACATGCCTGTGCATGTTCAGGGGTGGACCCTGACTGACAGACTCCACCTTGAGTGCATGTTAGCCCTCCAGGATTTGGGACACACAGAGCAATTTGCAGACCTTCTAAAAGCAATTATTCCTTCGGTATTGTAAGAAAAACACATAAATAAATGAACTACAGAACATGTCTGCACAAAGAATATTCACTTTTTAAAGATTTTTTTATTGCACTTGAGCAATTTTGAGCTTGTGACCAAATCTCAAAGAAATTGTTGTCCTCTTCTATCTCTTCCCCACACATGTTTTATTTTCTGGAACATGAATCCTCTTTTCAGCAGCAGATCTTATAGCTGGTATTCTAAAATTACCCATATTGCTTGAATAACTCTTATGATAAATGGAGATTTCTGAGGGAAGATCTAATGACCATTCATTTCAGAGGCTATGATATCCTAGAGGACTGGCATGAAGGATAACCATTACTACATGATTGGATAACTTTTCATTTTATAAATGTTTTAGGATTGAAGGAATGAATTCTCAATGTGAAATACAACAGATTTAAGAAGGTTCAATTTACAAATTTTTTATTATGGGAGTGTATTTCCAAGGATGTGTTCAGTCTGAGTAGGTTTAGCTTTGTTCTTTTTGTGAATACTTCCTCTTCAGCCTTTTTGTTTTGCCATTCTGTTCTTAAAAATTTCTATTATTTGTTAACAAATATTTTTATCCATTATGCAACCTTTGCAGATCTTATTTTCTATCTCTGTGAGGGAGAAGAGTAATAGAAATTGAGAGTGAAGGAAGCCAGGGAGCATGTGGGAGCTGTCTTATTCCTGCAAAGACAACTAAGACTAGAAGCATTGCCAGGTTAATGATTTAAGGCTCAGGGAACTGAAATGCATTCTCATAATGTTTGCTGGGCTACTATATTTTGATAAACAAACTACCCTGATGACAGAACTTCAAATTTGATCATTAAACCTTAAGATGACTTATTTCATCCTGTGGTGACTACTGCCACTTTAGGAATAGGGTCAATATGGACTCTCCATATAAAATGTAGACATCTCGGTGTGAATTTTCCTGCAACTCAAGGCATGTTAACTCCCAAACAAAGCCATCTTTAGCAAACTGCTCAATGGAGCAGTAATTTTGTCATCAAGTGATCTGCATTAAGATCCAGTCAGATAGATGCAGGTTTTGGTTTTGAGTGGAAGTATATCCAACAAATATGACCACCTCAATCATGTTTAAAAATAGTATATTTTACATAAAAAGCTTTGTATCCGTTCCAGCGCATTTAGTAGTTCTGGTTTTTTTTTTTTTACTTCACAATTATTGGTTCAAGATTTACCCTAAGGTTTTGCTCTTACAGAATATGCTTAAAAAGTAGGAGATATCCAGGAGAAGACTATAACGTTAACACACACTGTGTACTGCTATAGGACTAACATGGAGAATGGGACAACTTCCAGAACAATATCCAGACACAGGCCCACATGACAAAGATGTTAGATGACAGCAGGTGCCACCTGCATTTAGGTCTCCTGAAAATAATTTTTTAAATTCTTTTCTTATTATTGTTTGCCCTCCATTGGCTATGGAGTCAATTCAGGAAAATAATTCAGCCCATGCTGGGATAGGATTTTACGGGTCACTCATTCACGAGTATGAGAACTATGCTGTGTTGGAAGAGGTGCAGGAGCATTGCAAAGACTGGAGCATGTTGCTGAGCATCACTGAATATTTGACAAGGATTATTTGGCTAATCCTCCCTGAAAACACGTTGGTAGTGGGCCAAGAACAAACTTTATGCCAACTTTGTCCTTTGAGCTTGAGATAGCCCACAGGCTGTTCCTAGAACTGAAGTTTTGGCTGCAAGTGATCCCAAAAGGAAATTCAGCAGCCCAAAATAATCAATGTGTAACATAGCCAAGTTAAAAGTGGCACTGTTTTATTTAGTTCCTATTTAAATATTTCTTTAGTGTATTCAGGATTTTTCTATAATTTATTTAAAAATGCATACAACTGCACTGGAGTTACAAAGAGATGAGCAAAGACAATCCTCTCCTCTAGGGGTGATTTTTAAGAGAAACAGTCACCTCCTTTTCCCCTTGGCAATGTGGGAAACCAGTTCTGCATCAGGGATATTGCCTTCTGCTTTGGGAATAATGCTTCCATTTGTTCTTTAGTGTTCTATAGGCTCTGTGATTTTAACACAAGATTTTTTTGCAAGTAATCCCAATATGAATTTCTGAAATACACATAGTAATATGGATTTGATTGGAAAAATTGGGTCTGTTCTCCTTGGTGTGAGGAGTGGAAAGATAATAGGAAGAATGATGTGGCAAACATAATTATCAGAGCAAACATTAGAGTAATAGACATTAGAGTAATTCTTGCATCAGTGCCAACATCAAGCTGTTTTCTATCTATTAAATAGTGATTTGTATGAGAAATTTAATATGAGAGATGCCCTATGGACAATGGAATTTTTTTTTCCATAGAGTGAACTAAAAATGTTCATTGAGTTATTTTTTAAAATGTTTTTCTACAAAGTAAACTGGAATTCAAACTATTTAAATCCTTAATTCTTACCACAGGAGAAATTTTTTACTGCTATGCCTGGATTCACAGTCAGTTTTCCAGCCAAGGACAAATGGATAAAGTAGTTTCCAGATTACTATAGTGTTAGTAACAAACAGTTGGTCTCATGCAATGTACTGAAAAGATAATGGGAACCAATAGCATCACAGTAAAGCCCACCTTCTGCACTACTGATTCTTGCTTTACTTTTTGGCTGAATTTAGAGCGAAAACCATTCTCCAGGTATGAAGCCAAATGGCAGAAATAGGCACAAAACAGGAGAGGAAACCAGTATTTCTGCATCCCACAAGTGCACTCTAAAGAAGCACTTGGCAAGCCAGTATTTCCCTTAGTACTATATTTCAAAAATACCTATGGATTAGGACATAAGGGAAAGCTAGGAGGGAAAAAATGTCTGCTTTGTGGATCTAGAGGAATTTAGTAGGTTTCACACTACCATGAATGCAATCAAGGTACCTTTCTTCAGCACCTCTGAGGCTTGACTTACAGAATAATTGCTGCAGGCAGATAGGTGTTATGTCTCCAGGGGTGCAAATGAGATGGAGCTGGAGTATACAAAACCTTGTAAATCAGTGTCTAAATGAAAATTTAGGAGAAGTTTAACATCATTATATGATCACCACAGCATTCCACAGTGTTCCATTGTTTGTAGGTTCTTTTCAATGTCCATGCTATATATAAACCAAGTAGATCAGTGCTTCCTGTGGTGAAGGGAAATAGCCTGTGTGGCTGGGAGCCATCTAGGCTAGACTTCTAGGCAGGCAATTACTCTGCTTGGTTTGTCACCAGTATTTTGTCCTTTCTGTGGTTTGAGACTTTAGCAGGCTCTTTCTACTGCAGTACCCTCTTTCAAAGGTATTTCCACATAACTTTCCTTTAAGACTGTTGTCATGGTTCTGCTGTTCTCTTCCTTCCCTACATTTCCCCGTCCCTTAGCCTGAGTGGATTCAGATCACATCCTCCACCTTTTTGGAGAGTGCTCTGTGCTTTAGACTGGAGATTATGTCTGCCTAACCGTAAATGGAATGAGGCAGAAAGAGGGGAAGAGAAATGTTTCAATTTTAAGGAAGACAGACTGAAGAAGAGATGCAAATGAATGAGATGCTTTTGACTTTGGAACTGGACTTTTTAGAGGTGGAAAGTGAAAGAAATGTTTTTTTCATCACTATGGAAATAAACAAGATATTTCCTCAAATCCATTATGCTTATAGCACTTGAAAATTCTTGAGTGTTTATTCCTTTCTACGAAGAACTTCAAGGAATAGCTTCACAGAGTATCATATCAGGTTATGAAATCATCTGCAAAGAATGGTGCTAGATGTTCTAAAGGTGAGTCATCTAAACGTGAAGAATCTCTGAAAAGTGTACTATGAATACTAAATGAATTTGAGGAGACTTTGTATGGTTTTCTTCAGAATCTTTGTTATGAAAACAGTGGAGCATTTTTTTTGTTTGTTAGCTTACCATAGTTCTGTCATAATTTACAAAGCTGCATACATATTGTAATTACATGTCTTAGATGTTGAGCTAATTTTGGAAGTCTTTTTTTGTTTTGGGTGAAATTTTCTGGTTTAGTAGACAAGAACATGATTTTGTTCTGATACAGTAACCATAATTATAACATTAAGACTTTTACTTATGTAGGAGCTGCAGAATGCTGATGTAGCTGTTAGATATCTCTTTTCTATTAATTCAATCCTGTTTGAATTAACACTTAATATTTAAAGCCAAATGTGACAAAAATTAAGAGGATCAGTGTGAACAACATCTATTTAGTAAGTACAGTTTTTTACTTTCAATTGGTTACTACTTGTAAGGGGCATCTGAAAAAAATTCAAGTTTTCAGAACACTGCTAGAAGAAGCTAGAGATTATCGCTTACTTATTCCTTAAAACATGTCCTGCAGAGGAAGGACTTTGTGAATGTCTCTGTAAAAGATGAAGTCCAGATAATATGTAGTGAATAAAACCCAGAGGAGGGAATGTTTGTGCTTTGGTCATGGAAAAAAACAAAGGCAATTCAAACAAAACTGGCTGAGAAAAAAACATGTTTACTGGATTTCTTCTGTTTTACCTCCTTCTTTTTTCTCAGTTCTTCCTTTTACTTTTCGCCACATTGCCTAAATACTTGCTTTACCCTTGGTTTTGACTGAGATGTCCCACAGAGCACAAAATTTGTTTTTAAATACAGACAGTTGCAGCAGATATTGGGTAGATCTGTGTGATGTTTGATGGATTTGGATACAAACCAGAAGACGATCTGTATCTAGGCATAACTGAATCATCAACATGCCTGGGAAGAGCTCTCCCATAAACAAAGCAATGACAGGGAGGGAGCTGGTGCTTAATCCAAAAAGTTCTGGGATCCTCAGTGCAAACAAAGACTGATTTGAAAAATGTGGTCAGTAGGCTTGGGTTATATAAAAATACAGCTTTTCTGGGAAGGGAAGGGAAGGGAAGGGAAGGGAAGGGAAGGGAAGGGAAGG
>QUSF01000001.1:40669392-40777085 GCA_003676055.1 Chloebia gouldiae | reverse complement strand
GAAGGGAAGGGAAGGGAAGGGAAGGGAAGGGAAGGGAAGGGAAGGGATATTTTTAGCAACTGGGTAACTGGAGCAAAGGGTATGATAGCTCTAAAACCAATGTTTACTAGTATGAGTCTCTTGCTTTTAAGGAGAGAAAGTGCATTCAAAAATATAGTTGTATGGATAAAAGAGGCCTGCTAAAACTTACAATGCACTGATTAAGTGGAATTTTAATTACTCTACACTTCTAGAAATCTGAACTTCAGAACTGATCTGAGACCTAGGGAAAGAAACAAGTTTGGGAAAGAGAGAAGCTTACCCTGGAGTGCTTAAGAACAAGTGATTACATTCAAGTGAGAAACAAGATGGGCCTGCTCAACAGGGAATAGAATAAAAAAAATTTATAATGTACACTTCAAGGGAAAGGAGCTCAGATGAAACCACTAATATCTATGATTGCTTCAGAAATCTGTGAGTGACAAGTGATGATTAAGAGATATATAGTAAAAATCTGTGTTTGCTTAGAGTTAAGATTACATCAATATTTCTTTTCCTCCTTTTTGGATTTAACTTTTGAGAAGGTTCCTGGAGTCTGTTTTTAATTCCATTTTTTCCTCTGCCTAGGGAAGACTGACTTTTACTGCTTTAAACTCTGGCCACTGATGTTCTGAGCCATTTTTGATTTTTTTTGTGTTATTAAAGGGAACCTTGAATGCCAATTTAAACCAAATGAAATTATTATTTCAAAATAATTTAAAAAACTAACCACAGATAAATGACCATTCTTCTTACCTTGTTTCAAACATTTCAGCCATGAACCCTTCTTGGTGCAGCCTAACCCTCTCCTCCTCCCAGCCTGCACACAGCCTGCAGCAGCTGGAGCAGGGTGAAAGCCACATGGGGAATGTCAGCAGATCCAAATCTCCACTCAGATATACAACAGCGAGAAGCTTCAGGGTTCTGACCCTGAGGTTCCCTGCACAGGGGCCAGTATAAGCATGTGCTTGTCCATAAAATTTTCAATGCCATAAATTCACTTTTACCCTGAAGTTTTGTCAGAAGCAGGTAAAAGTTCTTTTGTGTTCAGAGCCACACTGATTCCACAGATTTAGCACTTGAGTCTGTTCAAGAAAGGCTCTTGAGAGAAAGTGTATCCATGAGTCCCAGCATCTATCAATAAAGGAAGGACTTTTAAGGGAAAAAAATCCAAAACTCGTAACAGAGGTCCAGGATACTATTTCAGAAAAGCTAATCTCCTATTAACAATGCTGACCTAGTGGCAAAGTTAGGAAGACTCTAAATTTCTGCAGATTCAGTTCTCCACAGATTGAACCATGAGATCATATCCTGAGCAGATGGGAAGTGTACCAGACAAGAGAACATTGATTTTAGGTCACTCCAAAGTCTGATAGGTCCATAACCCATTTTCCAATGCTCTCTGCATCCCTCCTTTCATGGTTTCCCTTTAATCAAGTCAAACTTAGGACAAACCCCTCTACCATAAAAGTCAATGAGGTTTTGTCAGGAGAGCTAATCTCACCTTCAAGCTTTAATTTGATTTCTGTCTTGCTTTTTGTCTCATTTATGTTTTGTCTCAAAGCATAGAGTGGCAGCACATCAGTCCATCCATTAAGAAGTATAATTTATATGTTCTGGTGCTATAGTTTTTTAGGATTTAGAAACTATGAACATAAAACTGAAGCAACTGTAAGAGCAAGCCAGGCTCAGAAAATATCTGTTGTGGGAAAATGTTTTCAAGAGTAGTTGCATCTTTATTTCTATTCCATCTCTACTCAGAGCACCTTGAGAACACTCAAGGTCCTCTGACTCGAGGAGTCATGACTCCTCAAGGGGAGTCATGACTATTGCTCTCTGATGCATAGCAAATGTAGTTTCATGATCAGATTCTACAAGGTGTTGCTAAGTCTTGAAACTGAGCAGAGGAAAATAAAAATATGTAGAAAATATTCTTCATAGTTGCAACAAGAGCTATAGCTTGACAAGATACAAAAAAATATGTAGGTGAAATAACACAGACCTGTGAGACTCAGGGAGTCTGTAGAACTTGAGTACAATCAATTGAGAAATCAATATACCAAAACTTTGGGTATGATAGCTAGACTTAGATGAGGAGTAAAATAAGGTGTGGATCTGATTATTCTACTCTACTAATTTGAATAAACCCCTAAATCCTGAGAAAATTGATCACAAGGGTATATTTTAACATCTTTATTAATGATACTCACTACTCTTTCCCCTTTGAGTTTCTTTGTGTCACCAAAAGATAGTATAAATATATATCACTCACAGAATAGAATTTAAGAATAGAAAGAATTTAAGAATAGAAGTACCTCTCCCCTTTGCAAAGATTTTTTGGCAAGTTGAGGATTTCTACAGAAATTTTCTCTGGAAAATAAGCGTTTATTCCTGTATCAAAATACTATAATTTTAAAATTATTTTTATTTTTTTCTTGTAAGTTTTCTACATTTTTCCATGGTAGCAAAATAGTCCCTTATCTCTGTACTATAAGCCCTCAGTGATATTTCACTGTCTGACAAGAAGCAACATGGTTGCACTAAGCTCTTTGATCCTCTGATTGTATTTATTCATAAAAGAGTAACAACAAAAAAGCAACTCTCCATATGGATTTTTTGTGATTATATGGCAGATTCAGGATTCTCTTATTTTATTTGTCATACTGGACAAAGTCCTTTTCTTTCTGAAGAATATTGGACGAGATTAAAAATAATAACTTAAAATTGTGAAGTCTTGCACTCATTCACAGAGAGACCTGGATCATTCTTAAGGTATAGCACAGATTTGCACAGATTTGTTTGTTTTTTTTTTTTTTTTTTGTTTCTTTGGAACTTGTTTTGGTTTATTACAATACAAAGAGGTAAAAGACATGATTTCTGAAAAAGTGCTTTTAATACATCAAGGAAGAATAACAGTAGCTTGGGCAACATAGCAGAACTGTGTGTATATATCTGGGTAGCAGTAACACCAAAATTTAAAAAAGAAAAAGTTAAAAAGAGAAAGTTGGTATTGAAATATTTTCTCCATGATTATAACAGAAATGTGGCAATGGACAATAAAGATGGGAATTTTAATTCCATTCCTTTTCAGTGAAAGGTTGAAGGGGTCATGAATGTGCTCTGTGACAGAGCGCATAAGGAAGAAGTTACTGATTTCCCTTGATTGTGAACTACCCATTTATTGTCTCCTTGAGACTTAGAGGAACTTTCTACAGCCTTCAGTGTGACCTCCACGCTGTGTTTGCAGGGCAAAAGGGACTTGGAAATGTTATCCACAAAGAGTGCTGGGCTGGGGAGCCAGTTGCCTAAACTGTTCAGTAGGAAAGGCAAAGGACAAAGGAAAGTCATAACTCTTTACATACAGTGGCATTTCAGGCATCTGGCACAGCACTACTGAAACTTGGAAATTTGCATTTGTGGTAAGGGTAACCAAGCAAAATACATTCTTAAATAATTGCTATGCAATATTTTTGTATATCTAGCCCATAGACAGAAAATTGAAACAAATTTGGAAGCGGTCGACTAAGCAAGATCATGACTCAAAGAATTATTGTCTCCACTACGTACTGGTCAGATCTGACTCTAACTCTGACCCTTGCCCCCACATCATCACAGAAACTTGTTTTAATCAGATTTGGTGAAATAAGAAAAGTCATCTTGAAAAACTAGGCAAAGTTTTGATCCTACATATACCAAATATGTAGACAGATAACACATTTATTTGGACCAGGACTTGTACGAATGCAAATGATATGAATTTGCGTAGATAATAACTCAGTTTTATAGAGCTGTAAGCTGTGAAAAAATGTAACAGAAAAGTTAATAGAAGCATTTAATAAAGGACAGTGAGCAGGCACCATAAATCTAAGCAGAAATAGATGTCAGAGAAATGTAGGCAACAGCTCTTCTATACAGGCAGGATTCCTTAACTGCAGGGCATTTAATAATGCTATTATGCATCTAATGGCTCATACACATCCTAAAAAAAAATCACCAGCAAGTTCATACTAACATGAATTTCAAGACAGTTTTGAAAACTCTGGTAGGATTTACAAGGATTCTGAGAGCCTAAAGTAGATGGTTTAGATTCACATCTATTAGGATGCCAGGTGTCTAATTGCCCTTTTTGAGGTAAAACACCAGCAGTGGGAAAAGCTCCTCTATGATCTCCAGCTATCCATGAGCTGCTCCCTTGCATTTCATTCACACATGAGGAGGGCTTCATTGCACTTTTTGCCTCCTTTGTGCAGAGATGTATTCTGCCTTCCTTGGAGGGGGGTTGGCAGAGAAATCTAACCTCAGTCAAACAGAAATTGAGCCCAAGGGGATTCCTAGAAGATGCTTCACTGACAGCTTTGAAAACTAATGATGGAAAAATAACCCTCTTGTGACAAGTATCTGCAATTTCAGGTTATCTGTGGTTTGAGAATGGAGAGCTTGGATGCCAAAAAAGTAAGATCAAACAGGATGCCTGTCCTTTTGCCCACAGAATTCCATAAAAAACCTTTTAAGACCAGAAATTAATTGCAAGCTGAGGCAGTTTCCTCTGTTTCCTCTCAGGTCAGAAACTTTTTATTTTGCCCAAAAAAAGGTTTGTACATTGGACCATTCACTTGGCAGGACCTTTGCTTGCAGCTGAGGTTCTGTCTGCTGCTTCATAAAGTTTTGGAGGGGACCATTATAGGATCCTTATAATAAAATGTCCCTGTGGTAAGATTCTTTATTACCTGAGGGCCTATTTTTTTTTTTCATCCTTGAAATGAATAACACTCCCACTGGCATAAGCTGGGCTCCTACCTGACCAGAAATTGAATTTGAACCTTCGAGTGTGATCGCAAACAATATTGAACACATTGAGAAGGAAGGAAATGCTTATTACAAAAATACACAGCTTGTGCAGTTTTATCTCTCCCTGGGTCTTTATAAGTGTGCACACATTCTAGGATGCACACTCAGAGTGCAGAAACCTTTTATGTAACTTTTCCTCAATATTTATACAAAGATTCACTTTCTATCATACATATACTTTTTCCTTCCTTACGGCATAAAAACTCCCCAAAACTCTTTTTTTTTTCTTTTTTGAAGATCTTTTTGTATCTTCTCTCAATTTTACTGCCCGAAAGCAAACAAACACAGTAATTTTAATCTTTCAAATGACATCCCAATTTAGTTTGGGAAATGTTAAGCATGGCCTTCTCTATTGTTTTCCTCTGGATTTCCTTCAAATAACCCACTGGGGAGAGCCTGGGCTTTTTGAGGCGGACTCTTATTGCTGCTCATGGCTCAACAGGATCAGCACTGACTCCAGGACTTCTCCACAAAGGTCCTGACTTCCACAGAAGTGGGGGTTTATAAGTATTCATCATCCTTTATGATAGATAATGTACTATGCATGTCAGATCGTTCAGTGAACCCCCTGAAGGGTGGTGGGAGGAAGGAAATCAAGTTGAACTATTATGAAACCTTTGTTTTAGCAGACATACAAAGGACATTTTGAAGGCACAATAAGTGCATGTGCTGGTGAGAAGATTTAAATCTGAATTATTAATTTAAAAAAGTAATCTTCCACTTTATTTTTTCACAACACTCTAAAGTTTTACAGCAAGAAGAAGGTATTTGTTATAATATGCATCAAAGGGTTCTTGCTATAATGAAAGGTACAAAATAAATTATTCTATGATCACATTCAACATATTTTGCTTTATTCATGTTATCATTAGGGATTTCTTCTCAGGCAGCTAGATATTGATGATAGTTGTGAATATTTTATATACTTCAGTAATTTGAGTTAGAGATGTGAATAAGAAATTAATTGATAAGTATTATTATTCAAATTGAAAAGTATTTAATTAATATGCAAGAATCATCCTGTGCTTACAATATCAATAAACAGTTTAGCATTGTTAGGTGATTTCATTTCCTCGTGGTTGCCATGTTCTTAAAGGCAATATAAGGTATCTGAATACCTATGGGCAGTGCCTCAGCACAGTACAATCATTGAGACAATTATTCTTATCTCTGGAGGATGATTATCCCAAGGTACAACAGGGATCTGAATGAGGGTCAAAGCTTTTATTTTTCCTTATGTTTATCATTGGAACAAGAAATTAAAGAGGTTGATCAAAATATTGTAGAGGTGGATACTTTTTTCTTGAGACTATGTCTAATGTTAATTTTGTAATGGAGGAGTTGGATTTTCTACTGGTATAAATGATAAATCACCATCAAATCTTACTTGACCACAAGGAATTCATCCCTGTGTTTTCAAGCTGGGCATTTTCTAATATTGCTATCTTTTGATTCTGAATATTCCAACTAAGGTAAGGTAGTCAGTTCTAAAGTCTTTCAGCTGAAAAAGCTTACTTGCTTTTGCTGCTTAAGACACACTCAGATCCTGTCATCACTTTTGGTTCAACACAGCAATTTTAAGGATAGTACAGGTCTATATTATTCGCTTTCATCTTAGAGAGGGAAGAAAAAGGATCTTTATTCCAAAAAAAGAAAATTTCCAATGCATTTTTGTTGTGGTCGAAAATGACATGACAGTGTTTTTTCTCTTTCCTCTCCTATTATAAAGATTGACATGCTCATTTTCTTGCAAAACAGGCATTTGTTTCAGTAAATTAATCTGTTTTTAAAAATCTCACACTCATCATCATTCTGCTCTAGAAGCAGTGTGAACATTAAACTTTCATTACTTCTATTAGCAGAACACATATAATGCACTTCAGAAATACAATTAGCCACCAAGTCTGGCTGACAGTTATGCAGATGATTGTAACCGTTGTGAGTGTAAGTGAATGTAGCTCTTGGTAATGGGTATCTTTGAAAATGGAGGAATTTCTGCAGTGAAGTAGGAAAATTCTATGCAAGCTAAATAATTTCTGTTTTTACATAAGTCACCAGACATATTTGCAAATGTATGTTACTTAGTAATCCAAACTAAACACACCAGAATGAGCCAGAATTTTAAATGAGACAATCTTTTAATAAGAATGTCAAAAATGAAAAGCAGCTTTCATAAGTCTTCAGATTAACATATAATCTTTGAGGAAAAAAAAATTATTCTGTGGATCTATTCTGAATAGAAACATTTCCCTCGTAACTAGGTTGTTCTGGTAAATGTGGACTGAAGCCAGTTTGCAAATAAACACAAGTTGGGTGACAGATTGGAAGGAGCAAAATGGGTTATGACGTTCAGTTGCTGGTTATTTGAGGTGACAATATTATATGACTTTCTACAATGCCCCTCCCCACAAATGTTTCATAGACTTCTATATTAAAATCATTGTTTGTTACCATCTAATGTTTCTGTGTGGAATACATTTTAGTACCTCCCTTCTACGAGGCACAGAAATCCTTCTCTCTCTCCTGGTCTAAATGCATTGCACACATGCTATTGATTTCCCAGAAATGGCTCCATCAGGAGAAGCTGGTTTTGGCTCCTAAATGATCCTGGCTGTGTTGTGTGTGTCTGGCTGGGCTGGCAGTAGGGACATAGCATCATGAACAAAGTGTCTTTCCACACTGCAAAGGCCAAAAGAGGTTTGGACAGTCTATTTATTTGTTCATCTCTCTTGTACTATTTGTTTGTCTGACATCTGTGCACATTACAGAACTGTCAAGATTCCTGGAGAACACAAGTCTATGTATTTCCCATTTTAACTGTGGAATGGATGCTGAGTGGACTGCCACAGGCTGCCTCCAAGACAAAGGAGCTCTGAGCAAACAACCCTACTGCATGCTATTGCTTTAATGGTGTGATTTAGCCCTTCAGGATTTGTTAAGAGAGACATTTAGGAGTTTAAACAGCAACTTAGTAAAATTCAGAAACAAGTTTTATCTTGCCAAAAGAGTTTTAACTTCATTAGCTTCGAAGTGTCATTGTTTTATGTCTTTGTCTAGTAATTGTCTTTTACTTTGTAATTCCCTGTGAAACAAACATATTTGGGTATTGAATAAGGTCTTTGTGTGTATTTTTGTAGTTTATCTGCATGCCTATATTTTTTTGCCTCTAATATCTCCTTGGTTCTTTTAATAGTGTTTATGTATTCCTCTTTGCTATTTGCATTTGAAGACTTTTCAGCATTAACTTTTAAATGGAATCACAACTCATTTATCTTGGAATGTGTGCTGAGAAATAATCAATTGTAGCATCACTTTATTGATGGTGTTTTTAAAGTCTTCCAGAAAAACCTCTTTGCCTTGTTCTTGTTTGCCTTGCCATCATTCTGATGGGATTGATTTATGCTAAATATATGTCCTTGGGTTCCACAGGAGCTGCATTTTAGTGGTTGGCATCTTCCTATCCTTCACTGGCATTAATAATAATTTAAAAAAGGATAATGTTGCTCAAGAAAATACTACAGCCATTAGCAGAATTTAGTTATTCAGAGAAGTACAATGGAACCATTAATAAGACACTGTAATGACATTAAATACTACCCACAAAACAGGAACATTCTTATACCCCCGTGCAGATTTCAGACTGAAGCCTTGTTTGTGGTAAGAAAGAAAAACACTGAACACAAAATCAGCTTAATTATGAAGCAAAAGTATTTTCAAATTAAGAGAGGAAATAAAATTTGTGAAAGAAGGTGGAATAGTAAAATACTGTGTTCTTCTTATATTATTTTATATGTAACTTTCATTAATCTCACGGCAGAAAAATTTCCAGAGGCAAGACAAACCTTTGTAAGCCTCAGGTTAAAGTTTCCCTCTTTAAAGAGTGAAAACCAATGAACTCTAGAAAAAAAATTTAAAAATACAACAAAGCAAATGTATGCAGAATAGCTTCAAATGGTTTATTGGAATAACAGTGCAATTGCATTAAAAAAATCTAGAGACACCTCTGGGGAGACAAACCTGTGTCAGATGTAAAAAGATACAAAAATTTAAATTATTTTCAGGTATTTAATGAAAGCTCTCAACTGAAACAGGCTTGCTGAATTATTTATTGAAAAATCTAATTAGTACATCTAGCTCTTAGAGCTTGGATTTAGTCTTTCTGAAGTGACCCAAATATCTCTCAGAGAACAGCATATCAGAAGAATTCCAAAGATTGCAGAAATTGCTAAGAGATATTAAAGAAGAAATTTAATCTTTCCATGTAATATCAACTGCATAATTTCCCCCTGATCTACATTATAAGGGAAATAATAAATGCTGTATATTAAGGGGCAAAAAATTTTATCTTGTTCCATGAATGTTCAGGCTTCTGAAATTCATGAAGGACAAAACACTTTCAAGAAACCATTACTAGGGATCACTAACTTCTTCCTCTATAGATGTTTTAACATGAAGTAATGTTTTTCTAAGTATAATTTGTTGACAGAAGTGTCTCACTTTCAGAAAGCATAAGTTCAAGCAGACAAATAGGACAAGGGACAGCTTTTCCTGGTGTTGGACTTGGTCTCCTGGAAGATACTGTGTAATGCCAGTAAGAGGGAGAGTCACCCCACTATTAGTCATGATGCCTGGAACCTTTTAGTATAGCTTAACAGAAGATTAGAACTCTGCTTAAGGAAGGTGATTTTCTTCATGAAAACTGGACTTGTGCTGACTTTCCTTACATCCTGTGGAAAAATATGTGTATATGTGCTTGCAAGAAGGCAAGAAAGGGAGGAACTACTCTAAAAAGTAACATTTAGTTGGAAGAAAGATACTTGTCAGAAGTGAGTTCTAGGAAAGAATCTGAAAAAGCTAAAAAAGCTGAAATGGTCGAGCAGAGTTTTTTCTATAATCCAGTGAATGCATCATTTAAAACATTAATTGCCAGATTAATGAGAAAAAGAGACAATAAAAAGAGAACACTGGCTAATCATGTTTAAATCACTGAGTCACATTCAAGCATCATAATCACAAGTAAGTTACAGGTTCAAGAAAATACTGTATTTCCAAGACACCAGTATCTCCAAGATATCTATAGAGGCAGTGATATTATTTACAAAATAGATTTTTGGGTTTTTACTCTTAGAAATGTGCCTATTTTAATGATAGATTCCCTTATTAGCTATCTGAAGAGGATTTCCCCCAGTTATAGGAAGTCCCTGTACCACAGCAGATTAAAAAATTGCAAAGAAAGATTCAGCAGCTTAAAATTGTAGTTCCCTCTCTCAAAGACTATAAAACCAAGGGGTCTGAAAAATTAACTCTGTTAAAGCTGTGAGGGGAGTGTGGGGACTCAGGTCCCTGTTATCCCTCAGGGAGATCTGTTATCCCTCTGGAGGCCTGGGAAGCATGCTGAGAATGGGCTGCAGCATTTTGAAATTGGGCAGCATCTGCAAGGGGTTATTCCAGAGAGGAGGTAGGCAGGATTTAGTACAGGGAATGTGCCTATGTCCCTTGTCTTCAGAGACTGCTAAAAACAGGTCTCCTTAGGTGTTAGCATAGCATCCTTTATAAATCAGGGTGGGATACTCAATGCAGGATGATTGGAAAGGGAAAATATTTCAAATGTTTCTCAATCTTTACCTTTTTTTTTGTGTTTGCATGTAGATTATCCAGCCTGTCCTATCACCAGTCAGGAGAGGAACAGAGAAAATATCTGTGTTTCTGGAGCCCACTGCTGTGCATGGCTGGACTGAGAAGGGAAGGGAGCACAGGCTACTGCTATACAGAAACACAGAGAGAATAAGTAGGAAAGCTCCTGCAGAACACAGAGAGAACAAGTAGGAAAGCTCCTGCACTTGGAGGAAATACAGGTGTCCCAAAATACAGAAATGGACTTTTCAGGGGAAAATAGATACACTTTTAAAAGCCACATTGGAAAAGATGAACATGGTGAAGACGTGCCCTCAGCATGTTGCTGCCAATGGGCTGTGCTACAGAATACCATTTACTTTTGCTTCCCTGCTGTTAGGTACTGCAGGTGTTCTGTTATGCCTGCATTTTCATATCCTGTCTTTAACATAATTTGTCTGATTTTATATAATTATTTTTTTATATTAGTCCCAGGAAATGCATTAACTGCCGTGCTGGTTTAATATTTACTCCATGCTACAGGAAGAAAATTTTCAATATTTTGTGCAAAGATTAAAACATTCACTCAAAGTTCTTGCTCATATTTATTTAAGGACAGTATTTTTCTACCTGTACAGTGGTGGCAGTTTTTCCTAGAAATACATCTTCCATGAGGGAAATCTTAACTTCTAGTACAATAAATGCACTCACAGCCACCATAAAGTCTGAACAAGACAGATACCAAGTGAGGGAATATAAGAGGCCAGGTATTGTTTTTAATTTATGGAGACAGACTGTGGTTATTAACAGCTTCTAAATCCCTGTAAAACTCGTTATGCCCAGTTAGTTACACTTTCCATTCTCTTTAGAAATGCAGTAATCCAGATGCTAAAGGATCCATTCTTCCATGTGCTAGGGAAATTTAAGCAAGAAAGTGAAAGGGCTGATGGTTATTGGCACTAGTGTTGACATTTAAGAATTCAAGAGTCTCTGAGGAGCTGAACCTGTGTCAATTGTGAAAGGAAAGGGGGTTGTAAAATAATTTCATTCCTATAATGAAATTGCTGACATGAAATCTCCCAGTTGCTGAATTATTTAGAGGAGGAAAAAGTAGTAAGTAAAATCTGCTTTTGTCATTGCTAAAATAATTGCTTCTGTATTTTCTACTTCCACATTTTTCTCTGGAGGCTTTTTATATGGACAGGTGGATTTTCACCACGTATAGGCTTTTAGCAATTTATTTTATGAAGTAAGTCATACAGAAGGAAATAATTAAGATGGTCAACAGTTTAAACCTTATGCAATGCCCAGTAGCAGCAGCCACTTAATCTTTTTGGGCATGTACATTTTATGTGAAGGACACCTGTGTCGGTGTCTCAGACAAAGTTCTTCTCTTTTTGAACTCACATAGACCAAATGGGCCTAGCAAATAGGACTTTCAAACAAAAAATAAAGTCCAAGTCTACACTAGAGCAAGCTGAAAATTCAGAGCAGAGCTCATGCTTTTAAATATGTTTAGTTTTTGGATACCTCTTTGTTTAGTCAGGTTTTGCCTAAGTGTAGGTTATGGGTGTAATTTCCTTGTGGTGATTTGGTTATAGCACAAATAGAGCTTCCTGAAGGCTTTTTCTCCAGGTTTGGAAAATGACTTCACTGCAGTCACACATGTTTAAGTTCAGCTGCTTTCCAGAATTTACATAGTTTTACCAGAACAATGGCAAAAAACAATTATTGCAAGATCCCTTTTACACTTAACATGACACTAAGGGGTAACAATTGCTTTTGCCCATATGTATTTGCAAAAATATATTGATTGTGAATTTGCCTTTTGTATTCATACATCGGTATTTATTTCCCATTGAATTAGCAATTTTCCTCCACTGTTATGCTAACAAATTTCTTCAGTGAGGTACTGCTGACAAATCTTCTTTTAATGTGGTTTTCCATCTCCTGGGCATTGAGCCTTTATACCCTCACACCTCAAACTCTCAACTTTTTCATTTCAAGAATGAAAACTTCTCATCTATCTGCTGACTTTTAATCTGTCTCTGTAAAGCCTTATTGCACATCTAACTCTTACAGTGTCATTTTTTTTCCCTAGTGGTTAACCAAAGGATTTTCAGTGGAACTACAGCAAATAATGAACAGTAAACATTTCTGGGAATATAATGAGAATATAGATATTTATATGGGACTGAGCACTCAGAGACAATAAAGTTAACTCTTGGCAGAATACTGTCAGTGAGGGAGATTTTGCATGGTATGACTCCAGATATTCAAAAGAGAGCAGAACACTGTTATGGAAAATTGCAACACATTGACGGCCAATCAGTTTTCATTTCTGCTAAGTTATATATCAAAATTAGAATTTTAAAAAGCAGTAAAAAATATTCCTGTTATGCTTCTTATCACATATTCCTTTGGTGTGAAGATGGGAAGAAGAAAAGGCCTTGACACTGTGTAAGCACTGCTCAGCTATAGCTAAAACATCCCCAAGTTATCAGGCACAGATCCCTCTGTTTCCAACACAAACCCAAAATGTAGCCCCATACTAGCTACTGTGGAGAAAGTGAACTCTACCTCAGCCAAAACCAGCACATAGGTATTCTCTTTCAGTGAAAGAAATAATGCTTCAAGAACCAAAGAACCATTCTGAGACAAGCTGCACTGAGTAAAAGGTTTGCTATGACATATGAGCTGATATGGAAAGCAAGGTGGTCAGGGATTATGAAAAAGGCAGCATTCTCCTCAATTAACCTCGACTTCAAATAAACTGCAGAAATTCCTGTGTTCATTATGACAAAAAAAAAAAAAAGATTTAAAGGTTTGGTAATGATTTTGCAATAGACTTTCATTTAGGGGTTAGGACAAAAAAGAAATTTTCTTGAGATGGAGATTTGCAAGTTCAGGAGATTTTAGAATGAGACTGGATGTGGTGAGCCAGACTGTTCTTTCCAGTCTTGTTTGGTTATGCAGCTGCTGTTTACCCTGACAGTTACCTGACCGCTTGTCTTTAATTCTCAGGTCTTAAATGAGGGCCATTTATTAAGTCTGAAATGTCTTCAACACTTTAATGAATCTAAAAGGCTCTTGCAGAACTGAGACAAGTAGGAAGCATTTCATTTCATGCTCAGGTATGTTGAAAATGGCAATGTATGACAAGTTTAAACTGTTACAGTTTTTCTTCCTGTTTTTTTACTATTGTAAATATGAGAGATTATTTATGGGCTATTTCTTAACATCAATGTACAGCCTCACATCACCATTTGGCTTTCTTACAATGTCTGAAGTGGTGAAGGTTGTTCAAGTAGACCAGTCAGTGACTTGTGATTTACCATTTCCTTTTCATTGAAATGCTATGCCAGGGTAATACAGCATAACAGCTCCCTCATACCCTGCCTTAATCATTACTTGATGTTGCATGAAGTCATAGTAGCAACAAGTCCAAATTCAATATCTGTTGGCTTCCTCATAGCATACTAAGTGGCTGATGATTTTTAGCTGTTAGTTCTTCTGCTTTCCTTTTACCCAATGAGCCAGAAGGTTTTCAGATTCTTTGTTCTAAGATATTCGTGGTTTGGGACATTGGCATTTCCAGCTTCACATTTATTCTGATGTGACTGACTATAATGTGGATCTGGCTTTGTGACTGAACTGGTGGCCTAAAATTAATTTTTAATGAGTGAAATGAAACATGAATTTGTAAAATGAGATTCATCTAAGGCAAGAGCAGCTAACATGAAACATGTCCTAAAACTACCTGTATACCTCCTTCATACTGTCAATTATAAGAAGACCCTCTGGCAATGAGGTCAGAGGTAGAAATCTATACTTTAGGTATCTAAATTAGGTCAGTCTATACCACATATAACATGAATCTGTGAAGTTTAATATGTAGGTTGCCTTAATATCTGTCATTTCCATCAGAAACTTCTGACATTCCTGTATCTGGCTTCCATCTGTGTGTGTAGTGTCATTTCCAATAGGTTTTGTTTTTTTGCTTGCCACCAAATGACTTCAGGCCTCAACTTGAGTTCAAGGAACAGAATTTTCTTCTCATTCTGTGACTTCTGTGAACACTTTTCATTTTGTTCTTTTCAGATTTTTAACTGCTTCCTTCTTAGAAGAACAAAGAAATCTCCTACAGAGTGTTAACAGCTGATATACTGGAGGAAAGTGCAGTCTCTGCTCCCATTTGCTTAACTGTGGCTCATGACAGCTTCCAAGAGATCCCCTTTCCTCACCAAGAAGTTCTGGAGCACCACCCACTTATTTAAAGATGTTTTTCTATTTGAGGCTGTGTCACAAAGAGGTGATAAAACCTTTTTGTATCCTTGATTACTGTTGAGCCATTAGGGAAATCCCTACCAAGCGGAACAAAACAATGCAGAGCAGAAATTTTCACATAATTTTGGTTGATATTATTGCAAAGACTGTTCAGTGGCAACTGTGAGATTATTTGGAATAAAATTTCACTGTACTGTCTGTACAGTAAAATACAATGCAAACCATGTTCACAGTCATTCTTAGATGACACCCAAGGTGTTATATCAGGCAGGTTCCCCAAAATGACAGCAAGCAAGATGCCAGCTTATATTCTTGTCTTGAAAGGAGGTCCCCTTGTTTCACTACTGCATCAGTCCAGTGCTACAATGCTGGTTTTTATCATGCCAGAATGTTACATGTAACATTTTATTGTGTTTTACATTCAAAATACACCATCATTCTGGACTTGGTTAGGGTATAATATCAAAGTTGAGTTTTTACAACAATTTAACACGTTTTGTCACATAGATCTAAACTAAAGAGCTGCTTAATTTCTGTCTTCTGGCATACTAACATCTCTAAAAGTAAACAGCATGTCCATAGTTTACTGTTCATTAAAGCTTAAACTAAACAATAATCAGCCTGTGAGATTCAGGCATTTAAAGTCAGTTTTGTAATTTTCTTCAGTTTACTTGTTTATACTGTAGCTCAGCAGTTAAGGCAGTTTCAGTCTGTGGTAGATCATTACTGAATGTTATTCTCTGGTGTTTCATTGCCAATCCTGTATAACACACACCAACTATGCTATGGCCTTTCTAAAGGAAACATTTTTATTCTAATCTAATACTCCTTCAATTATTTTACCAGTTATTAAATTATTAAATTGTTATTAAATAATTTTACTTATTTTTTATATCTTGTCTTTTGAATTTACATTTCCAAGTCATAGGTAGTTTTTTTTCTTTGTAGTTATTCTTAGTTTGAAAGGCTCTACTATTTTTAATCAAAATAAAGAAAAATGATGGGCATTCCCCTAATTGGAGAAGATATTGTACCATAATAGAATAAACTCTTACAATGCCTTGCCAGAACACTGATGCAGGGGTCATTTAGATGACTGATGCTTTCTCTCAAAGATGCTGAGAGATTCATAGGCTGCATTAGATTTCAAAGAGGGTCTGTACCAGAGATTCCCTACTTGATTAGGAGAGATGCATTGTTCCATCTGGCAAAAAGAGGCAGTAACATAAGTGGGAATAAAGGGCAAGAACTTTACTTTGTTGAAGAAAATGGACAAAAGGGTAAATATCTAGATACATCTGCCTTGTCAGTTCATCACAAAAGGGCAGGAGAACTGGAAACCTTCAAATGAGTTTCTATCGACCAAAGCGATAGCACAGTCTCATTAAAAGGAGTGGCATGGGAAGATGCAAAGCTGCCCAGGGGCTTCTAACTGTTCTAGTACTATTTGTTCACCCTTTATTTAACACCACCATTAGAAAGCCTAATGGACTGTTTATATCAGACTATTAGACACATGGCAAGATCTTTAGTAATTGGAGTGTGATATATAGTAATGGGCTATTGTTTGCTTGGTGCTACCTACAATCAGGCCAGTGCTGAATATTTATTTACTGCACATTCCAGATATAAAGGCAGAGGCGATAGAGGTGCCAGAGAAAAATGCTAGGGTAGAAACAGGCTTTTCTGAGGCCCTGTAAGCTGAAATATTAGCTTCTTGTTTTATCTGGATTTTTTTACACAGCATGGTGGGTTATTTGATAATAGCAGCTTGAGGCTATGCTTAGATCGTGTTTCCTCAGAACACTGTCTGGAAGGCTGTGCCAGACTGTAGTGTCATTAAATATATATTACAAATGCTCCAACAAATTAGGTAATTAATTAAAATACATTTCTGTAGGAGAGGCCATTTGATACTTCTATTCTTCTCATGGTAGATTAAGTTTGATGATGCTGTATTTATGATATTCTTTCTGAGCCATTAAAACCTATTACTGGCTTTGGAGAAAGCATATTTGAAAGCAAGGGTTTTTGTCATGTATCAAATACATTTGTGAAGTCAAAAACACATTAGCAATGTTAAATTTTCTTTTATTTCTTCTAGAAAATAAATACTGAATGTGTAGGACTGAAGATAAAGCAATAAAACTCTTACAGAGGAATTGAAAAACCCCAACAAAACAACCAAGAACACTCTTCCCACTCCACAGCCCTCGTTTTTTTGTCAGACTAACCTTTGAGCCTCTCTAGAGTGTGAGTACATTGTAGGCTTAGCTGGCTTTTGTATTTGCTGTAGCAACATAATACAAATAAACAAAGTATGAAGGATATCTAGCCCCAAGTGCTAGCCACAATTAAAAACACCCCAACAGCCGCCAATATTTGTTTTCTAACTTTTATATTGAAATCAAGTAATGGTGTGCACACAGCAGAAAAATTCCTGTAAGGAATCCAGAGCACGTTCTTGATGCCCATCTCTGCGCTGGGGGGGCTGTGGGGCTGTCTGCAGGAGGAGGTTGGGCAATTTCTTGTGCAGGGTGGGGAAACAGTTGTATTCCTTTGGGAAAGACCAAGGCAGGCTGCCAGCAGGGCTCCCTCGTGAGAAAGAAGACCAAACCCTGATGAGCAGCCCTTATTTTATTTCTTAAATAAGATTTAAGAATTTCCTGCCTTTTTAAGCATTTCCTGTCTTTTGAGTAATGAAGAAAAATACTGTAGAATTTTGTGCAAGTAATCTTTAGTTTATTTTTAGTATGCCACAGCAATACCTATGCAGAAGAATAGGCTGTCTTTGGATGCCAGGCTTCAGACCTACAACTTGGAGAACCTGATTCCTCTTTCAGAGCAATTTAATCTCATTTCCTGCCATGAGATTTCAGCTGATAGATATGCAATAATTAAAAGGTCACATATGCCTAGAAATTCCTGAAGTGTAGCATCCATAGGGATTTTGCCTAGGAATAAAGGGCAGCAAAGCAATGAAAATTATTCTCTTGAAAGTGAAAAATAGATTTTTTCACTAATCAGTGGACAGACAGGAATAATCAATACCCAATCTAAAGAAGAAAAATCAATACCACTCAAAACACATTGTTCCTTTTTTGCACAGGTTTTCCTACTATTACATTTTTTCATCCCATGGCTTGGAAAATTCCAGTACATTTGCATATAAATTCTCTTCCATCAACAATGTCCAGTTCCTTCTCTCAGCTCTGTTACTGTGGAAAAAGATAAGAGAAAACATACAACATTGCTTCCACTTCTACCACAATTTATAAAGAAGAACTGGTCAAGTGTTATTATAGCAATCATACTCCTTAATGATTATTCCATCCCTTCATAATAGTGTAGTATAAAGGTTCTGCTGTTTATTAATTCCTTTTTATTGAAATATTGACATAAAATACAAATTTCTTAGCAATAATTTTTATAATATTATATCAAAGTTATTATAATTGTTAAATAGCTGAACAAAAACAATTACTGATAAAGCAATTTTAGTGAAGGGACTTACAACAGCAAATTACTGATCAATAAAATAGTATGAAAAGCAAGACTGTTAATAAAGATGTCAGCTACTGCCCACTGTATATAGGAAAAGAAGAAATCTGAAAATAGAAATCAAATTAACCTTATTATTTTCTCAGGGAATATAACTAGGAGCGTCAGTAAGAACTTACTCCCATTTGCCACACAGTCCAATGGTGCTGAGCAAACAGAATTAAGTCTCCAGGTTTTACGAGCTTTCTTTTCTACAGTTCATCAACACAGGGAAAAATTTATTGTGGTTCTAATTAACATGAACTGAAGGTAATAGGATGGCTTAAAAAACAATTGCAATTGGGATATATTTTCCCTTCCATAAAGACATTAGTGTGTGCATTTTTGCCTAAAACATGTTTTACTCAAAAGCATTTACTATTCTTGATAAGTGAAGGGGCAGAGGGTTGACAATTATTGCACAGCTCATTGCAACCATGATCATGAAAAATAAATTCAGATACTCACAACCAGAGAGTGATAGAATCAATCCATCCTAAGGTTAACCTGAAATCCAAATCAGTTCACTAAAACTTTGCTCATAGTGCAATTTGTTTTTATCAGCATGGTTGTCTGCCCCTCAAAATATCTGGTAAAGCACAGGTTGCATCAAGGTAAGGAAATTCTCAACCTTCTGCATAAACAGCTCTCAGACATATAGTTCTTGTCATGGTAAAGTGGATGAGTTATTTATAAAATTATACATTTATCATAAGGAATATCTGAGAGTGATTTAGAAATTAATTTCCAATTGCTGAAATGAAGCAAGGAACTGAAAAGGCTCATAAGTGTTTTCAAAAGAAGGCATTTATTAATAAAAAATTAATTTGACAAATAGGATAAATTTCAAACTTAAAAATTTCATATCTTTGCATCATATTTCTACAAAGCAGAAGTACAGAAAAAAATTGAGAGTGTAAGGATGTTTGTGAAACTGTGGTACTAAAATGTGAGAAATTTTTGAACCATTTTAATTTGATTAATGTGAAAATCTTCCTCCAAAGTCCAGGGCAAATATCTGCTAACCCACCCCTACACTAAGTATTTATTTCCCTGACAATTCCTTATTATTTTTACTATTTCCATTCCTCTTTTGCCATTTAATCATTCTATATCTCAATTCATGATTCTAATATATAACTTATTTCTTCTTTCTTTCCACTACCTCTGTTCTATCTCATCTTCAAAGCTTTCAGTTCTGTAAGAGTCCAATTTTTAATATATGTTCAGCACTCTAAGCTTTTGGGTATTTTTTTAGTGTGTGATAACTTTAAAGCAGATACTTACATGTTTACCAGTGCAAGGCAGCCTACCAGCCTGTGTTACTGCACTGTCTTAATGACCAGGCATAGAATTATAGATCACTGAGTGTTTGTGTTGGAAGGGATCATAAAGGTCATCTAGTTCCAACCCCCTAGCCTTGGGGAGGGACACTTTCAACTAGACCAGGTTGTCTCTAGAGACTTCTCCGGCCTGGTCTTGAACATTTCCAGGGATGGCGAGTCCAAAACTTACCCAGCCTACCTGTTCCAGTGCCTCATCACCCTCTGAGTAAAGAATTTCTTTCCAGTATCTCACCTAAACTCTACTCTCAGCTTAAAACCATTGCCACTTGATCCTGTCATGTCCTGCCTTTGTCTAGTGCAAGACTGACAATGGATAAAAATCCATCTGTGTTTCATAATTCACTACCCAGAAAATTCTATGCTCTCCCTGTGTAGCAGTTTGTCAGTTCCTTCTTGAAACTGAGGGAAACGATTTTTGTTGAGCAGTACTCCGGTTATAACATCATGAGTTTTTTGGAGGGTGAGATGATGGCCCTGATTCTTCCTCAGGCTTTGAGTTGCCTCTCCTCTCAGAGAAGCTGGGAGTTCGTGTACCTTCATGTGCTGCTGCCAGAAGGCACAAGAAGCTTTGGAGATGGTTCTGGAGTAAATTGCAGGAGTGAGTTGTAGTTACACAGGACATCACAATGGCAAGGGATAATGTAACACCTGGAGGCATGACTGATATAAATGACATATTCTGACCATAGTTAGAACCAATCCAAAGTCATGTTCCCATGCTGAAGATGTCCTCCTTCCACTTCTTTTATATCACTTCCAAGGATTAGCATGGATACATAACTTTTGGTGTCTTCTGTGTACTGCTGCTTTATATGTCCTCATTACCTGAATTACACTTCCTCAGCTACTATTCAGTAACTAATGACAGATTGGAGAATTAACAGTCTGTGACTGCAATGTTCCCTCGGTGATGGCAATTAGTTGCCAGCATTGTTCATGCTTTACCTGCAATCAGGATGGTGTATTTCTGCTTTAGTGTTATCATTTCTTCCTCTGTTGTTCCAAGATATTGGTAATGGACTTTGCACACTCAGTTTTGATGTACCTGGAAAATGTCCAGATTATATTCTCATGAGAAGGAAGATTTCAGATACTCTTGATTACAAATTCTTGCAAAGGGGCAAGTAAAAGGAAATTGAAGACCACCTATGTCTGGTAATGAATATTTTTAACAGAATTATGTTTTAGTAGTGTATTCCCTCTAAAACATTTAAACTTATCATTAATAAAATGATCAAAAGGCAAAATAATCTTTACATGACAAACTTTTTCATCTACTGTTGGTCAGGAGAATTAAAAAATGCAAAAAGCCACTATTTAAATGTCAGGGCTTTGTAAGAAGAAATTTAACAAGATGGCGTGTAAGAATTAAACAAAACCACATGGATAATAAATATATTCATTTCTATGGTTGCCTAAAGTCCACATTAGTTTCTGAACAAGGATCACAAGCTTCAAGTCCAAAACTTGGGCTGGAAAATCACTAGAAGCTAAAAAAATAAAATACTTTTATCATGGTCATAAATTAGGACACAGATTTTTTTTGTCTTACTTAAATTATTATTAGTTTTCAATTATACTTTGTTTACATTTACATGAGGGAGAAATTATTAATACAACTCTATTAAAATTTATAAATATTATGAGAGTCAAAATTTCAAATAGATGAGTCATACTGATACTTGAAAGCATCACTGATCCTACAATTTAGGTGAAACATAGGCCAGTTTAAGTTTGCATTGCATAGGTCAAAAGTGGTAGCAAATGCAGAATTTTCTAAGAAATAGAATTGTGCAAAATAGCAGGTGGTGGGTTTTTTTTTGTTTATTTGATGCCTGAAAAGTCTGAGTTTTATATGCAGTAATTTTATGATCCAGGTTGGATGGGATGAGTGGTAGCCTGATGCTGATGACATTTGTATCCAGGGCAGATAGGCAATGATGTCACATCTGCAATAAGTAGAACAGAACAGATTCTGTACCAAAGATTGTTGTGATTTATAGCTTTCATGATGCTGACAACCTTGGACTGGATGGCAGGTAAAGTGCACATTCAGACTTGACTCCTCTACATGGAATTCTCTAGACTTAAGAACACATGAGTGAGAAAAGGACAACTTTGTGAATTTAACTTGACCTAGGAGCAGACTTTTGAGTCCCTTTTTCTTCAGATATAGTTGCTCAGGTTTATCAGTTTCCCAAGGGCTTCTGACTGTGGGGTAAGTGAGAAACAAACTGTTTAGAAAGGTTCAAATTTAATTTCTCAGGTTCATATATAATATGCTCAGTAATGATGTGAATTACTCTTTTGTTTATTCTAGAAAGGTTCCTCACACAGATTGAATATGCCTGTTTCTGCCACTGACATCCAGCACATAAACCTTTCCTTCTTCGGATCCCAAATTTATCTGTGCACATTAATTCCTCACATAATATATGTTAATGTGAGAATTATACATGAAGTTTTTGTCTGCTATTTGAGGAGTATCCTCCAGCTGGGAATAAAGTGAGTCTAATAAACCATTCTGCAAAATGTGGTGGTGTGCAGCTGTGACTAGCACAGTACAGCAGACATGTTTACATAATTATAGGGAGCTTTCCTTCTTGCTTAAGAAGATTTGAAATTTCTGGTTGCTTGTACTCAGAACACTGTCAGATCTGCAGCATGGATTGGCTGACTTCATTGGCCAGCACGTTAGAGCATAGCAAGCATACAACCAAACCTCTGCCAAAAAAAGATGGAGACATGACATTACACCTGGTGTCTTGATGAAGTTCTGCAGAAAGCACCAGCCACAGCATGATGGGATTGCAACTACTAATTCAGATACAAGACAAAAGGGAAGAAGCAACACAGCTAATGTGACAAAGAAACAGAAAGGTATTGACTAATTAATACCAGTGCACACATCTCCTGCCATGAGCATGCTGTTAGGGTGTTTGACAGTGACACTTGCTGAAATTTCATAGACTAGACTGCAGGAACAGGTGCAAAAAAGATCTTGGTGAAAGGATGGGAATTCCAATGAGATTGATTGATTGATTGATTGAATATGTAATAAGCTGTGCTATTCCTGCTAATAAAAAAAAAAAGAAAGTTAAACTGGGGAGGTGGAGGGAAGGCATAAAAAGCAATGTCTTGAAATGTTCTGCAACAAATTACAAGAGTTGAAAGAAGCAAAAAGTTGCACATGAGTTGGACCAAGTTAAATGAAAAAGTACATTTTTCTGTAAGTTCTGTGAAAAAGAAAAATTGGCACTTTTATACATTATTTATTTGCATCTAACAGAAGATGACAACAAGTTAGTTTTAAATTCTTTGTTTAGTCAATATATTATTCAGACTGGGTTTATGTTATGTGCTGGTGGTATTTTAATTTTATTGTAATGTGCTTGTAACATCACTAGAGCTCCCAGGGTTCCCATAAAGAAGAGAAAAATTGGCTTTTCCTTTTCTTCAGTATTCGGTTACTCCCACCTCTGTTCTAAAGTAGATCAAAAGACAGTTGTTGTAACCTCTTTAATGAGATTTATAGTCACTGAAACATATGGTTTTCTTCTGGATAAGCCTTCATCCTTACTCAACCATTTCACTTATCAACCTTTAACAGCTTTTCCCAATCTTCTGAAATGAGAGCCAGATTCCTGTTAAAGAAGGGCTGTGCACTTTAATATTCCATGCAAATTTTCAAATATAGAATGCAGTTTTAACTGCATTTTTAAGAAAAATATCACACTTCTATATTAAGGAAGGATCTGTGTTGAATTTTGTTTGGGGATTTGAAATGAATACAGAGCATTCCTTTTTAAGTACAGCATAATGTTGCTGAACAGCGACCTTTCAAGTGTTTGCTATTCTACTTTTACCAAGACACAGGCTCCTTGGATCTGTTTACTCCTTAGAAAGATTTGAATTTCCTACTAGGTTTCTTGTTCTTAGTTCCTTGAATGGGAAGAAGGGGAGCAGAGAGAAGGGATGATATGTTCATTATAAACCTCCATTCTGACAGTCCTTGTAAATCATTAAGGTGACGATATTTAAATTAAACAGATATTTAAATTTCACATTTTGTAAAAAAATACAGGAGTCCTATAATTTCTCAATAAATATGACTAACATTTGGCACAGAAAGTAATGAAAAGCTTCCTGCATTAAATAAGTTTATTGGATGAGAGATGTATAGCACAAAAATCAAAACAACACAATTTTTGTGGTTAACCTACATTTTGCTTCCAATTTCAGCACAATGCAACAGGAGGAAGCTCATGTTGAGTAAGGCAGAACACAGGAAAAGTCAGAAGCTGGGATAATCCCTTAAGACAATTTCAGTGAGCAATAGAGATAATACTTATTCATGGGGACAAGGGAAACTGGGCACACGGTAAGGGTGACAACAGTGATCCTTTGAGATGTTTCTTCCTGCACTGGATTCAATAGCCTCATGAATTTGATTCCAGCACACTGCCATTGACAGGGCAAAAAAAAAGCTGTTTCATAAATGTAGATCCCTTTTTTTTTTTAACATTATCATCAGAAAGTTTCTATCTTAGAGAACATAATTTCATGTACTTCAGAAGACAATCAAAACAATTCTATGGAACAAAGCTTTGGAAAACATCTCATCTATCATTTTGGAATGTGGCAATAAATTCTGAGGAAGAGTATCTGAGTGGCACTCTATTTCCCAGTGGTGAAGGTCTTAAATATTAATGGCTACACTGCAGTTTGTGATTGATATTTAACAGAAGAGGACATGTTCTTGGAACTGTAAATTAGTCATCTGAGCTTTTGGTTATTGTGAATCATATTTTCAATAGTAAGTTATTTCTTTGAGGAATATGCTATCAAGCTTTTGTTTTTCTATAGTACTGTCTCAGGTATCCTGAACATCTATTAGAGTTTCATTTTATTCAGGAAAGGGTAAACTAGTATCTTACCAGGGAATACTTTCAGAGTCTAGATGGAAATCTCAAGAAAATCCTTGCTGTTTTTTTTCCTTTCCTTGCCATGCACAATTCTTTTTAAGAGAACAGTTATAATGTCACAAGTCTGCTGATTTAATTTGAGATCAGACAGTTAGCTTGTCATCTAAGTATTGTAAAATTGCCAACCAGGATGGAAAAAAATCTTCCTTAACTTGACAGGAAATAATCTTGTAGTAAATCAGCTTTATATTTGGGTTTTGGGGAAGACTGAATAGTAATCTGTCAACTATTTGCAGTTAAGTATTTTTTACCATACTATGAAATTTGGACCTTGATTCAGTTTCTGCTACAGAGTTTCACAAACGTTTAAGGATGTTGCTTGGCTTCTTGCTAAATTTGTGGTGAATTGAAATTAATACTGTGAATGCCCTGTGTGCCACAAAACAACAATATTTTTTCCTAATGGTTATACATTCTAACTCATGTGGCAGGTATCTAGCACCCATAAGATTGGTTGGGTTTCAGTTTTTTTTTCCTGGCATAGGAAGTAATGAAAAATGTGACAAGGGTGACTTCATGTCTCACTTGGATATTATTTTTTGTAAATTTACCCATGGAAGCCCAGGAGGATCTGTTGCAGAGGTCATATGCTCTTACCAAAGGACATTCAATGGGACAGGAAAACTATTTCACAGTGAACATGCATGACAAACTGGAATATATGGAAATTTTAAGGAGTGAAAAAAAATCAGTCTTACATCTATATAATGTCTTCCTGCTTTTGTAGGTGTCTTATCCTTTCAAAGAAATGGAAAACGTCTTGAGCTCTGCTTCTGTTCATCATTTATTTTTCCACTTTCTTCATCTGATACCCTTTCCATTCCTTTCCATTCCTTTTTCTTCCACTTGTGGATCTGTTTCAGAGTTTCTCACCAGAGTAGCCACAGTGGAGGTGTGCTGCCTCACAGGCTGGGGTAGAGGCAGGAATAGGCTCCCTGCTGAAGGAAGGGGAGTTTTCTCTCCCATTTTCTTTCCCTCCCTATGTTTTTCACAGCCATAGAGCTTATATTTACCTGCAACCATGTCTTCAGTCAGGTCTGCATGATCATTTTTGCAGCTGAGAGAACTGCAAGTTTTTGTTGTCAGAGAAGTCCTGCTGAACAGCACCCCTCCCCAGAGATCACTACTGACCAGCCAGCTTTCCTCCCTGCAGGGAGATGAAATAAGCTCAGTGGGGTAGAGCTAATAGCACTCAAGGTTTGTGGATTCAATGCCCATTTACTTAACACTGGACTTGATGGTCCTTATGGGTCCCTTGCAACGCAGAATATGTTGTGAATGCACTTTTCAGTACCTGATTTCAGTGTTCTGTCAAAAAAAGCTTTTTGAGGTAATTTTGCTTCCTATGAAAAATATATTCTAAATTACTATTTCCTCACGGAAAACTTCACTTTCTGCTCTGCAAATTTCACAGCAAAGCTTGTATTTACCAAGAGCTTCCATCTGCCCTATTCTCAGGCTTCAAGCATTAAATCCCACCATGCATTCAGTCTTCACAAGAGCCAGGACTCCACCCCTCCTCTCCTGCCCTGCATGTATTCTCTAGGTTTCTGGCTGCCTGGCTTCCCTGCCTTCCCTGGCATATCCTCCCCAATTGTTTGGTCCCTCTATGGGTGGCTGGAAATAAATTTTCAGCAATGGACCTGCCTCCTCTCAGTGCAGCCTGGGTGTCGTCTGATTCTGCTCCTCACTTATTGTATTCCTCAGGGAAGTTTTGGTGAATTTATCATGCTTTAATAACACACCTAGTCTTCAGTGTGAAGAAATGAGCACTGTGCAATATCTGCAAGGGATTTTAAGATAGAATTGCTTTGAAAAACCTCTAATGGATAATTTCCTAGATGCTATAAATGCACAGTGCCCGCAAAGAAGGAGAAAAATCACCCTCTGAAATCTAGTTTTCTTTAAAAAATATATTATTAAGGTGAGCTCTGACTGGTTTCCATGGCTACTATCTACTGTACATCAGTATTCACTGTGACCAGCATTTTAAATGGTCCAGGGTGAGTCCTGCGTACACAGATTCACACCTGTGAAATATCCTGTGTCACATCATAGAAGCGGTTTCAGCTACTGATTGTGACATTGATATTTTCTGGCACAAAATACTGAATATTAAGTCAAAATAATATTTTACTTGCAATGCAGTGCACTCAGCTGAATGCCAAAGTTAGAAGAAAAATCCACATTTGCTCCTGCCTTTCTTCTCAGAATAGATAACATACTGTTTTCTAAAGATACAGCTTACTATGATCTGTGCTCAGAGAAAGGTGCTGTAGTACAGTTTTCTTACAAAGTTAAAATACATATTCTCTCATGTGTTGATTAAAATGCAAACATTCTGATCATAGTGGTTGAATCAATGCCAGTGATCTTTTCCCACCAAGTTCTGTGAAGAATAATATATTCTAAGGACTGCTGACAGTACCTAAATACAGATTTTGCCATAATGCACCTCTTCTCTTGGTGAGATGCTGATTTCTTTATTTCTTAGAGTCCAAAATTTTAGAAGCCTTAAACGTTTTTTTCCCCATTGGCTAATATTTTGAAATTCAGTGAGGAAGGCAGTTCCTGAAATTTTCTAGTTTCCTGCTCAAGGATGAAGTCCAGCAGGTTAAATGGACAGCAGTCTGCCATCTGCTCAACTAAATGCTGTCTGAATAGCTGGTGCACCTAATCAGTCCTGATACAATCCTTGGCATTAGTAAGAGGAATTCAAGTTAGTGGTTTTGCAGATGTTCACAATTGTACCCCTTCACAAATAGAAAAAGGATATATTTTCATCCCAGCCTTACTATCTGTCCAGTTTTAAGGATGTCTCTAGTGAACCTCTGGAATTTTACTGTTCTCACCCAAGCAGAATGAAGAATCTTCTCAAGGCTCACTGCTTATTCTAAGTATCTGATCATTATAAATCTATTGAAGCTTCATTACAACAGGACCAAGTATAATAAATTTACTAAAATTCATAGAGATGTCTAAGGCTAGTGCCAGGGAGTTATTTGGTATTGGTTAAGCATTAATAAGAAAATGATTTAGATGAAATGCTGAACAGTAATGAACTATATTAGGCAAATCAGATGCTAATGTTAACAGCAGGTTTTTTTTATATTAATATCTGCAATAACCTGACTCATTTCTTTTTCAACCATGAAGATATTTCCCATCATGAAAACATCACATTTACATTGCTTTGACCTTTCTATGTCAATTAGTTTTCCCCTTTTTTCTCTTATTAAGTTGTATGCAATGCTTCCAGTTTGTCAGAAAATGGAGGTCAATGTCATCTTAAATGGCTTTCAAAAGCTTTTACCAGTGATTGTGTGGACACACAGGGCATTCTTAGAAGATGCTAATCTTCAGCTTTTGATATCCCAATACTATTAATATCCCTATGCACTCAGTCATAAGTTGAATAAAGAAATACATTTAAATAGTCCTCTTTTCTATTTTATACTAAATCCCTCACTCCTGAAGTTTATTAGTGATATGCAACACACAACTCATTCCATACGCAAAAGAACAAGAATTTGTTGAACCTATCCAGTGAGCAAATTATAAAATTAGTAATTATGTTAATGACATCCAATAGAAGGAAGCTCCAAATACTTAAAATCAGATGTCTCTGAAAATGAGTAAAATGGGATAAAAGAAGATAGAGATTTAAAACATAACCAACACCTTACTCCTGAGGGCCTCAAGCAGAGGGTAAGGCTTGTGTGTTCTGTTCCTTCTGCCCCCACAATGGTTTACTTGAACTTCTACCCATCATTAGGGCTGCAAGAAACTGCAGCAGCTGTATTACTTCCGTTTCTTTGTCTCACTAATACATTGCAGAATTTGAGAGGAAAAGGGAGCAAGTAAGTGTTAGTGACATGCTTAAGGGAAACCTCATATGACAGGTTGTATTGCTTGTCACCACCTTCTCCCATTTCATGCATGAGGAAGAAGTCTTCTTGAATAAGAAACCCCATCTTCCTGAGAAAAAATTAACATCTCTAAACTCTTGGAGTGGAAATAAGATGAAGCTTTGATAAAAAATCACAGGGATCACTTGAGGGCTACAAGCTGTCAAATGTAACAACTGTGAGTGAACATGTTTGCCCAGAGCTTGTAAACCCTTGGTAGAAGCTTTAGGTCTTATTTACCATACGGTTCCAGGCAGTTGCTATCCATCCAGGCCAGCATTTTTGACAGGCAGCCAGATAAGTTCACGCTTCCTCTCTGAGAGGCTTTGGAGCTGAATGCTAAGCAGTGAGCATCATCACTCCAACTGCATTTAACACCATCCCCCGTGAAACTGTGCAGTTTGGAGTAAGAATAGAGTAGTAGACAGGGATGTGGAGGGCAGCTCAGCTAATTGCTGTGATCAAGAAACAATCTATTCACTTGCAGGGACAGCTACAGAGTCTGACACAGTAGTGGAGGTGAGAAACTGTCTTTATTTTAATAGAGGCACACAAACAGTGCTTGACTCTGGCAGGGTGGCAGGTATCTGTGAATGAAGTTTTTGTAGGAGCCAGACCTACATGTGACCTAAACTTCTTTGCTATGATGGACTTGTCTACCTGCACAAGCATCTGTGTCCTGCCAAACCTACTGGTGTGTAAATGTCCACAAGCTACACTGGTACTATTTGCTTAATTGATTGTGTCCAGAAACAGGGTCCATAGCTACTAAAATTAATCTTACTTGGTGTTACATGTCTATCTTATATGCAGTGGTGCCTAGATTACACATCAGAGACAAGCCTGCTATTTCTTGCTCCACTGTCTTAGATAAAAACCTAGTATGCTCCAGTTATGATGGATTTTTATACTTCTACAAGTAAATAATACTACTTAGATGCATGTCAGATAACAGGCACATCCTGCTATAAAAATATATAATCAAAAATACATAAGAACTTATAACCACTTTGGAAAATGAACCACTTTTCTCACCTATACTCACCCCAAGTTAAAAAAAGAAAAGTAAAATGGAAAAATTCTCATCAATACAAGACACATCCTATTGGTAGTCTTTAAAACTTGTACATTTTTCTCAGATATTTGTAACAACCTTTTTTTATAACATAAATAAATCACTAGAGAAATTAAAACCAACAGTGTGTAAACACCTTTTAGATGCCAGAGGGGATTAATGGGAATTCAGTATATTAATGGGATAATAAGTAATGTACATACATTAATGTGTATAATACAGGCACACATGTATACACATGGATCTATATATAACAGCTATGCAGAAGTCAGCAGGTTTCAGGGGAAGTAGAATTTTTAATATTTCTGTTATTAATTACATGAGATAGCCCACAGAATTCTTAAGACCTGGTAGCTAATAGCAGGGTCCCCTTGAGTTTGCCAGACTTTAGGTTAGGATCCAAAGTCTTGCACTGCTGCCCTTTTGCTTAAATGTTTTCTGAGCAGTGATTCAGGCAGGACATTTGACCAACACATTTCAAGTAGAAAGAGATAAAAACCTGTCAATGCATGGCCAAGAAGAGGAAATCACTATTTTAGTAGTGTTATCAAGCCAGAATGTAAGATTGTTAATGCATCCAACTAGGTTTTATCACATTTGATGACAATAATTTTCTTTCAATAAACTTAATGGCCTGAAGTATTATGCTATTATCATGTCAATGCTGTATGAGGAAAGAGTGCTAGTTTGAGTACTAGCAGCACCTTGGTTAGAAGACCATTATGTCATATGCAGTAGAAAATTATGTAACATTTTTACATATAAGGGCATAACAAAAAAGAACTTTGGTGCTCTCTTAACAGGCATTTCCTAATTCACGGTCTATTACATACTAACACTAAATATTAGAGTCAGTGGGAGAAGATTAGCTTTGAAATGGAAAAGAATAAGAATTTATTTTAGATTAAGAAGAAATGCTGCAGCAAGACTGAAGGCAGGTCCTCTAGAACTTGCTGACATCTTTTAAAACATACAAGTTTGAATACTTTTATGTTTTAAACAAAACTGGATCTTTTCTTTATTAACTTTGTATTTCAACCAGAAGAATCTAGTTAACCATAGGATATGCAGCATGATTTGGGCTAAAGATACAGATTTGTGCTTATAAGCCAGATCCTATTGGTCACACTCTCATGATGTCAACATCAAAGAACTTTTGTGTGCACAGAAACAGTGTGTGCTGCTGGCTGCCTTGCTGTGGACCACTACAGCTTTTACAAACCTAACTTTCTGTATTAGTGTCCAGGGATTTCAGTGGGGGATGTTGTTGGTATGAGCTTCTTAATAGAAAGGACTGGATGCAGGGCCAGGTGTGGTTCCTTCCCAATGGTTAGAACAAGACAGCAGAAAGCAGCATTTCCTATAATGAGACTAGACTATGTGACCCACAGGGTGATGCTGACAGGGAGGGAGCTACTGTCCCCATTGCTCTTCTGATAAATTTTTTCCTGCTCACATAAGTACCTTGTCCTTATGCTACATTTCTTTCCCTCAGGTCACTGTGGTATCTGTTGTGCAGCTCGGTATCAGGCATCTGGTGTCTGACTACAGCAATTATTTCAATTCTAAGGCTACTGCTAGACAGTTTCTGCCAGGGTTGAGTATATATAGGAAGGATGCCAAGAGCTTAATCATCTCACATACGTTTTAAATTATTGATTTTTATATAGATGTAAAATCAACAGGGTTTTATTTAGGTGTCTGGGTTTTGTTCACTTCTAATGGTGACTTTTAAAATTCAGATAGAGAATTTTCTATATTTAATCTGGAAAACTATCATCTCTTCACCTTCTTCCCACTATTGTCAGAGAAGTGGGTTGAAAAGCTTTCATACCATCTGATAACTCTTCCAATCTGTGAGGCTTCATGGCATCACCTTTCTCTAAATACATATTCCCTGGGAATCTGTTGGGACAGGACTCAGGTGCTCCATCTCCTTCAATTATATCATTTGATAGAGCATGTTTGCTCTCTGCCTGCAGCAGCTGAGGTGTCTGCAGGCCCACCTTCCCCTGAGACAGCTGACATGCTGAGGATGCTGCCTCCAGGCTGCACATGGGCCTGAAGCTACATGTCCTCTAGTGCAGGTGCTTACCAGTGTGCTGGGGCTGCAGCACCACCTGAGCACACCCACTGCAGAGCTCTCCTGAAGAGCTGGATGTTAAAAACCTCCCACTGTGTAAGCACAGAGATGAACATCAGCCAGCTCAGGACTTATAACCTGCTCTCCTGGTTCCTCTTGGACTGTGACTGGGCATTTCCCACTTTCTTTGTAACAGCATTCTCTATATGTACAGACAACATTTTTATACATATGCTTTATATTTTTTAGCCTCTATAAAAATATTCAGAATATACTGGTCTACCTTTCAATCTAATTTTGATGATTTTCAGTTAAGCCTGTAGCATGATGCATTTTAAGTGTAAATTATCTTGAAATAATGAGAGAATTAAAATGAATGAGGAAAAGTATACTTCAATTATTTTTGTGGACATCTTAAATCTCCTGCGATTACATTAAGTTCAGAGAAAATAAGCTCTCTGCCTCCAACGTCAAGTAATTTGCCATACTAGAGTGATGGAAATATTCCCAAAGGAAGCTGCTGCTCTGGAAAAAGGAAACAGCATTAGGCATTTAAAGCTTCAATGGTTAAAACGTTTACTTCATAAATATTAAAGCCATGCCAAAGCTTCTAACTCTTCCACTCCTGTAAAGGATGGTGCTCAATCAGAGTGGAGCAGAGAGGGTGTCAGTGAAGATGCTGGAAAGGATCGATGTAGTTCCCTAGCAACAGGGTTTATGTGTCTGGGGTTCCTGAATCCTCAGGGACCCTCCTGACCCACTAAATCAAGGCAGCCGTTTTGCCTCTGCTGCCATTGTGCTTTCTTGGAACAAACATTTGCACTGCTCTTATTTCTCAGATCAACCCAGAGATAAGAGAAACAAGTAGCAGTGGGGTGGGAGGAAGATAATTATATTGCCCCTTTAAAAAGGCAGCTGTGTTGTCTGTCAGGATAATCCTTTAAAGAAAGGTAGCTTTATGAGAGGGAAGGAACCTCAAATGCACTGATATAATCATTGCTTTTTAATGTCGAGTAATGGACCTGATGTTTTATTATAGAGCAATTTCAGTCTGTAGCCATGGAGTGTAGCTTCTGAGCAGAGGTGATATTAACTATGTTCACAGGGCTGCATAATTGCTATGGGAAAAGCAGGCAGTGAAAAGCACACATGGCTTCTTTGTTTGGCCATTCTTTTAACACTGTTGAACTTCGTAAGTTAATTGTGGGTGGCAGCATGAAAATAATTCAGTTTGCCATTATGGAAAAGCATTTTTAAGATTCTTCCATTCTACACGAGAAAGCATTGACTCAGTATGCATGTGATTTTTTTCTCCCTGTGCCACTCGGAGCCAATATGGCTCCAAACAAGTCTGTTTTGGTTTCAAATTCGGTTGTCTAACCAAAAAATACAACAGAACAGGAGAAACAGACAGATAAAAGTCAATTAAGATTAAATCTAAAGGTTTACTGAGACAACTTTTTAATCTGGCAGTGGCAGAACAAAATAGAAAACATTTTGTATCAGGATAAGAAGCACATTTTACTACAGTTATAGAAGCGTGTGTTATGTATCAGCCTTGATGCTGCTGACAGATTTAAAGGTGGTTTATTGACAAATTTTAATATAACTTTTCTATAAATATAGTATTATGAGCATATGCCCTGTATAATTTCTCTCTCTCTCATTTTCTTTCTTCTCTTTAAAGAAACCCCCAAGTCTCCCAGCGTTGTGTAAGACATGTGGATGATCTGTCTGAGCCCTGCATGACACAGCTGGGCCCACCAGAGTCAGGTACTGGATCACAAAAAGAGCCAATTTCAGCAGCAAGGCTTCTTGCCACTAAACCTCTATTTTGAAATACTACAGGCTCTTTGTAAGCTGAGATTCATTCTTGTCCTTGTCTTAGATTTTACTTTTTTACAAAATACATTGAAAATGCAAGAAGAACTGGAATCATTAACTGTTTCCTCTGAGTGGTTAAAGATCAACTTAAGCCAATTGGTTTTAGTTGCCTTCACAGTGTAGTTGTAATTAAAACCATGCATATAGCTTAAAGGTTTTTAAGAATCTGGAGGAAAATGTACCATCTAGATATAGAAAGAATTGACTATTGCCTACCTCAGAACAGATAACTAATAATTACCTCGGTCTCTAGTTTCTCCTATATTGAAATAAATTCAATGCTCTATTTTAAAAGCAAATAGACGGAAGATTTTAAAAGCATTATTGATGCTTTTTTCTCTATTATATCTAGGCTAATTGACTTGTACAAATGTAACTCAGAGTTGAATTGAGTGCTCAGTTCCAAAGTAAGAAAAATCTTTCATTTTCTGAAGGATATGGCCATAGGCCATTAATTTCAAAAGGAAGTCTCAGGCCACCAACCCTGTCAAGAGAATAAATGAGGGCAAACAGAAGTTGAAACAAAGATGAAATTCAATGACCCTATATTTAATTTAAAATAAATATTAGTATTAACATGGGCTGAACAAGCTGTACTAACTCCTCTTTATTTTTTTTTTTATTTTTATTGACTAGTAGTCAATATCCAAACTCCAAGTAGTTTAGGGTGCAAGCACTTCACATTTATCACTTCACTGTGTTAGCAGGCCAGCCCCCTATTCTGAGAGAGATGAAGGCCAAAGCAGTATTTCTCAATAACCTTCCTGTTTCCATTAAGCACTTCAGGACATGCAGAGTTACATTATTGTGAATCCCTGGATGAACATCATTCCACAGCAATTCCTCTCTGTAATCTGAGGAGAAGGGTTTTACATTTTGGATTTTGCCTACAGGAAGATTTTTGACACAGGACAAATATGGTCATACTAGCTGACTTCTGCTGATATAAAGTAAAGCTCTGACCTGTCTCCATCCTGTGCAGAAAATTACTCCACAAAGAGACCTAACAATATTCTAAAAGTTTCTAGGTTTTTCCTTGCCTTGAGGAAAATTTTGGTCAACTCTAGGCTTTGGTCAACTCTATACCTTAGCAAAGGGGCCTGCCAGAAGCGATGGATTTTATTAGAGGTCACCAGCTTTTATATAATCACTCCAAAGAAGTTCTGCCATCTAATAGAGACAAAAGCAGCCTTGGCATTGTTACAGCCTGTGGTGAGGGGAAAATGCCTGTCCCTCCACCTTCTATCAGACTGGTGAAACAAGGGAAACAAAAACAACCCTTTCCTCCACTGCAGTCCTGCCCCAGCCAGTCTTAGCTGGACTCAACTCTGGGTGATGGCTCCTTACCAAACACTCTGCTCAATACACAGGCAGCAGCTATGACTCAAAATGGAAAGGAAGGCCATTTTTATAGAACTTTATCTGAAAAACAGAAATACCCTGGGATAGGGCAAGTCTCTTTCTGACAAGAAAATGTCTTGACTGATCCACTGTGAAAGATGGAAAACCTCCCGTGCCTCCAAAAATATACAAGAGTAATTGAACAATTTGGGCTCACTGAGGTGTGGAGGGCACAGCTAAGAAGTGCTGGCACAATTCTTCAGGGCTTGACAGCTCCTTGGGAAGAGTCTATTTTTTAGTGAGCTGCTCATTAATCAGGATTCTCTGTAACACTTGGGATAGCCCCAGGACCTTAATCAATTGTCTTTTCTCAGTAGGAAACGAAAGAGTCTAGCAAAATGCAATGTTGGTGCTCACAAAAGGCCACCCCCTGGCACTGGGCTGTGTTTATGGGGTGTGAGACTCTTCCTGGGTGCTATATGCAGTCGAACTACAGATTTGTTTAAAGATAGCAAAGAGTCAATAGCAAAACCTTAAGCACATTCATGAGGAATGGCAGCAGTTCTGGATGTAATTTACTAGGTCTCAAGGATTCTAATGATGTGGTAGTCCTAATTTTACCTTTTTTCTCCCACCTTGGTGGCTGGTTGAGAGAAGTACAGGCTATTCTTTCCATTTAAAAGTAAATATTTTTTGTCTTTGTGGTACTAATAAAAATCCACGCCCCTTAAACACTTTATTAATTGTTTAGCAGTGATGGGTAGAATAATGGAAATATGAAATATTTGCTGTGTTTCAAAAAATATTTGGGATTGTTAAGTAACAGCCATGTGATATGTTAGTGTATTACAATGGGGTCAAATGTGTTTAGATAGATAATGAGAATGATTTAACTCCGGGATATGAACTGTGTTTCATTCAAGGTGTTTGTTGACTTTTTCTGATTTGTCACCAAAGAGTTTATAAGATACTGTAAAGTCACTTTGTCCAAAACCATGTTGTAAATGTGGAACTGAGGTACTTCCAAATGTATTGCATCTCAGGGTAGTAAATTGTCTGGAACACAATATTGAATAAATATGGACAAAGAAATAAATTAAAAATTTTGGGCTATGAAAGAGACTGTTGGGAAAAAATGCTTCCCAGTTTTATCTAAATTGACACCTTGATTGGATTTGAAGATGCTGATGTGTCCTTTCCAATTTAGAATATTCTATGGTTCTAATGTCTTTAGGGGCAGTTGGGACTTTTGTTTTATGGGTCTAACATTTTTCGCTATGCACAGAATAGCAAACTGCTGGCAATGGTTTGCTTTAGAAAGGTGGTTTTTAGTAACAACAACAACAACAACAACAATAATAACAGCAGCAACTACTTCACTTTCTAAGTTTCTTTTGACCCAAGTGTATACTTTCTACAGCACATTGTAGTGGTCAGAAAGGGACCAGCAAGAGTGGCAAAGATTAAGTAAGCACTGTAAGATCTCAGTTCAATCTGAGTCATCAGTATCTTTCTCTCTAAATGTCAATACTGCCATTCTCAGTCAGACTCATTCCACTTCTTGCATATATTTATTTATTATTATCATCATATGTGTTATATATACAGAGTTGTAGAACAACAATTATTTTCAGAGATTCTCATTGTTTTCATTGTTCAGCATAGAGCAATGTTGAAGACTATAAAATTTAACTAATCAATATGGTAATAAGAGGCTTCTAGTGCAAACCCCTACAGAAGACCTGAATTTACAATGCAGGACACCAAAACATGATTAATATCCTGCTGATTTGCTGTAATTCCACCACCATCTAGAAGGAGTGCTGATAAGACAGAAAAAGAGTTAAAGGGCATCACTAATTTCATATGTGATCTGGTATTACCTTTTAAGTATTTGGCGTTTCAAAGAAAGAAGTGTAAATGAAAACACAGATTGAGGCCAGTACTTTTCATAGTCACGTTATAAACAATCCTCCCCTTTCACTATCTATAAGAATTATTTCACACCTTTGCTCTGGAAGTGATAATTCAGACCTTTTGGCATTAGTCACTAATCAATAAATTATGTGGTTGGAATAGTGTTGGAATCTTATGACTGTGGTACTTAAAAATACAGGAAAAAATATTCTTCCATTCTCTTTTTTTTTTTTATGCTCTGAGTGCAGTTAATGTTACTGTTTTTTCCCATGACTGTCATCCTATATTCATCTGTACTCTTGAATCTATGGCTTAAGTCCAATACAAATGTGTGGATTCCTGCAATGTAAGACTTCAGTGGGGCTGGAAACAGTGTCAAAGAGCAAAGAATCCTGAAGCTTATTATTTTAAGAAATCCTGATCTGTTAGGAAAAAAATATATTTTTTTCTCTCATCTATTTTGCAATCAGCTAACATGCATTCCTCATACAATTACATGGACTAACTTAGAGATTTCATGTCACAAAACTTAAATACATTTGTTATTTTAATTCCAGTGACTTCTAGAAGCATTAACTGAGGTGTGGTAATTTTAGGTATTGGACATTTTTCTTCTAAGAGACAAATCCCAGCATTCTTAAAGACCTCCTATATAAGATCTTATACAGCCTAGTTACTCCTTGCCTCAGTACTCCTTGCTGTAGGGTTACATCACAGGCTAAAACATACAAAGGAGAGGGTTATTTTAATTATTGTTGTCTCTATTTTGCAAAGTGCTTCCTGGGTTTGCCCAAACCTCAAGGAAGTCTGTGGCAGAGCGAAAACTATGGATTAAGCAGATTAATTTTCATAATTTCCTTTATAGCTTTTGACTGAAAATTGAGCGGCCTCCAAAAAAAAAAAAATTAGGAGAGGGCAGATACACAAACATGTAAAGTAACCTTAGCAAAATTATTTTACTGGTGATGACAATGTGTAGATTTGTTTTCATATGTAACTTGCAGTGATGGAAGTCAACCACATGGACTTTTACAGCAGTTTAAACTCCAGTGAGAAAAAAAGGGTGAGTCAGCTGTATAGCACTGAACTTTGACATTCCTTGTGTCTATCTTTAAGTGACCTAAATCACAGTGAGTATTGATTTCTTTCTCATGGAATAGTTCAATGAGGCTTTAGCAAAGCTCTCACAAAGATTTTTTCAGTAGGATAAATGAACACACATTTTATGCTTCGGTATTCATGAAAATTCCCTGGGAACTCAGAGTAGTAAAGTTTAGTATTTTACACCACTGTCAGTCTGAAAGGACATCTGCTCCCGCGCAGATGATATTAAAAATAGAAATGAAATTATACTAAAAGAACTCAACAAAACCCAGTAGAAATGTGGTTTCCCTATTGATTTTGCAATTTCAAATATTTATATTTCATATTGTTCCCTTGTACAGGATACAATGATTGGATGTAAGCTTAGGAGTGTATATCCACCCCTACTATAGGTGTTAATTAAAAGGGAGACACTGTTAATTTCACAAAATACCTTTATTTGAAAGGTATTATATTCTAAATTGCAAATAAATGCTATTTAGAACTACTTGGATACTCATCACTTTTTTCTTCCTCATAATGGGGCTCATAGCTATTTCTATCCCAGTTTTTGAGAGGAATTACTGTAGAAATAGGGATAACCAGATAGTTTAATGCCTTATTTTAAAAGTGCTACTAGGATTAATTGCCATCAGTGCAATGCCATCTGTCATTGTCCCACCACAACATGTAAGCATCCAATTAGCAAATTCAGGATGTAGTTTAATTAATCAAATGCAACATTTCAAATTTAAGACTCCTTATTTCTCTATTCACTTCAATATCCCCATGTTTCATTTAATATGGCCTCATCTCAGCTTTTTTTCTCCTATTTGTATTACCTCACCTTCAGCTTGCATATAGAATTACAATTAGAAAACAATATTTTTTACATTTTTATGCACTTTTCCTATCATTTATACAAGGACCTAATTTTGAAATGTGGTAAATAGTCTTTTTATTCAAACTACAACCTAAGTGAAAAGACGAATTGGGCTTTTGACCTTCACATTTGAAAAATCAAAGTATTTTTGGTTGTAGCTGCCTAGGCTTTATTCATGTACAGGTTAAAATGTCAACAAATTTCATTAAGCACAGCAACAACTTTCATTCATTATCTTTATTCCTCTAATGAAAGAATCCCGTAGTCTGTCTTTCCTATGTACATTTTTGACTTGGTGAAAGTCAATGAAAGAGAATATTGAGGAAATTGGTTTCTAAGCTTGGATTATTTTGTAGTAGGAGAAGGTTTTTCATCAAATTTGATCAATAACTTCACTGATAAATGAGTTTTACTGCTATAACCCTGTATGCCATGATGTGATAGAATATTTCCAAAGCACATATTACTCCTGGTGGTGATTGCAGAAAGGCTAAGCTTTCTTGACTATTTGATCCTGCAGGAATGATTTTGTAGCTTCTCTTGCTCAAACAGTCAGCAGTAGATATTAATTCCATCTCATCAGTTTATTCTGCTGCTGTCAAAATAATCACAGTGGAAAATAATTCTTTCTGAAGATGCTTTATAAGAAAAGAGATGGCATTTTGTGTTCTGAAATGTTTGTATTGAGTGGACTGGACCTAGATTATTCAAATGTAATAAATGGTAATCACAATACTGAGGAAGACATCTCCAAAGCAGGAATGTATATTTTGGACATTACAGGGACAGCCTTACATTTTTATTATATTTTATATTGAACACTAGCCTGCTTTCTCATCATTTGTTTAAAGAGAATTCCAGAAACACTTTTACAATAAATGGCCAGGAAAAAGAGTGATTGAAACAACCTTTTGATACTTGCAGCTGTCATTCATTACTAATTGTCTATCATTCCTAAAAGTTATTCAGCTATATTACCTCCCAGAATAGAACAGGTGTTGCTTGGATTGCATCCTGGAATTAGGCCAATTGAGACAAAAGTCTTTCTGCAATTCCTTTGACCCCTTCCTAATCTGTGCTAATTGCTGGGTCAGTATTCTGGGCGAAAAAAAAAGTAACAATAAAACCCATATGCTGAAGTGGTTTCATACATAACCCTGAATGCTAGCACTCTCAGATCAGTGACTATAACCCATAAATCTCATTTCCACCATCTTTCACATACACATGTTCTTTGGTCCTTTCAGTAACAGTGTATGATTGGCAATAAAATTACAGGCTATTTTGTGCAGCAGAGTGCTTAAAATACCAGACCAGAGTGAGGACTGTCTATGGGGAGAGCTAGCTTAAATTGTGGTCAATACTATGGATCAGATTAGTAAAAATAACCCTGATCTTTAAGAAATACAATTCTTTATTAAGCAAGACTTAATTGCACTTCTGCTTCATCCCTGACATCTCAGAGCATGTTTTTTCCTGAAGAGAGAGTCATACCTTCTATATCTTGCCATGCCACCCAGCTTCTGCATAAAATGATCCCCAAGTTTCAGCCCTTGACCCTCAGCTGTGCTACCTTTGGGCTGAAGCACACAGATCACATCTTCAATGATATGACATCATGATATCACATCTTCAAAGATTCCTTAACCTATGAATGTAAATTCCTTATTTCTCCTGTGCTATTGAAAGACTTCTTCCAGTGAGTGCACAAGAAATGTAGGAGCAGTAGGAGGATGGCAGGATCAGGACTTGAAAATGCTCTGTTATTTACCAACACAGGAAGAAATGAATTCACTCTATACTTGCAAACTCAGAAACACATAAGGATTTGTACTGTTTTGCCTCTTCAGCATTTTCTCACAAGTTTTAAAATAGCTATAAGCTGTTGATGTATGCTAATGTAGGCTGGTATTCACACTTTCATCACTGATCTTTCCCCTCTGCCCTCTTCACCATTAAGAAGGGTCTGGGTTGGGCTTTCTCAGAAGATTTTGTATTCATTCATCACTGCAAAAATGCAGTTCCACAGATATCTGATACTTCTCATGGGATTAGCTACAGAAATTTTAAAGGTCTTGTTTTAAATGGGAAAGTTTCCCCTAAAAGGTAAGCTATCCAAGCAATACAAAAACCTTGATATGCAAAGCAATGTGGTCATTGAGAGGGACATGCAAATGGGGCTGTGATCCAAAAATCACTCTTTAGGTTGCTGACTGATCCTATAACACCTGTCTTGCTGAGGGATGTGAAGAAGTGGTTGTGCTTGTGAAAATCTTTGCCACATTGACAAAGCATGTGGTCTGTCAGTGTGACATTACAGATGTCAAATTACCATGGCTCCACATGCACCCCTAGAGCCTCCATCACCCACACACCACACCAGCAGGGAGGACTCTAGGTAAGAACATATGTTCCATTTTTCCCAGGAGCTGTGAGGGATGAGAAAGATGTGATGTGGGTGCCTCCCTGGACACTATTTACAAGCTGTCATCCCACCCAGTGCCTCTTGGAAACTCAGTCTGATGTGTTTAACCAGGGCAGTTTAGAGAATGGCCTTTGGTGGAGGTGCACCCTGGGTACCTGGGTACCCTACCCAGCCCGTTCAGCTGTGAAGATCAAGCATCACAGGAAATATGAGGGGAAGACCTTTGAGTGGCAGCATCAATAAACCAGGGGAGTTCTGGATTCACATTCCTCTTTGTGTTTGGAAGGGTCACATCACCGCCATGTGAAGAGGACAGAGGGCAAGCAGAGCAAACACAAGACCTCATGGTGCTTGCTCTCACAGAAAGAGTAACAGCTCACACAGTTCCCTTCAACAATCAATACTGTTCACATTATTCACCAGCTTGAGAAATGAGAGCTGTGCCTTGGCAGCCACAGACCCCCCTTGGGCAGTCCAGCATGGGCTTGGTGCTCTTCCTCCTGTGTGGAGAGGCAGGGCACTCCACCACACTTCCCCAGGGATGAAATCTTGCACTGCACTACTGGCAGAATGTAGTGCACAAACATGCACTTGTCTGTGCTAAGCAAAGTCACAAAACAGAGGCTTAAACCCAGCAATGTTGGATGTCTAGGAATTAAAAGTATGCGCAAAGTCTGTTAAAAATTATATAACTATCCAGTGTTGTGTGTTTGTCAGGGGATCCCTTTCCCATACAATATTTTTGAAATATTCCTAATAAACTTCCAAGACCAAGACTGATCCTACTTTGCTTCTGAGAGGTGACAAAACATTGTAAAGCAACATCTTTGGGTGTAGAATTGAGTTTATTTGGCAGACATGAGAGAGAAACATAAAAAGTGATGTCTGTTTTTCTCAGAGAAACCATATAACTCCTCTGCCAATATAAAATCAAAGGTGTTGGGAACCTGATTATTTTAACTCCATATTAATATAATACTGCATATAAGTATAAATATTTAATAGGGAAATGACACAGAGATGCTGGTGATTCTATTGCCCCTTACTAATGGTAAAAAACAGAACATATCCAGCAAACCTAATGACAGTAGAAGAGATGAAAACTCCCCCATAAATTTTGTGAAAAGGCTTATAAGTAGATAAGATTAAAGCATAGATGTAGTAGCTGGTCAGAATTTTCTTCTGTTAAATGGCACTTCACTGATCATGTAGAGGTCAAGATAAGATTTTTTGATGATAAATCATAACATTTATGAAAACTTTGCATATCTATCTGCTATTGTGTATCTATGAAGAAGAAAGAAGACACTAAGTTGTTGACTATCACTAACAGAAAACCATCTTAATCTTTAATGTATCAATTATTAAATAACAGAATTTTAATATTTATTTGTTTAACAATTTTTTACAATGATAAATTCTGCTTTTGACCTTCACATTTGAAAAATCAAAGTAGTTTTACATGAGGTTCAGTAAAGTACAGTGTTCAGTGTTTGTCAACAACTTGCCTGGTTCAGTTTTTATGTCAGTTTTGTAATCTCTGCACTGAAGTAAGAACAGAGTTTATATATATATATATATATATATATATATATGCATGTATCTATTACTGCCAATGCAAGGGTAAATCTGTCATAATGTTTGTTAAAACTGAATTCTACTGCTCTGCTGATGGGCAGTAGTCTGCTGATTGATTTTCATGACTGATTGAAGGATCAGGTTTGTTTGGATGATGTGTCTGCTGAAGAGACAATGCAAAGTCTGGTTTGGGTGCAGCCTCCTGAAGGTAATTTAATTTCTCCATACAAAAAAATAGTGCTTTTGGAAATCATCAAAGTTCAGAGGCAGTGACTGGCTTTTCTTGGTTATCTAGTCTGTAATGGACATTTAGTAATTTCTGGCATGAAAAGCAGAACTGAAAGCTTATCAGAAAACAAGCAGAAAAAAACCTGTAAAACTCACTGAACAGCCCAGGATCTCAGTGAGTGGGGAAGCCCCTTTCACTAGCAAGGTGAATGTGAATTTGAAATGGAAATGCAGCTGGTGATCTGTGGTTATGATCAATGCTTACTCAATCGCTGGAAGTGTTCATGGTCAGGTTGAGCAACCTGGTCTAGTGGAAAGTGTCCCTGTCAATAGTGAGGGGGTTGAAACGAAAAGATTTTTAAGGTTCCTTCCAATTCCAACAATTCTCTAATTCTATATTCCATTATTCTACAATTCTGTACCTTTAGCCTGCAGATTTTCTACTTTTCTCCTGCCAGAAGAACTTAAAGGAACATATATTTCACTCATGTTTTCCACAGCCAGCTTTGGGGTTTATGGATTCACCATGTCATAACAGCATTTATTTTAATTCATATCAGGAAGAGACACATTTAATCTCAAGACTCTCTAAAGTGAATTTATTAACTCAGTGCAACACAGACAACATCCGAACATCTTTTTACCCCTTTTTATTTTCTTCTCCCTGATATGTACCCTTAAGCCTTACTTAGGGGATTTTTTTGTTCTTTCTCTGGTCTTTCTTTCTCTATTTCATTTTATCCTGTGTAACAGACACATGAGTGTGCATCAGTTTTCTTTGCATTCAGAATCAGTTGTCCATGGCACAAAACACTAAAGTTAAAGAGCAGAGAAAGGCAATTATGGCAGGACAATATCCTGCCTTGGAGAGGCTTCAGAACAAACTCTGATAGGTAATGAATCAATATACAGTTTCCATGACAACCTTCAGGGATCACATTTGACCTTGCTACCATGGAATCCTTCCCTTAAGAAATAGGCGAACAAGTGTTTGCTGCATACTCCTGATCAAACCTGAACACCAAGTTCTGAACAGCCTTGCAGCACCTGTGGTGTCATTAGTATAAGAAAAAAATAATGCATTAAATTGTGGCTTCATGTTTGATATTTCTTTGAGGTCACAGCTAGGGAAACAAATTGGAAATCTAAGCATCTTGGGATCAGATTCTGCCTGTATAGAATAAGCTTCAGAAAAACCAATCAGAAAATCACATTGACTTTCTGTGAGTCTGCAGAATGCCCTTGTTCCTAAGAGACAGGAATTTGATCTTACCCATTTTGTGTTGCTAATAACTCCTTCCTTGACCCCAAACCCTAACTCCACCCCTGCGATACGCTATAAAAACCCCATGACCCTGCCTTTGCCCTGTCTTTCCTCTCCATCCTGCCCCTCCTCCCCGGGGTAATCAATGCATTCTCCAGCTCTCTGAAATGAAGATCCCTCTCGTTCATTCCCATGCCCGGCGCTGGCAGCTGCACCCTCCCTGGACTCGAGGAACCCTGTTGCAACACACTGCAACCTCTGTTGTGTTTTATTATCCTATCTTAAATCATGGCAGGAGGGATTAACAAATGTAGTGTACATGCATTGTGTCTAATCTTGCACTGTAGGATCTCTTGTGTCTGCAAAATCCTGAGTTGTAGTCAATGACTTTATTCCTGCCTCGCAACACTTAAGAATATACTTCAGAATATGCCAAAAGCAAAAAAACTCAACAAGAGTTTGGGAGGAGAACTGTGGCACTCCCATTGTTCTTGGGGACTGAGCATTGCCTCCACTGATGCTTTGAGGCCAAAGGAGTGCATGTAAGTGTAAGCTACTCAAATGACATAACATCTCTTGCCTTCTTGTTTTGTGGTATTCACCACATGTTGTTTTAATAATGCTTCTCTTGATATACAGCTTCTTATTATTTCCTGACTGTTAATTTTTACAAGCTTTCCTTTTTGAATTACTGACACATTGCATATTACAGTTTCATTCTCTTACAGCTGTGCTGTTTGAACACATAAAAAAAGAAAAGCTTGTATTATGCCTAGGGACGCTTTAAAACACCATCTAATAAAAATCTTTAATATGTAGTTCTTGTTCTTTGAGAAGGTTTTATGTACAGCAGCTTTGTGTTCTGTTCCCTGGTGAGTCTTTGTATGGAACTATATCTGACCTCAATATCAAGCAGATCAAATTGTTTGGGTTTCTTATTCCCTCCAATTTAAGTTGTTTTCGTATTGTTTGGGTTTTTTTTCTGAAAGGTTTATTAAACACACAAAAAGGAATCACTGCCTCTCAGCTGAGGAGAAATATTCATACAAAGAAACCTGCTAGTTTACTGAAGTGTTTCAATGGATTGTCAAGTGACAGGAGGCAGGAGATGATGAAATATGTGTAATTTAATATATGTACATGTTTCTCTGTGCTCACTTTTTCTAGGTTTGCCTTTTGATTGGTTGGCCTTAATACAATTAATTTTACATACTTTTGCATTTGGAAAACTTTTCCTTTTAATGTGGTTACTTTTCAGGATAAGAAAAATATAAGTTATGGGGAAATATTTGATTTCTAATTAAATTTAGATGTCTGAATGATTTGTAGTTTTGCAAAAAATGTTCCATTAAAAGTAGGGTGCTGGGTGCTGTGTGCTAAATTGGCCTAAGGCAGTAAGATCTACAGCCTCTCTGTTATCATCTGCATCCTCTTTTTAAAAAGAGAAAACTTAATTTGAAAATAATTTTGTAGATGCAAGAAAAATCTTCATGATATTTTTCAGTCCCTTTGAGTGCACTCATTCTATCAGATTTTCTATTTGTTTCAAACCTGTTGCATTTCTTTGGAGACCCTTTATATTTGCTTAAGGTGTACTCTTAATAGTAGCCCATGTGTGATTTACTTTGTGTATCACTGGAAAAAATGAAACCCTGGGTCATTAATGGTACTCTAAAAACTGTTTATTTAACAAATTAGAAAAAAAATTGTAAAAATTGTACATCGTTATAGGAAAAAAACCATCTGGCTATTTTATGCAAGGGGTTTAGATCTCTTTAAGTAAAGAACAAAATTGAATTTTGTGCTTCTTTCACAGTTTTATTCTGCAGGCAGTTCATCTTAGATTTGACACTTTCCCACAGTTTTTACTGTTAAATAGTGCCCAATACTGTTTTATATTATATTGTAGTCTTTTATTTTGCAGTTCTCACTTTTGTTTTTTAATTAAGATAATGTATGTGATATGGCTATAATTATAGTATTTAACCTTTTAAATAACTACTCTTTCTAAATATTAGTCCAGTTGGCAAGAAGTTAATGTCTTCAACCTGTGTTTTATGTCAACCTTCTTAGGTCTGTGAGGAACTAGCAAATCTGGGGCAGGATAAGACCAGGGTAATAAGTTCCTGCAGGCATGGAGGATCCTAATATTAGTACATCACTCTGATATCTGGGTGGACAGTTTATGTTAGTTGCACAAATAGAAATTTAGGACTGATTCTCCCTTTGCTTCTCCAAGCTGGATTTTGTTCCTCCTGATAGTTTTAACTTAGCCACATTTGTTGATTGTCTTCTCTTTATTTCATTCATGTTAGCTGGCAGAATACAACTTTACTATGCCTCGCACAAGAGTAAAAGAAATGTTTCAGACAAGCAGCTAGGTTGGCCAAAATCATTCAGCTTTCAACCAAGTCTGTGCTAAATTTGCTCACTAGTTTCACAAGACCTCATAAGAAAAGATCTTTCCTGCAGAGCAATACTGAGAGCTGAAAAATAAACTTGAAATAAATGTTCAAGGAACTTTATATAATCATAAAATGGTTTGGCTCGTAAGGGATCTCAGAGATCTTCTAATTCCAATCCTCCTGACATGGACAGGGGCCAGTTTTCTCAGGGTCCTGTGCAACTGGCCAGAAATGGCTCCAGGAATGGAGCATCCACAGCTTCCCTGAGCAGCCTTCCAGTGTCTTGCCAGCTGCACAGTAAAGAATTGCTTCCTAATATCTAAATTAAACCTACACTTCTTCAGCTTAAGGCCATTTCACTTTGTCCTATCACTGCAAGCCATTGTAAAAAGTTCTCCATCTTTCTTGTACGCACCTTTAGGTACTAGAAAGTGCTATAATGTCTCCCCAGAGCCGTTTCTTCTTCAGGCTGAAAAATGACAACTCTCTCAGCCTGTCTTCACAGGAGAGGTGCTCCAGCACCTCTGCTCATATTTGTTGCCCCAATCTGGACTCAAATATGTCCATCTTTATAAATATCCCCATATCAGACGGGTCTTTGTGCCAGTTATGAGCAGCAGAGCCATATCTGGAGTCCATTCAGATCACAGATCACTGACCCTGTACGATTTCTCCCCTGCTACTAATGCCTTAGGTTTTAGCTTTTATATTTTTCAGATTCTGTACTGCTTTAGTGTGTACTTCTGAGCTTCATATTAGGGGATAGTAAGCTCTCTTCACAGGGTAGGCAGACAAAACAATTCTTTCTGTAGCTGGCGGCCAAGGACAAATGATCCAAATCACAGGCCCTAGACCATAAACAATGGTGAAGAGAGAAAAACAAGAAAGATGGGACTACATAAGCTAAAGCTATAACTGGAAAATTAACTTCAATATGCTAATGGACCAGAATTTATAAACGTGTGAAACCCCATAGCTGGTTGTCAATTTTGTGTCCATTTTGGATTCATCTTGGGTGTAGCCCTGTCTGGGCTCTTGTACTGCCCAAGGTGGATCCATTCAGGCCTTTTAATAGATACCTACTTTATTCTTTAACTCCATTCTAGGTCAGCCTTCACAAGGCATCAATACCATGACAGTGGTCACTTGGAAGGGAGGTCTCTACTTTCCCATATTTCCAGCTGAGGCCAGATCTTCCCAAACTCCAATGTGGTTATGAGGATATTTCCAAGAAAAACAAGAAGCCCCCTTCACTAGAGTGTTTTCTGTTTGCACAAGTAATTTATATTGGGTTAAAGGGGGATGTTTCAAGGCCTATTTTAAAAGAAAAATCCTGACTTGGGAAAAATGTCAAACAGCATCAGAACAAACTGATGAAACTCTGTTTGAAGAAAATGCAGTAATTCACATTAGCCAACTGAAATCCAGTCTCATATATAGCCAAAAAGGAATGAAAAATATTTCCTACATGTTTCTCATTTATTTTTACTGCATTTAGAAGCTAATTGCAATTATTTTTATTAGACATAAAAAATACAGACTAGCAAAGTTCATGGAGAAGAACAGGCCAAACAGTTAGATACAAAATGCTGTGTTTCCTTCGGCTTCCTTTGGATCCTGGGTTTTAAGGGTCTCCTGTGCAGAGAAGGCTGAGGAAGCCATTTGCAGAACACAGCAAGGTTTCTAATTCTTAGGTATGATCAATGCTACACATTCTGGAGTGCCATCTACTGGCTTTTCATTAACTATTTATATACTCAAATAGAAAGTGCTCTTGTAATCTCTGGTGTAATCAAACAAGACAGAATCCCAGTAGGATGGTTCCTATATTTCAAAATCTAATGCAAGGGACTGTATCTCAAGTTGTGCTCTCTCTCCTAGTAGAATAATAGAAAAACAAAGGAGAAAATCCCAAACAATTTTAAATATAAGCCAAGAAATTGCATAATTTAGTCATTCTCAAATGCAAGCATGTTGACAGGAAATAAAATGTATTCAGTACCTATTTGCTTACTGTCACCAGGAAAATGAATTTTTCTTTAAATAAAAGCTGAATGGTTTTGTTTTTGGAAACAAAATGTTGAATTAATTTTGGTTCTGTGTGCAATATTTTATTTCATTCTAATTTCAAAATGTGAAAATTTTTTTTTGTCTTTTTAAGAGCAAAATTGCCATAAACTTTTTAGACCAAGCACTCAGTTTAAAATGAGAAAATAATTTATTTACAAAGAACATTAAATTTAGCATTTATTGTATTTTCCAAATTAAAGACATAAATTTTATTTGATTAGCATGAAACATCATGAAATATTATAAAATCCCCAAGTCCAATAATTTTTTTCCTTTGGTAGATGAAAGGCATGTAATGTTCAGCTGAGAATTTTCTGGCCCATCTGTAGACTGTTGATTTTCTCTATTTAGATTTGACTAAAAAAAAATAAAAAAGGCAATTTAGCACAACTTTGTGTTTTTAAGACAAGACTTGCACATTCTTTTTTGAACTGTACAGATAAAGTTCATTGTATCTAATAGGATATTGAGTCTTTCCTGCATCATTAATGTTAGCATGATTCATCTAACAGGTGATAAAAATTGCAACTGGGAAATATTTTTGACTCTAAGAGTCCAATTTTTCACATTTGTGCTCTCAGCTTACCACCACTTCTGAGAAGATGAAGCAACATTTTATTACTAGGCTCTACCTGTCAGGGTAATGCTGATTTAGTTTGGAAAGTATTTTCAGACCAAAACTCCCAGCTAGATTTGAATCCACTCCATTTCATTATGCCACTAGACCTGTCACTTCAGAAGCCAGGGATGATGTCTGCAAGGCTGGTGTTATGAGTAGAGAGAAAAGGATTGTTATAATAATCTCTGGTCCAAGGCTGTAGTGAAAATGGGCATGTTGAACTGAAGTTGAAATGAACTCCTTCTAGCATTTCTAAACTGATTGAGTGGGTTAGTGAGAGAAAGGAGTAGAATGTCTATTATAACTCTTTTTCCCTCAGCTTCCCTCTCCTAACATTGTCTGACAATGAATCCCCATGATATATAAGGTTTTCATGTTCACAAGGGAATGGAAAGACCTGGTTTGTTAAAGGGGAACAGGAGAAATGAAGTGCAGTAAAAGGTGTATCTCTGTTTCCTTGTGGTGTGGGGGTAGTAGCTGATATCTTCAAAATAAATTAAAAATAAATTTAATATCACAAGCTTTTGAAATCAAAGTCATCCTCAATGCAGACAATAGCAAGCCTCCATTATTTGTCCTACGAAGAAGACTTTTTTTTTTTTTTTGCAAGTCTGTAGCTGGTAATATAAAGAGGGAATTAAAACAACAGAAGCTGCCACACACTATTTTTCTCAAGGCTTATTTCCTCAAAGGAAAGGGCTTGCAATTTCATCTGTCTAGCCTATGTAAACAAGACCTGATAACCTGAAAACTGTCTTCTATCTCTGTTTTGTGGAAGAAATGTTTTTCCATATCTGTTGCTTAATCCCAAGCTCTGGCAAAGCAAGACAAAATTCTGCCCAGTCTTCCAAATCCCAAGAGTCTGCCCAACCTATTTTCTAGGATTCTTTGAAGTTGTCTAAATATGTCATTTTATTGGTTATTGTTACATTTTATAATGATTCCTCTAAGCAATTTTTTTTTATTTCAATAGTTCCAGTCCATAAAATTTCCCATTATTAGAAACTGGATAAAACAAGAAATCCAAAACAACCCTAAATTGGTTAGTTTAGAATACTTATTTGAGTTCAAAATAATGTTTTAGTTATTCCTATTCTCATCTACATCTGAAAAGTTCTGTCACTGGGCAGCTCTGTTCTCAGTCATAGATTATTATTTGTGCTTTCATGTAAACCTTTTGAGGCTTGTCTGTTTTGTAGCTATTCCCATTATGATAATTTTTGGTTTCTCTCCTTATAAACTGTCATGCATTTCAGCGCTCTGCCTGCTAAATTTTCTTGTTTGTCAGTCTCACACTGAAAACAGTTAAGCTGTTCTTCATGAGCAGCACTTTTCTACAAGAGTTTTAAATATATATCCCTGTTCAGTAAGTGCTTAATGATTTTTTGTGTTTCACGTGCATTACAATCCTGTTTTTGTAATAAATTGCATTTTGCTGTTTGAGGAAGACACATTCTGTAGCACTACACCAGGAAGGAAGCAGACATCTAGTTACTGACATTTCAAGCAGCACTCTTCAAAGGCAGATATGTGATCCTTTTAAGACAGTAGCTGACAGCTTTCATTACTCAGGTAGCTCTTCTTTCATCACAGTTATTGTTCTGTCCTTTAAACTGCTCAATTATGTGTCCTACGACCTTGTGAGTTAGCAGCTGTTAGTATAAATGGGAAGAAGACCCAAGCATTGACTCCCCCTTGAGAATAAGCCCTTGATACCTGGCACCTCTTCTCACTGGCACATCCATTGCATGGCAATTAATCTTGAAGTCTGATTCAGCTGGTGAACACTGCAATTCAATATATTTGCCACCTTACCACACTAATTAGGGAAGAAAATCCAATGCGCCATACATCATGCTGGATTATTCTCCTGATCAAACCCATGGTGAATCTTGTAATCTCTCCTTTTTTATATTGAATTTCATAAGCACTTAATTAAGCCTCTGCAGTGGTAGTCATGGACTGAATTACAGTGTTCCTAGAAGGCCCAACCAAATTCTTTCCTACCAAGTGTGATTTGGTAATATAAACATCATTAAGAAATCAGTTCCAGAAGAAAGTATCATTCCTTCTGCAGCTCAAAATGTATCCATAATGGTGCCAGTACTTCACCACTAAACAGCCCACAGGTCTCAGTGATTATTTGGATAGAAGGTGCAATTTAATCAGACATATTCTTAACTTGCTTCATGTGACCTATAGAGATGTCAGCAAAGAACAAAAGCTTCAAAAATTCCCTAGAATGCCCAGTTAACCTCACAAATGTAAGAGGACAGTGTTCATATTGGAGATTTTTGCTATTTTTTTGACCTTTTTATATTAAGCCATTAAGTAAAGCAAAGCTTGGGGGGCAGATCTGTTTCAGTTTGTTGGCTGCATTTAGCAAGTGGATTAATTTCCTCCTACTGAAATTGTCAATCCTTCTGCATTTTGGAATATAAAACATTGCTGCTCATTTTCAGCTCCCTTTCTATGTATTTTCAGCTCCCTTTCTATGTGTGACTCAAATGTAGATGATTTCCTGCGGCTCTTACCATGGCATAAGGCACCACCAGATTGCAGAGGGTGGTCATCTCAAGGCAAGTTTCCAGATGGAGAGAAGCAGTGATTTGGAGAGGTGGCTGACATCTTCATTGCTGAGCTAAACCTTCACCTGCCCTCAGCAGTGGATAAACTGCAACTGACTGTGGGAGTTGCAAGAATAAAGAAAATACTTTACCCTCAAATCCAAAAAACAACCATTTAGAGTAATTTTTCACTATCCCAATTACAGAATTTATAAACCTTCTTTCACCTAAATATGACACTATTCTCAGGAAAAGCAATGAGAAGTGCCAGGGACATGCGAACACAAGACTCCACTTTAACCTAAGATATATACATTCCTGCCTTGTGCCATCTTTCCCCAACAAACAACATAACTAGAACATCAAATATTAATAATGTTTAGAGAATTAAGTGCAGTAAATCTACAGAGGATAAAAATAGCAACAATAAAAAGTGTTAATAATTTTAAATAATGGATAGCTTCAAATAAATCCAAATTTGCTCATAGGCTTTGTGTGAGAAAAAGATGCCTAAACTATCCATGTTAATTATTTATTATAAATTACACATCTGCCTTTAGATTGCTACAAAAAAGTATTACAGTATGGTCTGTGACCTGAATGGTCAGTGACATTTTAGGTGCTGTTGGGGATCCTGTGTCCAGACACCAGTGTAGAAGCACAAGGTCCCTCATAAGTACCATACCTGCCAATCCCTTCTGGATGTCTCAACACCCTGAGCTTGTTCACATCAAAGGACATTAGATGCCTCTGTTAAGACCTCTGAAAGAAATGTCAGATATCACATTTGGCCCACAGTCATCTACCCTGCAGGACACGAGTGTGCCCAAATCTTTTGGCACATCTGCCATATGGATGTCCTGGAGAGCTGTACAGTGTCACAGGTGCATTCTAAGCCCCTCATCAACTCAGTGGAGCACAAGAAAGAATTTAGCTGACCAACCAGGCTTTTGGAGTAAGACAAACCTTGCTCTGAGCTCCAGATATATTGTCTTAGATTTTTTGTACATTGAATGTAGATTTTTCTAGTGTTCCCTTGTAAAAAGCGCACATAGCATACAGCAGAAGTAACAATAGGCAGATGTTCGCTGTGAAATTTAAAAGTCATTCTAAGATATCCAAACTTTTAAATTTGAGGATGTGATATTTTAACATTATTCCAACTTGATTATTATGCTGTCTCTATCACATTCTATAACCTGTCCAGCTGGTGTAATTTTTCTTACTACAGATTCAATATCCCATTTCAAAGGCATTAGTTTTCTAAAGATAAAGTCACAAAACAACTGTTAGAAGTGATTGTGAGGCTGGAGTAAGGGGACTGTAGCTACTTGTGAAGTTTTAACAAAGCATGACTGGGTAGGACAGCTGATGAATTTCTCTTTAACATTGTAAATGTGGTCATCACTGTTTTCTTTTAGAGTAAACTGTGCTTTTTGCTTTACAATTTCCAAAATCGCCAAGACTTAGTGATGATGCAATTTCTATTTCCAGTTTCACAGCAAATTAGGTCAAGGCAGGGAGTTGAAGGTAGCTGTTATTTCACCAGTGATTTTCTTGCTGTGTTACTCTTTGATTACCCAAAATAATGGCTGTCTGATCATAGAAAATTCCACTTCTTTGTAATTTTGCTACGATTACCCCATTCAGAGCTCAAATAAGCAGGTAGAAACTATACCTACTATCGTAAAGCAAGGAAGCTGAAATCACCAGTTTGTACAAGTGGGGCAACAGAATTTTGATTGCAACATAAAGCCAAGAATATTAACAAAAGACTTACTATATGTAGTTTATTTTGTATTGTTGCAGGATGTTAGCTTCAATTTTCATTAGAATTTTTTTTCTTCAGTGGTCAGAAATTACCACTGATATTCATGCTCTGAAAATTAGGCTTCTTTAATGCTTCTAGAAATTCAGAGATGCTTGTTAAGTACTGTATTTAAGGGGAACATTTTTTTACAGCACTGTAAGAGTCACAAGTATTGGAAGTTTAAGAATTTATCAGAAATCAACTTTTAACAAACTTCAGTAAATTTAAAGTTCAGTAAATCAGCCATATGCAGTTGACTTGATGTATACCTGGACAAATACCCTGAGGAGCTTCAGAAAAAGAAGTAATCTTTTTCATTCTTTTTATCAAAGACAGAAGCTCTAAGATAGGAACATTATCTGAGTTGCAGTTATGAGTGACAGCAAAAGGATGCCAAATTGCTATTACAGCAACCTACTCAACCAGAATGGAATTCTTCATGACACAAAGTCCTTAGTGCATAATAAATTAAGCATATGAAAACACATTTCCAAATATTATACTGTTCGTATCTAGTATAACATGCCTTGTAAAAATTACATGAATGCAACCATGGCAGTTTGAAGCACCCTCAGCAAACTAAAATAATGTAGCAAGAGTTGCAGTGCTTCTGAATTTGGTTCATTAATGCACCATAGTACAGAGATACCATTAGTTAATGGCAAAATCTTTTTTGCAATAAAATGTTGAAACTTACTTTTTATTTAGAGTATTTAAACAATTTAGTTTACGTTGTATATCAAACTTTTTTTTCCCATTTTTTTGCTGGTTTTTTTTTTATCCATAAAGTATTTCTATTTCTGAAGTCTTGAAGAATTTTTCTGGAGTTATGATAATGACTAAGTATTTTTAATTTGTGTCATTTAATTTAGCAATTAGAGCCCTATCATGTAGCAGCACAAAGTTACTGTTTTAATATCTCCCTAAACCTATCATAATTTCTATCACATTATGTAATTTCCTGCTGTTTAAATAATGGACTCTTTTTTCTCCTTTCCTTTACTTTCTAGAGAGTAGCCTGAAGTGCAACTCATTCAAGTAGAATGTTAGGTTATTTTCCTCTGTATTTGACCCTTTTTTACACTGTAAGAATGTGAAGAATTCTGAACAGGAATTTGCAAATTATTGACATGGGAGTGCAATTCAATGGTTCTTGTGCTCTTAGCCAGGTGCCATTGAATACTTAATGTGTGTATGTCAAAAAATAATACTCAAAATAGAACACAGCTGGCTGTGCAGGAGGCTGGCACAAAAGCAACTGGGTGCAAACAACTCATGAATAAACGTGTGAATATTACAGGAAGGTTTCGAACTCACAGATCAACACGAACTGCCACCCACCACTGTGACATGGGATTGGCTTTAACAGAGGGTTGGTCCCTTCAGAATTCTGTCTCTCTTCTGATCTCCAAAAAACTTAAAATGAACAAATACCTACTTCAGGGGTGGACTGCAATGCAGAAATGTGCTGAAAAGATTCAGTGTTCTTGCGAAACATGGAGAAAGTAAACACCTTCCATTTCCTGCATTGCTTTTCCAAAACTGTACAGAAACAACAGCCTGATTTTCCTCAGTTTTCGGTTTCAGCGCTGTTCTTACCAAGCATCTGGACACCTGCCACTTATACCAAACATGCTGGTATTTAACCTAAAACTATACTGAATACTTAACAGACTCAGACTTCTTGGAAATGAAAAAATACATTCCCTCATAATAATGACCTGGGGCACATAATAGTTCTGTGCACCTAGTGGCTTCACTTCCCGAGTGCTAGTGAGCCTCAGATAATGTGCTGTAACCTCCTTTTTGTTCCCCTCAAGATAAAATAATGAAGAAAATGTAGTCATTCCAAGAACTAATATAGTTTATTGAAATTCCTTGAGTTCTATACAGGAGTTAAATGAGAACAAGCCTCCTGATAGTTTCTCTTTACCAAGGAGGAAAAAATATTTCTAGTAGTGTCATATAAGGATAGAACTACCAATAGTAGCATCACATTAAAAGCAGTGTTTTCAAGACATTTGAAAATTGTGAATTTACTGATATTTACTTACATAATTATACAGAGGTGAAGGAGAGCTTAAGCAAGAAATGAACTCTTGCAAAGGCAATTAATTTAATTTTACTACAAGGATTTTCATTTGATTATGCACTTTAAGGTCTTTGCATGGGTCAGAAATCTGCTCAACTAAATCCTTTTTGTCCTAGCCTTAGCTTACCCAGACATATCTCAGTGCATCCTCTCTTCAGATTAAAATTTGTGCATGTTCAAATTGCTGCATTGAAATGTTTCCCTTAGTGGACTCCTGCAGTTCTAGGCATCAATCAGCCACCCAGCCCTCGCTATCTTGCAGGCAGAGTTGTGCTTATGGGTGACTGAAATGCAGTCAGTCACCATCTGCTTTCAAATGAATAGAGGTGGGAAACCTCAGTTAATAAGAGAAGGAGGAGGCGGCGATGTCTGGAAGAAGTGATAACTTCCAAACTATACTTACTCAACACAAAAATTGTCAGTATGGTGCTCAGTGCATTTTTATAAACCTCACCTTTACAATCACAGTGCCCTTTGTTTTGGCTATAAACACTCAAGGATAGGTTTGCAGGGCAAACATACTGTCACAGAATCATAGAATTGTTTAGGTTGGAAAAGTCTTTTAAGATGGAGTCTAACTGTTAACACAGCACTGACATGTTCACCACTAGACCATGTCCTTAAGTGTCATCATCCACATATTTTTCAAATACTTCCAGGAGATTTCACTGCTTTTCTGGAAAGTCTATTCCTAATCATCCTTTCAGTGGATAAATCTTTTCTAATATCTGATTGCAGCCTCACCTTGCACAACATGAGGCCATTTCCTCTCATCCTGTCACTTGTTCTTTGGGGGAAGTACCCCCACCTGACTACAGCCTCCTTTCAGGCGGTTGTAGAGAATGATACAGTCCTCCCTGAGCCTCCTTTTCTCCAGTGTGAACCATCCCAGCTCCCTCAGTAGCTCCTTGTAAGACTCATATCCAGACCCATGACCAGTTTTGTTGTCCTTCTCTGGACAGGCTTCAGCACCTCAATGTCCCTCCTGTAGAGGGGCCCACAACTGAACACAGGATTTGAGGTGCAGCCATACCAGTCCCAAGTACAGGCTTGGTTTTTTGACAAAGCTTTCCATTTCAGAATGGTTAGTACCTCAGCAATGCAAATACAGGGATCCATACTGCTCCAAAGCACAGCAATTGAATTGCTGTAAAAAGCCCCCTTCCCTTTCCCACTTGATGGTACCTTGCCAAAGTAGCAGAAACATAAATGGCCAATACAGAAGAGCCCACCCTGGTCTGTCACTCCCAGTATAGGTGCAGTAGGGTCTGAGTTGTGTCTTCTTTCACTCAGTCATGTTTAGTACTAATCCATTGCCATAATCTTAGTTTTTATATTATTTTATTATAAATATAATAGTATATATATTATTATATTATATATATTATAGTATATTATTATTAACCACTGTTAATTAATTAATACAGTGGTTTCTTTAGTATGCAGTGATGAGTATACTCTGAAAATGAGAGCTCTAATTATTTCTGTTTCAAGGTGAGACACAGGAGAGTGGACTTGCAGTGGCTGGCCTGTAACCAACAGCCTGTGAATGAGGCAATAATGATTTATGAAGTCATGAATTTGTGGAGAAAGTGGGTTACATGCCTAATTCATGATTTCTTACTGACTCTTGTCATTCGGGAACTGGAGAGTATCAAGTGAGGTAATCAGATGGCAAACTCAAAACCAGTGAGGTTCTTCACACAGTCCCCAGGCAAAATTTGGGCAGCACAGTAGGGATTTTTGGTTGGCATAAAACTTACCTGACCAAACCATGCATTAGAAAAAACTATGGAATGGAAAATCTATCCTGGAGGATTCTGAACTTCATTGCTAGAGGCTACAAGACAACAACAGAAAAAATCATTGTGCTCTGACCCAATTCATATCCCATGGCTTTACTGGAAATCTAGAGAATCTGTGCCAGAGCTGTGAATGAATCATTAGCTGTCCAGAATTTGATAAGCTGAATATATATTCCTGACCTAAATGACAGAAGGTAGAATAAGAAAATTAAACTGTCAAAAAAGGCCAATTTAAAAGGTGATGCTAACATGGTGACGTGAATAAAGGTCAGTTTGCACTGTTACATGAAGTTTTCTTCCTGCTCTACTCAGTGCTTCTTTGTACATCCTAGGCACAAATCTTATCAGGTTCTGTATTTCCTTGTCATAAAGGATGATAGCATGGTATATATTTGAAAGGTTTTTCAGAAAGAAAAGAGGCCTTTAAACCCCAAGGACAAAGTGATTAAAATGAAAATATTCAAATTAAATAAGTATGAATAAAACAGAGACAGGAACTGGGCCTTTAGAAGTGTTAGCTTAAAAAGAAAAAAGAAAGCAATTTTAGGAGGTTTATCCATCTAAGTATTATGTCTCTATGGCATATATCCAAAATTGTTGTTGAAAAGTGTCTTTCACTCTTCCAGCAGATTAAGATAAAGTACTACATCTTACATTTCCTACTGGTATATAAAAGCATCAGAGAATCAAGAAGGTATTTTAAAATGACATGCATTGACTTGTATATTGATACTAAGATTTTTTTCTATACTGCCTGCAAGCAAAAATCACAGAACTATGGTGTTTCCATAGCAACTGCATTTTAATAAGGTGGAATTTCCAGTTTGATGGCGCTGAACAAGTAATACTGTCAGTTTCCAGTGTTGCAGAAGCTCAGATGTCAGGAAGGTTCAGCATAAAACACAGGGCTAAAATTGATTCTTTGCAACATCCATCTTTATTGCTATTATAATTTCAGGAAAAGCCAATAAAATATTATTAAAACAGTAATCTTATTTTTCACACACTTCTCATATCATAAAGCATCAACATTTGAAATATGTCAATTTAAAGCTTATTCATACCTCTCCATAAGAAACATCTTGCTCTTACTGATAGCTCACTTTTTGCCTTTGAGCTTTTACTCTACAATACTTAAGGAAAATAATTTCCTGGCAGTGGGTGTAAAAGCTCAAAAGCTCATATATTGGTCATTGGTGTATCCTGTTGTTTATATCAGTCAGAACATAGAAGCTCGCTAGCAGTTTTTGCTGCAAAATCATCATTCCCTTGAGGTAAAAAACTGAATTCAAGGGAGGTTTCTTTTTAAGAGCCCAGAAGAAATGACAAATTGGGATCTGGCTTTTAAAGAGATGAAAGATCTTTCAAAGGCTAGACAGGTCTTTGGTTTTCATTTTAGCCCCTTTCTCCATGTCTGTCATCTAATACAAGCTTTTCTGAGGAGTTACAGTGGCTTTTGGCTGAAGAGACTTGGTATAATATGGATCTAAAGCAGAAATTTATCCCCATGACAGGAAACCTCTTCCATGGGTTAAAGTGCAGTGTTTGCAATGTGAAGAGATATTACTCATCTTAGCATGGCACTGACTTCCAAAACAAGTGATGTTACAGTTACTTCAGCTTGCAGTATGAGGCTACTCTGTGCAGCCCCTGCCTTACAGTATAATAAAAATATGATTAAAAATTAAAATGAAAGAGAAAATAAAACTAAAAAGAACTGTGCTCTTCAACCACATCAAGAAGATGCTTCTTAATAGGAAAGTAGTAATGAAATCACTTATTTCCAGAAATTAAAGTTCTAGATGAAATAGGTGCTTACAATAAAATCAGAGTTGACAGAATAGGATTTTTTTTCTGAAATTTCTGTTTATGAGATCATTTTCCCCTGTGTTTCCCCATGAACCATATGGCTCCATCCATGTTAGTATGCAATCATGCCATTGCTCAGAGTGGAGGACAACTGTCAAGGGAAGAGCTATGCATGTACTGTAGAGTCATCTAAAAAAGCATGGCCATAGCCAAATTCCCTGTTGGGACTGATTGGTTTTATTTCCCAAGCTGTGCTTAGGATTGTTGGGAACCACTGGTGGTTTGGGTGAAACCTATGCCAGAAACCATTCCTCCAACTGCACCAAGCTGACTGTGGATATCCTTCCCTGGCAGAACTTTTTTGATTCATACCTGTTTGTATTATTGTATCAGTGAAAACAGTGAGTGGCCGAATGTCTGTATATATTGTTTTTGCATTTCCTTATTCTTACAGTGACTATTAGCCGTATTACAAATTAATCAAAAAAATTATCTAAAGTGATGCATATGATAAATTATATCAGTGCAAAAGCATTAAAATATGCACGCTAAATTATTAGCATAATAATACTAGACTACCTTTAATAATTAATTTGATTTATTTAAAATTAGTTTATTTTGCATGCAGAGGCTCAAATGTCATAAATTCAACAGGACTACAGATGTTTTAACTCACAAATTTGGCCCCAGAATTTCACAGGAATGTTGATTTCAGAGTGCCTTACCTTTGTGGCATGTCTGTGTTCTGCAGTGGGGTGGGAGTGGCTTAAGAGGAGATGTTGGACATCAGGCTGTGGTGAGGATGGAGTCTCCAACAGGAGCCATGGAATATATTTAACTAAGGCATCTTGGCATCAGCTTTAAACCAGTCTCAACCTGCAAACGTCTTCCTAGCTGAGCTCTTTGTAAAAGATACACCGATCCCAACACCATCTCTCCATGGTGGTGGTGTGACAGGAGGTGCCAGAGACAGTGATCCCATATCTGTGTACAGGCACCAGTGCAGCTGAGAATAGTGCAGTGCCACTTAAGGAGACACAAACGGGCTTCAATGGACAGCTGGCCTTCTGAGATGGCTGGAAACCCCTGTCCTTCTCCTAATGTGCTGACAGCCTATTGCAAACTTCTGAATTATTTTCATTGTGTGACCACAGGGAATTGCAGTGAGAATGCCCACAATTTGGGATGGCTGGAAAAGAGATTCTACATGATAATAGCACTCTGACACTCTAGAAATTATCTTGACCATTGCTTTGGAGAGAAAAGTAATTTTTGTCTTATTTTTAAAAATCTATTAATTATAAAATCTATTAATCATAAGTGACATATGAGACTTAGGGCCTACCTCCCACTCTGAAAAAGATCTGTGGGGATAAACTTCATCATCTAGAGGTCCCCTGACAACATCCTTGAGAAAGCTAAGGGATGTGCAGCTCCTGACAGCTGTTCCTGCACTCTGCATCCCACTCATACCACCCAGTATCACTCTGCAACCTCCCAGCAGGAGGAATGGGACAGAGCAGTCTGTCTTTGTTCCTTGCTGTCATTACTTGCTTATACACACTGGGGGTCCTGGCTGCAAAACATGTTTTTGTCCTTCTTGCACACAAAAATCATGAGAGGTTTTGTATTCATACAGAAAATTTTAACATTAGGATGTAACAACCCTCTCCTTAGCTGCAATTTAATCTACATTAGTATGGTCTGATTAATGTCATGCTTGACCAATATGGAAATTTATGACATATGAATGCTGAGAAGCAACATATAAATGATGTTTGAGTGGTGACTGAACATAAAATATATCAGCCTTCACTGGACTTAGAGAATGCAAAATGTAAGAAATGGTCCCTGCCTTACAAAACTAATAAACTAAGTACAAAAAGGTAAAACACCTGATGTAAAGATGAAATAATAAAGGGTAAAGAGGAGCTCATTACTGTGAGTAGCAGCAGCAGTAGTCGTAGATCTGCAGGACCTTTACCTTTCTAGAAAAAAGGCTGAAATTTTAATTCTGAGGAGAGTGAAGGATATATGTCCTAAGCAGAGTCTTTCCTGACACTTACAATTAGGTTACAAATATCCAGCATATGTCACCTTTATAATTCCTGTTTCCAGGAACTTCTGTTTGGAAACCATATTATAACTACCAAAACAGCTAAACAGTCCATGCTATAATTTGCAAAATGCTTTAGTACTAAGCAGAAGATTTAATTTTAAATCACATGACAATGTGGAAGAAATGAAAAGTGTTCATGTTCACTGGACGTACTACTTACTATGGTATTTGCATAAAAATAGATGCTAGATAAAAAATGAGAAGCAATTTGCTTTTGCAGAATGTATTCACATGCTAAATTTCAAAACACCCAGCAATACAGGCACAGAGAAACCTTACTGTTCTGGTTATTTACTTACACACATAATTGACTTCTCCCAACATTAACTTCTGTGCTATCTGCACTGATTATCCTGAGAAATGCATTTATTACAAGAACTTGAAAACAATGGCTTATTTTCTTTCATCTTACATGGAAAAGCTACTGTTGATTGGAAATATCTGCAACACAGTTGAATATATATTTGCTTCTAGCTATAGTACAGCAATTTTTCACCAGTCTGACCAGCAGCAGGAGTGCGTGGTGCTCTAATTAGCAGGGTTTCATGGTATTTATTGCTCCCATTAGTGCAGCATGACAAACCAGGGCATGGCATTTAAATGGCTTGCCTAATGATAGGCAATATGTTTGCAGCAAAATCAGATAAGCATTGAGGAGTCAGAAACTACTGGCTCTGGGTTTTATCCACTAGATCACACTGCAATCAAATTTCCAGATGTCATTGAATTTCAGAGACTCACAGACAGACTCATAATGGATTTCTGAATTAGAGATATTTAGATGGCTGGATAGGAATGCTGTGAGGTTCACTCAAAAACAAGCAAGCTTAGGGCTATGCATCTTGGAGCATCTAGCTTGCTTTACACATAAGACTGTATTCTCCAAAGCTTCTTTGGAGAGCCAAAAAACCATAGTCCACATGGTTCAATTAAAAAAATTACAGTGTATGGGTATTATTATTATTTTCATAATGGAAAGTGACACCTTCCTCACAAATTTAAATTCTATTTTAAATTTAAGTAATATTTTCTTTTGTAAAGTAGTAAGATCACAATAAATTTTCATACCAATGCAGTATTTCTGGACATTTGTGGGCTGACATTTGTCATTATGATATTTTACAAAACAGGCAATCTGCAAGTACTGGGGAAAGAATCCTTACAAAGAGAGGCATAGGATCAGTGTTACCCAACAGCAACAGGTCTCAATGAGTTTATTTTAATATGGATTCTTTTAGATGTGTGAGTGTGGGATCCTGTTCACCATGCCCTGAACTTCTTGCTGCCCATGCCTGTATGGACAGGGGTGAGGTTGCACCCATCGTGCATTTGCCTCTCCCCATATGGAATTCCAGTCGAGTGGCTGCATGGTTAAAATCTGAAGGAGGACTATTTAGAGAGTTCAGTTTAAAGGGTGAGCTCAAACCCAAGCTAATATGACAGTACAAATATATCAGCCAGAACATTTCATTTCAGCCCAAGGCTTTTGAAAGCCTGTTACGCTCATGTTATTTTCAGAGAAAATATCTAATGGAGACATGAGATAGAACTCAAAATATACAAGACTGGCCAAATTGACTGGTGTAAATTCCAGTCTTTCATAATAGTGATCCACGGGTATTTTTATCAGATGTTAGGGCTCAGAAGACATTTTGATTTTGTTTGAAATAATTAGAAACAATTTAAGAAAGATTCTCTCAAGATAAGATGCATTTAAATTCTTCTCCAAGTTACATGTGCATCAAGCAGTTAATATTTTAAATACAAAATTTCAGCAAAAATTGCAAGCAATATATTTTAGTAATTATAGGCAAGGCTGTGAACAGGTTCATAACCAATGGGACATAAAATATCTAACAGACAGTTCAATTTATGGGCCTGTTGTAAGCCAAGCCTATATTTAAGTTTTATTGTGATAAATAGTGCTCCAGAGGATGATACATCTGCACATAGGTGGAGTTTAATTTGGGAGATTAACTGTGTTGAAGAATTATACTTCAAGAATTTTCTACCTGTTGGAAAGTTTCATACATAGTCTATTGATCAAGCAACAGGAATGATTTCTCAAACTATGCAGGTATCTCCTCTTTGCTTGAAATATAAAATGGATAAAATATCAGCTGGAATGTCTGCAAGGTCTTAATTCCACTGAGTTTAGTATTTAATAACTATTAAAGGTAACTTTTCTGACAACAAAATTCAGATTTTATTGAAAGGAAAACACTCTCTAAACATAAGAAACATCTTACTCACAGACATAATGAGTAAATCACTGTAAATTTTCAGTGCCACAAAGAGAAGAAATGGTCTACCACTGGATAAGTAGAGGTGTCTAACTGTAGTGAAAAAATCATGTTTTTCCATGTAGGGCTGTAAGCTTTTTCTGAGTTTTCCTTGTGCAGTGAGCAATGTAAAGCCTTTCACAAAATCACAAAATCAATCCGCTTGAAAAAGTCCTCTGAGATCATTGAGTCCAACCTATGGCCAAACACCACCTTGTCAATTAGACCATGGCACTGAGTGCCACATCCAGTCTTTTGTTAAACACCTCCAGGGATGGTGACTCCTCACCTCCCTGGGCAGCCCATTCCAATGTTTGACATCCTTTCTGTGAAGAAGTTCTTCTATTCTACAGCAAATGCTTCCAGTGATGCTGCCAGCACACTTCATTGGCACTGTTGAAATCTGAGCAATCTCAACCTCGACTCCTGGTGCAGGGATCCATTACTGAGCTTCCCCCATACAACAGCTGCCACTCAGCTTTGGCCTCTGGTACTCAACGTCTCTCTGCTTCCTCCACCTTCTTTCCTGACATGCTTTACATGCTTGGACTTTTTTTGGCAAGACTTTTTCCCAAGATTAATCTTCAGTTAGTAGAAAGTTACCCAGGGCATTTGTTGGCATCAGATGGAAAAGAGCTGTTAGCAGGATATTGAAAATTATTGTCAGCTTGTCACATGGCCAAGGAACTCCTGGCAAATATCCTATCTCAGCATATGAAAGACAATGAACCCCATTAGTTATTCTCTTCACCCCATCAATCGCATGCCTGTCCCCAAACTGACTGTGGAATTACACTTGTAGTCTAAATATTTCATTAGTTGGATTTATAGTCCATAAAAATATTTTAGAATCTGTGAGAAATTGCAGTGCATATAGAGGGCATACATGGCAATATACAAAGGTAGCAGCATCATTGCATCCCACAGGATGGTGGTTAACCATAAGCCCTGGGTAGTTCCCAGTGCTCTCCTGGAAATACCTCTATTTACTCATCAGCTCTCAGAAGTTCCTGCTGAGGTGGGTTTTATCATAAATGTTCACCGTAGAGGGTAAAAGGAAATAACACTACAGTTATAAAAGCATGCTTTAAACCACACTACACAAATATAATATCCTTTGCCAAACATTAATAAAATGAAACATGGGCAGGAAAGAACATGTGACTGTTTCACAAGACCACTTTCTGTGACTGCAAGAAAAGTGACCATTCATTTAAAATCATACAAGCTTTCAGTAATGTGAAGGAAGCTGCAACTCTTCTACCTTTTCGGCAAAGAATGATGTCTCAAGTACAAAAGAGGCTAGCTGAACTTAAAAATCAGGGATGTTTCCCAGACATCTGAAATAGAATATTTAAAAGGTTTACAAAGAAAACTCTCTACAAACCCAGAAATATCTTCATACAAATTCAATAGAAGTAGAGATTGTACGAATTTAAAACTAAGGCAAACATTTCTCAAGGTCAAAGCCAGAAGCTAAATTTCATGTGTTACAGCTTTTTGGATACAAAGTAGCCAGTGAACAGAAAAGTTTTTGGTAAATAAGAATGTATCCAGCTTCAGGACAACACCTATTTGCAATGTCATTTTCTTATATAAAGAGGAAGATTTTTAATTTTAGAATATCAGAGAGAGAAAGTAACATTGATTTTTCTATCTACTCAGGAAAATAATTTCTAAGTTTTTAATGAAGTAAAAAAAAAATCTTGTTTCAAAAAAAATGCTTAGAAATTCCAATTATTTACAACATAGGTCAGGTTCACTAGGGAAATTTTTTGTCATAATGATCACATGGTTTGCTGGAGATGCATAACATGTTGCCTATATTTTAAAGATGTGGAGATTAAGTAATTTTATGGTCTACATTACATTAAGTTCTACATATAGAAAAATGTTCTTACTTCACACAATAATAATCCAGTATCTATTTAAAAAGGTAAGAACAACTTTCCTACCCTCCACAGTCAAAATACCCCATACTTTCACAATGTTATGACAATCAGCTAGAAAACAGCACTGGACTGATTCAGAAGAAGCACAGAATCATTAAAAATGTTTGTTGGAAGAGACCTCTGGGGCTCATCCAGTCCAACTCCTCACTCAATGCAAGGAAAATTTCAGGGTTGGTTCAGGGCCTCACTGAGTCACATTTTGAAATTTGCAAGGATGGACATTCATAAACCTCTCTGGGTAATTTCCCCAGGGGCTCTCACATCACAGAATAAGCCTACTGGAATATGCCATGTTTTCAATGTGCAGCCATTGCCTCTTCTGGATTCCCTGCACATATCAGAAAATGAGTTAATCTTCCATTCTGTCCCATTCTGATTGTGGAATAGAGCAAGAGGAAGACTTCTCTGCTCTTGACTGAACAATCTCTGTTCCCTCAACCTCTCTTTGCATTTTGTGCTCTCCAAACTCTACCCATCCTCCTGGTCTTCTGCTGGGCTCCTCCAGCCTGTTGACCATGTTGTCTTGTCTGTCTGGGGTAGCTCAAACCTGGACATGGCATTTCAGGTGGGATCTCTCCAGTGCTGAACAGATGGAAATAAACACATCCCTCAACCTCTCAGATATGTTTTTGCTATGCAAATGTTTAAGTAGGCATTGATGCCAAAGGGGTACACTGGAACATGTTCAGTTTGTTGCCCATCAGGATTTGCAGCACTGTCCCATGGCGTCCGAGGCTGTTTGTTAACAATGCAGGACTTTGCGATCATCTTTGTTGAAGTTCAGGATGATCCTGTCAAGCTCCCTGTGAATGACAGACTTTCTCTTCAAATATATCAGTAACAACAATTTTCTCATCCATCCCAGTTCTGTGACATCTATAAACCTGGGGAATTTACAGGGGACATGACAAAGATATTCAGCAGGATTGCTGCTGAAGATACTGATACATGAAGACAGGCACTTGTAGCTGACTGCCATCAGCCACAGCTCTCTGAGTCCAGCAGTCCAGCCATGTCCCCCACACATCTTATAAATTACCCAATTAGGCCTTCATACCTCACATTGACTATTAGCAGGAGTGTTTGTACTTAAAACCCAGCTATTTTTGAGGTACCACAAAACCTGTTCCTTCCCTCTCTTGCAGTGAATCAGCTAAAATATTTCTGTAAATTCATCCACAGAATGTCTTAAATTCTTACTTACAGAGAATATATTTCTTACTTCTTACATGGCGAACCATATTGTTTTATGTTCAATGCTACAGGCAATAAAATGTTTACAATTTTATAGTTTTTGCATTTGTGTCATAACTTTTTAATTTCCTTTCATGCTAACTATGGGAAAAGTCCTTAGACAATCCTTTCACAGAATTTTCTTCAAAATATTGCCAAAGAACAACAAAAAAAATCCATACACAAAAACTTGTATTTTGGTTGAAACCAGTAAAACAATTAATACCAATTCTGATTTAGATCCAGTATAAGTTCTCACAATAATTTCATATAGAAAGAGAAAAAACATTATAGGAGTTTTTCTTCAAACAAATCTCAAGTATAATATATAAGCATTGAGAAGTTCTTAAAAGAAAATAATCTCACTGACAGACAGGGAAGGGTTCAAATTTATTTATTCAATTTTGATTTCTGAATTCAATCATGACAAATTAATTTCAAGACTGATTTTTTTTTTAAAGAAGACTTTTTAAAACTCAAAAACATGTGAAAAATAAATGTAAGTACAGCAAAATTTTAAGAGTATCTCTTGAGAAATAGTTTATTACTGATTTTTTTTGAAATTGTATTATTGGGAAGTGTCAGCCTGGGGTTTCATGTATGTATGCATCTCAAGATCCTATTGAACACTAGAAGTTTTCACGATCACAAGAGAACCCTGGAAAACAGTTATGTTTTCCTTGATTAGTGCAGGACCAGCTGTCCACTTAATCCAGTCAAGTACCTGTTGAATACTATGGAGGAGGTTCTGGCTCCTTGAGAAAGTTATTAGATTCATCATCCTTTAATGAGGAATGCCTATTTGTTTTTTTAAGTCTATTTAAGCTGTGTTAAACCATACCTAATTCAAACCAGATTTACTTGGTTGCTTCTTAGGGTTTTTTTTGGTAAGTTTTTTTGTATTTTTTTTCTGTTTGCTGCTAACACCAATGCAGTCATCTATCATCTCTTTCTAATAGTTATTGTTCTTCACCACTACCTTGTTCATACTTTATTCTCATAATAAAGGTACACATTCACCCTCCTTAAAATATCCAGCTTGGGCTGAGTTTATGTTTGATATTTTGGTGGCAGTGAGCCTTGGCTCTTATAATACTCCCCAGTTTCTTATTGAATTTTTGCATTGGATCAGATTGTATTCAAAGTAGTTATTTTTAGTTGATGAAGAATTACAATATCAGAATTTTTTTTAGTATAATACAACAAAATCATCTTGCCCAAGCCCACTGAAATGAATGCAATCAACAATTTATAACCTGTATAACCTGTTTGTCTCTGGTTAAGTAACTTCAAATTGAAGACTTTGCATACTAAAAAATACAACTCTTGGGTGACTTGTATCTTAAAGTTACAGTTTAAGGTCGTGAAAGCCTTTTAATGCAGGAACAAAGACAGACCAAACAATATAGCTTGTATCTGAGACCTCAGGTATCCTCTTTGGAAAATTTCACCTATGATGCCTTGGATGCTAAGGTGGGAAGTACTTCCCTGAAGTATTCCCCATTTCTTCCTGCTGATTTCTGCGTGGCCAGCTGAGACGGTGTGCAGAGTGCCTGCTCTTCGTCCAGGAGAAGGCTGCTGCTGCAGAGCAGCTGAATCAGCAAGGCTGGGGCAGCAGCTGTGCCCCGTGGGACGGGCAGAGGAACAGGGACAGAGAGGGACCCCTGTTCCTACCTGCTGCCAGCACTCCCACCCCTCTCCTCCACACCGCTGTGCCCCCTCGCTCAGCAGGTCTGCACGTAGCACGCAGGGAATTCAGAGCAGCAGTCTCACACCAGTGCTTCAGCAATCTGCTCTGCTCTGAAATACGTTCATCAGGACATCGTTTCTTAAGTGGTAACGTCGTCAGCCCAAGGCGACAAATTAGAAATGACTATGATGAGGCTTGGTGGAAGGGAAGGAAAGAAACAGAGAGAATACTAAATGTGTGGAGGTTTTTTGCAACATGTGGGGACATCTAAGCAATAGGACCAATTCCAGAAAATCTCAGAAGAAGGTACAGTCAGGCTGGAGAAAATGGCATAGCTAAAAAATTTAAAATTTTAACTCTGTCATGAAACTGCAAAGGAATGTGATTGATTTACACTCTATGAATACTTTTATTTTACCTTTTTACTGGTCAGACAGTATTTCAGAAAGGCTGAAAAGGACGCTGTGTACAGTAGGAAAATTACTTATGGGACATTTGGGCTCAGCTTTTTAGACTATCTGAACCTTACAGGTAGAAAGACCATCAATAATATATTACTGTCATAAACCACTTATGGCATGAATGGGAAATCTTTCTCCATTCACTATCTGTGAGTTTTATTTGCTCATTTTTATGCAAGTCTATAAGATGTTGATTTATTTGCCTCTGCAAAACATAAAAGAAGATTAATATAAATACTTAATTATTCAATTTTTTTCTCAGGTACTCTGCTATCCAGAAAGGTAATATAGGCCAGCTAATTATTTGTCCAAGAAAGCTATGCAAGAAATTCATGATCCCTTCTTTTGATGCAAAGAATTTTAGGTCCAAATCCTAAAACATTATCTGATATTGAGTAAAACAAAATACAGCAAAACAAAACATAGTGATTGAAGAAAAATGGGAATAATTACCTCAAAGAGAAACATCTAAAGGGGTTAGACGTTAGTCTCTGAGTCCTCAGGTTTGCACAACACGATAAGCAAAGACAAGTGGAGGCCCCTCTCCCAGAGCAGTAGCCCTTCCTCAGCTTGTTCATGTCAGGCTGTCCAGCCTCCAGCTGGCCTGTGGTAAATGCAGTTTCCACCAGTACTTCTGTTCTCCTGCATCTTGTAGGGAAATGAACAGTAGGCACATATTTATTTTCAAATAAGGTGTAAGTTTTCATTTGTTATTAGAAGTCAACTTTCAGTTAACTTGAAATATCACCAGATAAAACAGTCTGTAAGCCTTTATCTTTTTTATCCTTTCATCCATTTTGGGAAAATTTCACAGTTTTGCTACATAAATTGCCTAACATATCTTGGAGACTCTGTAAACTTTGATCATAATTTGGTAGAACCTTCTTTTCTACTATAAATCTATTTCTATCTAGATAAAGCAACAAAACTTTTCTACAATGGGTCCACAATCCTATAGCTAAATTGCCATGCTACAGCATGGGAAGGCTGCTTCAGGTTAACAAATTACATCATGCAAATGATGACATTTAATAATAAGCCTTGACTTTTGATAGTAAATTGAGAGAAATTGCACTTCTCACCATGAAGCCTAACCTTTCTATGGAAGCATTGCATTTTAGCAGCTGAGCTACTTTTACTGTTGACGTATAGAAGAAAACTGCTTAAATACTTTTTTTAGTTTATTGTCAGTTCCAAACTGTACTTTATTTTTGTGCATTGTTCCAGGTCATCTCCAGTATTTGCAAAGTTTCAGCAGGCTGGATTAGGACATTATTGGCAACTGTGCATCCATGGCTCACCACAGTTCTACTGAAGATGTTCATGAGGAGGAGGGGCAGGCACTGATCTCTTCTCTCTGGTGACCAGTGACAGAACCCGAGGGAATGGCCTGAAGTTGTGTCAGGGGAGGTTCAGATTGGATATTAGAAGATTCTTCCCCCAGAGTGTGTCGGGCACCAGAACCGGTTCCCCAAGGAAGTTCTGCCCCAAGCCTGGCAGAGTTCAAGAAGCGTTTGGACTTCTATCAGGTACATGGTGTGACTCTTGGAGATGTTCTGTGCAGGGCCAAGAGCTGGGCTTGATGATCCTGCAGGGTCCCTTTCAACTCAGCATATTCTGTGATTCTCTGATTCTATGATTCTGTTACAAAGTGGGATCATCTTAATCTGTTTCACTGCCAATTGCAGGGTCAAAGGAGAAAAAATCTTAGTAAAAAGTTTTAGGTACCCATGTGAATAGTTATAAGTTAGTATTGAGAATCAGATCTTTCAATAAAAAATACTTTTTGGTTATTTTTAGACTGTCACTGTAACTCAATCTGCTGTAGGAATAGTATTTAGTGCTTTAATATGGACAAGCTAGATCTAGATGTTAAGAGAATTCACAGGACACTGTTAATGTCAATTGTGTAATTCTCAAGGCTTTGTTGTTACAGATCTTTAATGTCTTTGCACTGTCTCATTAACCCAATATTACTTGCTATTAGCAGGAGTTTTGTAGATGCAGTGAAGTGAATACAGAACCATTAAAATATATGAGTTACACATTAACACATGCTGGGGCTTACTAGTTTCCTTCTACATTCAGCTAAATATCTGCTGAATAGAATACAACAGAATAGATGCAGGACGATATTCTTAATTACAGACATAAAGAATTAATTTTATTAAATGCTTTTCTTTCCATTTTTTTGTGCTTTCAGCTTGACTACATCTTCATGATCCTTGCTGCTTTTAAAGTCATTTTAATTATCATGTTTTACTTTACCAATAAATAGCCTCTCAGATATTTATTTCCATTTTTAAATGGTAAATAAAACTGGCCTCTTTTTCACAAGAATTTTGAGGTTTATGCATTTCCTATTTCATAGTATCCATACTTCTGCAGACTTTTGAAATGCTGTCTTGCAGAAAGGAAGGCGAGGGAGGCTACCATATCATAATTAACATTCTTAATCTCTAGACTCTGAATTAAAAAGTGGGTTCCTTGTTCTCCTTCCCCTGCAGCCTGAAAAAAAACCAAACTACTTCAGAGAAGAATCAGAGATGTAAGCTCTCAATTCAAGTTGCTGCTATCTCAGCCTGGGCAAGATACACACCAAGATCCAATACTTAAAACCTGTACTTCCCTTGGTATAGTCCATCAGCTACACTGTCTGTTGTCTCCACAGGCTGGGTTCTGTAGATGCTACATAATTCACAGAATTGCAGAATGGGTCAGGTCAGAAGGGACCACACAGGTCCAACCCCCCTGCACAAGCAGTGTCATCCTAGAGCACACAGCACAGGATTGTGTCCAGACACTTCTTGGATGTCTCCAGTGAGAGAGACTCCACAATCTTTCTGGGCATTTGTTCCAATGCTCAGCCATCTGCACATTAAAGAAGATCTTCCCACAGTCAGGTGGAATTTATGTGCCTCAGTTTCTTCTTGTTGCCTCTTGTCCTATTGCTCAGTACCACTGAGCAGAGCCTGGCTCCATTCTCTTGGCACCCTCCCTCCAGGTACTGACAAACATTGATGAGGTCCCTTCTCAGTCATCTCCTCTCAAGACTGAGCAAGCACACCTCACTCGACCTCACACAAAAGATGCTCCAGTCCCCTATTCATCTTTGTAGCCCTTTGCTGGACCTGCTCCAGAAGCTCCATGTCTCTCCTGCCCTGAGGAGCTCAGAACTGGACACAGCACTCCAGATATGGCCTCACTAGAGCTGAGTAGAGGGACAGGATCACCTCCTATGACCTGCTGGCAATGCTTTTCCTAATGCACCTCAGGATACCATTGGCAGTTCATGGACAGCTTGTTGTCCACCAGGACCCACAGGTCCTTCTCTATGGAGTTTTTACAACAGGTCAACTCCTATCCTATATTGTCCTTGGGGGTTTTTCTCCCCAGGTGTAAGACCATGGACTTGTCTTTGATGAATTTCAGGTGGTTCATCTCTGCTCATCTCTCCAATCTGTTGAGGTCCTTCTGAAGGACAGCACAGCATTCGGATATCGGCCACGCCTCCCAGCTGTGTCCCAACACATTCTCCTCATGTGTTGCATATAGAGCCTAGATGTTGCTCAGTTATGGATTTTGGAGATAGAGATTGTCATGGTTGGACACTGTCACTCTAGCTTAGTCCTACTTAGGTTTCCTTTGCAGTTTTCAGGCATTAGCATTACAGCACTGCTCACTTTATCTCAGAACTCTTACTTACACTTTCACTTATTAGAGCTCAATTCTTCAGCAAGGTTACCCCATTTCTGGGGTATTTAATGAAGTATTTCTGGGGTTTTTAATATTCAAATGTTCATCTGCTAATGCTCAATCCTAACTTAATGCCTTAACAAATGGTTGCTCTCCCTGGTCCAGGTACGTATAAATTCAAGTATTCATACAGACAGAGACGCTCTAATAGAAAGAGTCCCTGCCTGAGCCCAACTTATTCTGATGATCCTATCAAGAGTAAAGTATGGCCTAATGCTCCAAGCACCACAGTAATGTGGTGTCTGATCAGGTTCTGCATATGCCCAGCAGTTAAAAGATTGTAGTATCAAGGGGCAGATGAAGGGGGCCTACAGAAGAAAGTGTAGTCCTTTTCTTATTACCTCCTCTACACTGACTATTTGAAAGCAAAGATTTCATTTTCTTTAACTCCTACCTGTGTCCTATATAGTTCTTCTGATTTCCAATTTTCCCTTTGCTGGAGTTAAGATACAGGACAGTGGAGCATCCTACAAACACTCCTTCAGGTAAGGTTTTACTGGTGTTCTGTACATTAACTTTGCACTTGTGCTAATGTTCTCTGGCCCTTTTGCCTCTTTTCTTGTTATTTTCAGTGGATATCTATGTCTCTTTATCTTTTGCCCAGAAAATAGCCAACAGATGCAGGTTCTTATTTATCTCAAGCAGGCCACAGCTCCTTCACTTTCTGTACCATTCGCTAGTTACCCTGTATCCCTTCAGCACTTTCGTTTGACCTGCTATTTCACAGAACAGTTTATATACTGTAAATTGCTTTCTGTCTCCCTTCCCATTAAGTTGCCATCTGTTATGCATTATCCTCAAATGCTATTTGCAGTCCAACAAACTTCCACTAAAAAAATATGAGCCATTTCCCCTAATTTTCTTCTTCACCCTAGACTTGTCTCTGTGTAAAGCATATCTGCAGTGGTTCAATGCTTGTTCAGAGGTTCACCTGCTACTTCAAGGCTTTAACTTCCATTTCTTTCATCTGTCACTCAGTTTTCTGAACATTTGCTTTTCTTTTTCTATCTAGGATGAAAAGGTGAGGAATGTGTGCCTACAGTCTCTCTGAAAGGATCTGCAACCTTATCCAACCTCTACAATTGCCATCAAGTCAGATATCAAGGTAGGCATCCTTTCAGCTTATGCTGTGAACTCACTTGCCCACTCAGTTACTTCAGTGGAATGTGACAAGCTGCTGGGTGAAAAGTATTTCTGTGTTTTAACATTTGCTTCAATAGAACATTTTCTTCCCTTGCCTTTGTGACTTTTTATTTGGTTCTGAACTGTAGTACACAGTCTACACACTGTAGACTTTCCTGTAATGTTTCAGAGATGCAGCCTGAAGCTTTTCATTTTGCCACTGCTAACTAAATGCTGCAGGGAACCACATGGTCATGGTTTTCCTCCTGCTGAAGGCAGATATGGCTGTCTGTTTGACATTGTCCAGCAGTGTTCCTGTAGCCAGCCAGAACACAGACAGCACCAGCACTGCCACCCTTCTTAGCTGTTATTCCCCTTTATACTAAACAGAAGATGACTATTTCAGCCTTGCAAATTCCTGTTTACAAGTGATAAAACTGCGCTTCCAGAATCTGTTCAGAAGCTTATTCCTTAGACCAAGATATTTTTCTGTGAGTTATTTGTATCTCTGCATTGCAGATGGTACACAATTTGTTCACTGATCTTACTCACAAGAACAGTGTTCTTTCCCTCTCTTAACTATGTATAGCTTTTTCCTCTAGGCTAAAAAGCCTGGATCCAGTGGCCTGGATCCCAAAAGTTTCCTCACCTGTCAGCTCACCTTCATCATTTTCCCCTGTGTGTTTTATGCCTGACTGATTGCCCTTTGGTATGAGCATCTTTTACTTGACAGCAAGGATACAACTTCTTCCCAGAGGTGATCCTTCAGACCTACAGTCCTAGTGGAGTTCAAGGGCACTACTTCAGGTAGGGTCAGGTTCTCACTTCTGTGGGTTGAAGACAGATTTGGGACAAAGTGAGAAAAACTCAGGTTGTCCCTTTTCTTTAGGAACCATCACTCTAAAACACTTACTGGAAGAAAACTTCTAACTTTTGAAGATTTATTATCCTTTTGTCTTCTTTCCTATGTTCTGAACATGGGAAATATGTTTATTTTACATTTACAAGGTTCTGTATTGATATGCCCCTGTTCTTTGTTGTCATATCATGATTATGTCAAAAATACATTTCTTTCCCTCCTGAAGGAAGATATGCTATGAAAAATTTTACAAAACCAGTGATACAGATGGCAAAGTCTATATGACAGAAGAAAGGAAAAACTTCACAGTTACAATTTCTTTCCATGTATTTCCACAGACAAATATTGTTGACAAAATTTTAAAAATTACAACTGTTCTTAAAACATTTTATTATAAAGTGTGCTATATTAAAATAACAATATTAGAGTAAATAATAAAATAGATAATGTGAAGGCAAATAACTTTGGGATATCTTATTTTGTATTAGTTCAGTATTTGTGGAACATCTCTGATATAAATGAAGCTCAAGAATCTCAAGAGTTATGCCATTAGCAATGAATGAATACTATTTTATAATGCAGAGTTGTCCTAATAAAGATAATTGAAAGTATGACGTCAGAGACTGGGATTTCAAGGGTAGATTTGAAGCATTGCAAGTTGAAATGTTGGATTCCCCCTGCATTACAATTTGGACAGATTAAAATCATCACAGATATCCAAACAATCCCTCCCTCTCCTGTAACGAAATTTTTGATTTTATAGAAATGACCCCCCTCCAAACATTCATAGTGGCATTAGAGAGACAAAGAGGCTCTAACAGTGACACTTTCTGTACCTAGTGGAGTTGGTGACAGAATTTCAGTGTTTTCAGGATATGTTGAAATGGACTATAAGTACAGCAGCTTGCAGCAGATTTATTTAAATCCAGCACCTTGATATTTTGAAACTTCTGGTTCTAGGTTACACCACAGAATTTAAAATCAAATGTAAGATTTCATTGCCTTTCTAGTCCCCACTTTTGGCATGTTCTTCAGGCTGTCCCAGGTCACAGAGATTGTATGAAGTCACTAAGAGGGGGGGCTGTAGAATGCTGTATTGCCCACAGAGGTTGTGGAAATGCACAGTCCTTGATTCTATGCATATCTGACTGGAGCCAGCCCTTTAACATGCAGTATGAATGCAGTGCTTGGCCTAGTATCACTTTTTATGCAACACAAGCAACACTGTGCTGACCAGTGAATACTGTTTTTATTGGATATTTAAGTCTTCAGTCCAAAGAAAAGAGTTCCTTCTGCAACTGTAACAGCACTGTACCAGGCAAAATGCCACCTTCTCTTTATTTTTGCTTGAAGGAAAAAAATGTAGGAAAGCTGAATATTGACTGGCTTTCTATTTCACTGTTATGTGAATCTATTCTGGCTAGATTTTTTTCCCTCAAGTACCTTTATATATATATATATGTGTGTGTGTATATATATGTGTGTGTGTATATATATATATATATAGGAGATTATCTACAAAGTTATTAACCATAGATAAGGAAAAATATCACAGCAACTTTCTTGAATTGAACCTACTTTGAGCAAAGGACTTGGACTGGAGTGACTCTTTTTTTTCCTGGAAAATGCAGTTTTAAAGAATCCCCAACAAACAAATGGTCCTTAATCCTGATTGCTTTTAAACTGTGAGCATGTTCACATGAGTGTTTTCTTCAGCTGTGCCGAGCTCTGTCCTGTCTTCTGTCTGACCTAAGGCAGTAGAGGACAAGAGGCCCCAGCATTTCAAAGTAAGGTCATTTCGTGCTGTTTATGTTGGCTGTAAAACTGACAAATACAACAAAGTAACTGGATTGTTTCCACAGGGACTAGAGCCTCTAGAGAAAGTTATCACCAGAGGATGGGAGTTCAAACTTTTTTTCTTCAGTGGTCTGGGTTCTGGGGTGACACAGGTGAGCTCAAAATCAGATCAGTAAATTATAAATCAACAGTATTGTCTATCTTAATGAAAAATTATTAAGTGAATAGCACTGTTTAGGATATTCTCTCATACTATTTTCAAGAGGCATGTGCGTGCAGTGTTACTCTAAAGGAAAATGGTTCCCACTTCAGACAAAGCATTAACAGCACTGTCCACAGTCACTTGTTTCCTCCTTTATTCCTGGAATTCATCATTTGTTCAAGATTAAGTAGAGATGGGCAACATAGTTTACTCCCACAGTATCTTGTACCAGAAGTATCAGCAGTAAATTGTCTGCAACACCCGCTGATAACAACATTACCAACTGTGATCTCCTCCAGTGCAGACACAGAAAGGCTGGAAGTGGGCTACATACCCTTCCCTCTCCACTGCAGCCAGTGGTGGTTCTGCTTGCTCTCCTCTCTGAAGTGCTGGAGCATTGCATAGCTGCTCAAAGTGTGGGAATAAAAAAGGGTCTCATGGGGGAGGGATGAAAGAGAAACTGAGACCCTAATAGGAAGTCTTCAAGAAGTTCTCTAACCCTGTCCAGCTGGGTCAATTCCTCAGCTGACCAGTGGCATGTGTGCTGTTTGTAATACTGAAAATTTCTGTAGCACCACACATCATGGAAAGGCAGGCTGCTCTTGGAAAGAGACAGACATAAAAACATCAGGGCTATTGTCAGAGTTCACTGAATGATGTCCAGCCCTTCCCAGATGAAAGGCACCAATGCTTCACTTAGTAAGATTTGCAGTGAATAAAGATTTCTGAGTCAGAAGCTCTGAAGGTACTCCTTGGAGCAGCCCAAGAGGAAAAATAAGCACCTTCCACCTTGTCCCTGACCACACAAGTAACAGGCAGCTGGTTTCATTGATTAAATATTTTCTGTTTTCCTCAACTCATTGGGTGGTTATTTTATTAAAAGGAGTCTCTGCACCCTCATGAGCTATTGGCTTGTAAATCCTGAAGATGAAGATCAAGGTTCACAGGCTACAGCTCTGCCTCCTGTAGCAATGTCCTCCATCCAAAGATGTTGCCAGAACAGGGGAAGAGACACATCCTCTGTGTCAGATGTCCTGCAAGGTTGCTTACAAACTCTGGCTCCACAGCACATTATATAATTTTGGTTTCTAGAAAATGCAAGTTCCATCTAACTTTTCCCAGGGCAGCTGGAATAGCTGACTGATCTAAGAATCGAAGGCTGCCTACAGCAAAGATGAGGGAGAAGTTGTTTTCCCTTATGTTTGAACTCATCACTGGCTCCTCTTTTGCCCCACAGGGACAGCCTGCTCCTGTGCCTTCAGGATTTCCTTCTTTAAGTATGACCATCCTTTCTGCACCCCTTTGTTTTAAGGTATTCTCCAAATCAGATCCTGGGTAATAATTAGAAGGCTGAATTAGTTCTGGGAGTGTCCTGGTAATATCCCATACTCAGGCCCCAGGGAGGCAGCAGACTTCTCTGTGGGAAGGGTCCAGTCCACATACAGGGTCCTCAGGTCCCCCCAGAAGGGAGTCACCTACTACAGCTGCCCTTCTTTCCTTCCTAATACCCCAGGCTGTGATCCATCTGACAGAGTGAGTGCAACTGGGAGACCTCCAGATTTTTTTCTCTAGTGTCCTCTGCCTGACCCTCTGGATACAAGGCCTTGTACCTATTCTGTAAAGGTACCCGGGAAGGTGATGAGTGTTAGGAGGGGAGTATTTTACTTCCCCTAGTAGGGACCCATTTACATTTCCCCCTATCTAGTAGGTCTTCTGCCACATGGCAAGAGGAGTGGGGGTCCTTTGACTCCTGCTGAGATTCTCTCAGGGTTGGAAGGGAGTAACTCCTCCCATCTATTTCTCTTTCTCTCCCCCTAAGACTCCTTTTCACTTCTTCCTTAAGCTCTGCCACTAGACTCACTGTAAAGAGAAGTACATCTCTGCAGCAGTTTTGTTTTGAGGTGTCAAGTTTCCCCATAGCCCCTCAGTTTATATCCTGTTATGCCAAATTTGTGACTGTGATGCTATGCTGCATTTTCTATCATGTTACAGAGGTCTCATCAGTCCACAGCGAAAAACCAGATGACACCAACATAATCAGTTTGGGCCAAGGAAGGGATTACTTCCACGGGGTTTTGGGTTACCTAGGTTTTCTGCTCCATTGCCTCCTTCATTTAAGTTGGGGATTTTGGCAAATGTGAATGCTATTTAGAAGAGTAGAGCAGGCACATAGTGTAAAAAGGGTCAGAAATATCACTTTTTGATAATAAAATCATCTTTCTTTCTAGTTCCACATCACCTGGCATTTTTACTTTGTTGCCAGGAAGAGGTGTCTTCTTACTTTTCAGAAGCTGAGTGTGGCATTTGACCACAATGTGAGCTTTACTCTTGTACCAGGAGACCATAGTGAAGGAAGCAGGTCATGGAGGTGCTACAGAAGAATATTGTCATCAGCAACAATCAGGAGTCTCTGATTGTTCCATTGGCCTTATTAAAGTTTTTGTTTATATTTTATCTGAGTATGAGGGAACAGCTTCTGATAAAATAAGTAATAATTCATGGGGTGATGTCTCAAGATCACAGGTAATAGTATATTTCCTCTGGATGTGGCAGTCATCCAGATATCGTTTGCAAATATCTGTCTTGTCATGGATATGCAGGCTAAAAAATTACATTTAAGAATTGCCTAAATCTAACCATGATTGTCATCAAAACTCCTATTGTAGCTCATAAAATTTTTATTTATGGGCAAAAGAACTACAAGCATGTATCAATTTTTATTAAAGAAAAAGAGAGCCATTTTTATGTAAAATTAAAAAACAAGCAGGCATTTTAGTCTCTGATGTATTTGATTTTTTAGACAGAGTGCTGAAACTTTCACCACAGAGAAGGCATTTTTGCTATTGTAACAGTTAAGAAACTATCTCATATATACCCCATTGTCTCCTTATACTGGAAATGAAAGATAGAATAGAGCATTGCTTTAGCCATCAGTATTCAGCATTTTCTCTTGCTCTCCTGCCGAAGTAAAAAGCCAGACTGGTCAATTCAAGTACAGTGAGAGTGCTGTGCCAGGTATTGCAGCTGTTTGCCTGAGAACAGGACAAAGGGCTCTTGAGGACTCCAAGGCACACAAAACCTTCTCCAGCAGAACAGCTTGCACATGTTCCTACATACATAGCTGGGTTTGTTTCCATCTGTGCAATGAAGATCAAAAGAACTAAGAAAATGTGCACTTTAGAGAGTTCTCTGAAATAAATAGACTTTGTAAGATATAAGTATTTAAAAGTTTTGCTCAGGTTAGAGATGAACAGTCCTAGAGAAAGCAGAAGACTGGATTTTATTACAATCAATTGAAAGCAACCTAAGTTGCGTGGCTTTGATGTTTTTAATCAGTGAGTTTATATGAAATTTTAGAAAAAAATTGATTCATGACGTAAACAAGGCAACATTAATAGAAGTATCACCTATGACCTTTTTTATTGTCTCAGAAGTTGAGCAAGAACCTTTCTACATAAAACTGTCTTTTTTATGGTCTAGTGGCCCAGCAACAAAAAGAGAGCAGTTCAAGATTTTGAAGCAGAAAAATATAACTGCATTGCAGCCTACCCTAAGAACAGCTTTCTTTTACCTAAAGTAGCTTTTGGGCACTGTCAAATATTTGTATATTTTGTTTTAAGAATTTGGACCAATGTGATTTACAATAGTAAATTATGAAAAATATCTTTCTATTCCCAGTCCCTATATATAATTTAAGTTTCCAGCATCTCTGTCACAGTATTTTAATAATCTGTTAGCACTGTGCTTCCATTTTCAGAGCCAATGAGAGAATAAATAATTTAGAATCTTAATATAAATAAATGCTAATATAAGGTTGCCCAAGCCTTAAAAGCTGATGCAGTATGCTAATTTCTAAATGCTTCTCTCAAATCCACGGTGCAATTTAAATGCTACTTGCTTTTCACTGTATGAAATTCTTTGTTGTAAGAAAGCCTGGCCAGTGTTTTATATTCCTCAGTTAAGTGTGACAGAATATAAGGAAGAATGGTTTCCTCAATTACAAAAATTAGAGTAATTTAGGATTCTGGACTATATATCTTTCTAACAAAATGTGCAAATACAAGATTTCATTATTTTTTTCTGGTTTATTAACTTGGTTATGTGGAAAATGGTGGGCATGGAGCAAATTACCTGGCTCAGCTATTGAGTCAATTATAAACATTTTGATTTAGCAGAGGCATGTTGCAGTGTGATTTCATGGTTTCCCCAGAATCCCGGGTTTCTCCCCTGTAGTTGTCCTCCCAGGTCTGTCAATCACTCCTCCTTTGCCCACCCTGACCCCTGCCAGCACTGTCTGTCACTCCTGGCATTGCAGAAGTGCATCAAGTGATTGGGCAGGAGTGATTGGGCAGGTTCAAAAGATGCCCTCCACCCCCGGGGGCATTGGGCCATCCAGGTGTCCTTTGTCCCCTGAGACCTCCTCTCCCGTGCCTGGTTGGTGGCTCCCTGTCCCTTCCCCCGTCCCCTCCACCAGGTAAAAGAGAGGGGAACCACCCACTCAGGGCAGTTCTGATGGAGCAGTGATAGAATAAAGCTCTGGACTAAACCCTCCATCAGAATCAGATCCTTTCCTTCACCATAGCCTTAAAGACTTCTCCAGCAGCGGCAAACCTGAGGAGCAGAACGTCTGCAATGGAAACTCCATTCCACTGCCACGTGGGCTCCAGCTTGCCTGGATTTGTCCTCATGCTCCCAGCTGCAGCATCCAGCTAGCCAAAAGTGTCTCTGGGGTGAAACACCACAGCTGCCACCATTTGGTTCAGCAGCACGGGCCAGACAAGCCAGGGCACGTCCCGTCCTCAATATTGGTAATACCAATAGAGGCAGAATTCTTTTAAGGGATTCCAGTCTTAAATGGCATGAGATTGTAAATGTGGGAAGACTTCATAACATTTACTTTCTAGGCATAAAAAACTGAAAATCTGTTACTGATTTAAGTAAGAGAGATGGGGGAGTGGAGAACAGCATTTCAAGGCATTTTTCTAATATTGGCACAAGACCAATAAAATTTGGAAGTTATGGAATCCAGAAGAAGACTTTAAAATCATGCATGTTCAATATGAGTACAACATATCCTGTGTTCCAGCAAATGAATTGCTAGCAACATAATTAGGTTTTTAGTTACACAAATAACAATATATACATACAAATGAAAACTTAGTTTTGAAATCCTCTTTGTTCCCTAAAATATCTCCAGCTGATAATAAATATATCAGTTTATACTCAACAGAATATCCAGTTAATTTGCCTAATTTTTATCCATATTCCTTCACAAAAAGAAATAGTAATCTAGATTTTTGAATCAGCTGTACATTTTGATTCATAAATTCATAGTGAAGTTCACAGGTTTTCACTTAGTCTGCAGAAACCATGTACTGGCTTCTATTTCTTTCCTTTCCAGGACAAGTATAATGTGCTCCACTCACCAATTCTCTGTCTTATGCTCATTTGGATATTGAAGAAGAAACAGGAGCCCTTTGTATCTATATTACTGAAATCCAACAATTCACATTTTCCATCAATTGGAAATTCAGATGTTTTCCTTTTCATGACCATGAGGATATCATCCACACATTGCACTTTACAGAGCAGTCAGCACCACCAACATTACAGCTTCTGCCCTGGGGAAAGAAACCACTGAAATGTCCCACAGGGCATGCCACAGCTTCAGCATAAGTCTGCTCAATAGAGATGTTTTCATGCTGAATTATTCTCTGGTTAATGAATAAGCTTTCTCCAATGAGTCAGTTGAAAAACAGTTTTAAGTGGTGTGCCCAGAAAATTATTATGAACAATCCCACAATTAACACCAGAAGGTTAAAGTGTTTTAAATTTTCCTCCCTGACTTTTGAAGTTTTATTTGAATTTTTCTCTCTTATGCTATCCCTACAGGGCAGGGATATGTAACAATGCATTTCTACCCTTCTAAAGGTTTTCATGCAGACAACGACGTTTACTCTGACCTATGGAAGAATACCATATCTCTTAATTGCACTTCAGGTTTTGAGAATTTATTTCTCCTTCTATTAAATTTTCACAATAATAGTACAAGTATTAAGGAATTTAAGGACATATTATTTTTATTTTATTTTTGAACTGGTCTATTCAAAATCACTATGAAGTTGCTAAATGTAACCAGAGCAGTCTAACAAGTAATTCTAGGGTTAATTAAGCAGCTCGCTGATGTGTTACTTAGATCTTTTGCAATAAGGACATAACTTTTCGGTTGTCTTCCTGTTACACAATTAGGTGCAAATATACCTATATGTGCCCATAGGCATATATGTTTAAACATGCATGTAAATTATACCTGCATTAGTGTAAAATAAACAACTAAGGGGAATAGTCACTTTTTCTGCTGTTTCCAAAGCAACTGTAAAAGTTCGCACCTTTGAGGTCATGACCTGTCTGCCTCATACAGAGGTGCTGGATTGCAACAACCATCATCATACAGAATCACAGCTGCAATTAGGTTGGAAAAAGCCTCTAATACCAGTTGTACTGAGTACAGCTATTAACCTAACACTGCGAGTCCACCATTAAACCATGTGTCTAAGTGCCACATATGTGCATATTTTAAACAGTTCCTGAGATGGAGACCCAGCCACTTGCCTAGGCAGCCTATTGCAATGCTCAGCAACTCTGTCAGTGAAAGAATTTTTCCTAATATCCAATCTAAACCTCTCCTGGTGAAACTTGAAGCCATTTCTTCTTGCTGGCCACAGAATCACAGAATCAATTATGTTGGAAAAGACCTCTGAGATCATGAAGCCTACACAGTTTGCAGATACAGGCCAAGATGCCATGAGCCTTCTTGGCCACCAGGACATAGCTGGATCATGTTCAGCAACTGTCAATCAGCGCTCCCAGGTTCTTTTCCACTGGGCAGCTTCCCTGACACTTTTCCCAAGCTTGTAGTACTGCATGGAGTTATTGTAAACCTTGTGCAGAGCCCAACACTTAGTCTTTTTGAACCTCATACCATTGTCCTCAGCTCATCAATCCAGCCTGTCCAGATCCCTCTGCAGAGTCTTCCTGCTCTGTAGCAGACTTGGCTTCATCTCCCAGCTGATTGAGGATGCTCTCAATCCCCTCATCCACATCACTGATAAATACATTAAACAGAACTGGCCCCAGTACTGAGCCCTGGAGAACACCACTGGTGACTGGCTGCTAGCTGGATGTAACCCCATTGACTCTCTGGCCTGGGCCATCAAGCCAGTTTTCATCCAGTGAAACACTCGCTCATTCAAGCCATGAGCATCTTTGACAAAGGAAGTTTCTGGTTCCAATTGCATCAAGTGCAATGAGAAGTAGAAGCTCTTCTTATACACAGAGTCCTCACCAAATTTTGTTCAGCTATGACCAGCAATCGTGCTTGTTCTCCTGAAGAATATTTATTAATGTACTTCATTTCTTGGAAGTCCATCAGTGGAAGATGGATGCTTCCCACACGGTCAGGAAGTTGTCCTGGAGCAAATAGTGGCTTAATTGCATTGCCTATAAACAAGCACTTGCCTTGACTTCAGAGTCAGAAAGCCTTTGCAGATCAGGACTCACAGCTATTGAAACTAGCATTGTCTCTCTTTTATTTTTTCTTTCCTTTTCTCTATGACAGATTCATGGATGGAATATTTATCTTTGTTTAAACACAATGTGTTAATTCACCTGACTCTTTTCACATGTTATTTCAACTCATTAATTTGACTATATTGTCTTTTTGGAACACCTAAATACATTCTGTCATCTAGAGTTATGTTTCTCATACGTTCAACTACTAATAAAACTAGAAGCCAAAATTGCTCCTTGTTTGTTTCCTTCAAGCCTTAGAAGAAGAAACCAAGCAGCATTTCTTCAGGTATTTTTTCCTGCATATGGACAGACTAGGTAAACCAACAAATGAATTTGCCATAAATAATAGTTCAAAGTTGCCATCACTAACAACAGTTAATCTATTCCTTTTATGCTTTGTATCATAGCAAGAAATATTTATGATAAACATGCCCCATTTTTATTCATATTAACATTGAAGACAGCTTACAAATATCTTGGGTTCTCCAGATTTTAACATATCGAGCTAGACAAGTGTTGGAACACTTGTTGGTAGAAACATCAAATGAATATTAGTATTTTCATTCCTACAGATTATGTTCTAATAATGTATTTTTAACTAAAAGTTGGCACAGAATAGCGACAAAGTGAATCATGCTGGTGTAGTGACAGCTTCTTTCCTTAAGATTTCCTCTGAATTCCTTTTTCACACTCTATGAGTATACCAAATTCACTTTATCTGTTTCAATTCTATCAGAGAAGAATTCTTCTTTCATAGAGGTTTTGGTTTCAGAACATGCTATGTCTCAAGAGTGTGAGAATGAGGAATTATCACAAACATAACATCTGGCAGGATGTTTCTCCAGATGTTTCATCCATTTCTCTTTTTTATTTTAAATTGATAACTCAGAGGCTTATTTCTGAAGGACCTAAATGATGCAGTTTGTGAGAAAGTAAAGCTTTTGTGAAAGCAGGTCCTAAGTATTTTGAGAGACACATTTTGTTCTTTGCTAAACAAATGTAACTTTTAGTAATACTGTTTTATTGCCCTTTCTCAGTTGGGATTGTATGTTGACCTATGCACTGTTTTCTCTGTAAACAAGTATGACTGCTTAACATCCTAGTCCTGCACTAGCTTCTTTACACCAATATACTCCTGGTGTGTGCATTTCTTTTTGTTGTAAAGGTGACTCTAATAATAGTGCATGTACTGGGTCTCTTCTGGCAGCATCTTAAAGCATTCTCAAAGCAACTGTAGGACCTTTATATTAACCGTTTGCTTTGGTCAATAGTTCTCAGTTTTGTTTGAAATAAAGCTTATCTGGGTACATATGCCTTATTTTCTGGATCCTTTCAGAGTCAGAGTTTTTTCCCTTAGAAATATAAGTCTGTCATAAGTAAGCATTTTTTTTTTTTCAGACAGCCATTCCCAACATACATGTTTTAAAAATAAGATCTGATTTGTCTTTATCAGACTAAAATTCCACTCATTTTTACAAATAACAAAGGAGATCATTATTCTTCGTTTCAAAAGAAGTCAAATTTCCATGTCACTTGTGCAGAGTTTTGGATGAACATTCTGATATTTGTTTCTGTCGCACTCATTCCACTAACACAAGAAGTTTCAGGGCAAGGGGCAGAGGCCAAGCTCTTTCACAAAACCTTTACATTTCTGGTACCGTTTTTGTAGAAGCTCATGAATAAAAATTAGGAAATATATTTGATAATTCTGTGCAACCTGTATTTCATCCTGGCCTTAGAGTGGCCATTTCTCCATCCAAATTTGTGTGGTTAAACTCTAGGTAGAGTTTATGCTTCCAAGCGAGTAGCCTCACTCCATACAAGCTAGATGGAGGGATAATATTCAACATTTTTAATTTCACATTAAAAAAAAGCCCGTGGATATCAGAAAATGTTGTGATGAACATTAGGAATAGCATAATGTCAAAGGAAAAAAACATCATCTATTCATCTGTCTCACGAGGAATAATGAATGATTGCAAACAACAGAAGGCAAATAGTACAATCATAAATGAAGAATAATTTTCTTAACATCAAGCTGATAATGAAGGAGAGATTTCCACTGAGGACATTGTTGGCTGCTGTTACCTCATCCTACTATTTTTTCTGATTTTTTGAGGGTTTTCTTGGAAGAGAAAACTGCAGGGAAGAAAATAATATCAAATAACAGGACTGTCAAGGATTAGGTTTTTTATACAGTTTTAACTGAATTATTCTCAGCTGCAATTCTAATCTTTCTCTGCTTAATTTTAAGTTTATGATTTTCCTAAGAAAAACTCTTTAAAAGTAAATATATCTTCAAGAATGCATTCCCTTTATATGCATATTTTCTCAGAGTCAAGTCGTAATTTTATATCCTGTTCCAAATTTTTTTTCCACGCTTCCTGAATGACAGCAGTATTTCTCTCTGGAGACTTTTGAATGTCCCATTAAAAAAGAAAACAAACCAAATAATGTTGGGCAGTAGTCATTGAACACATGGAAATCCAGTTACACAAAGTCTGCTCCAAGCCTGTGGGCTGGTACTAACTGCTTGTTAGAAGAGGTCTCTCACCCTTTCGTGAGACTGGAAGTGGATACTGTGAGGACACAGCTCATCCTACAACTTACAGAGGACAAAGTTTCTGGACACAGGGTTATCTTTTTTTTTTTTGCCCATACATAGTCAGACTCTTCACAACACTCTGCTGCCCAGATGCTGTGAAGCTGCCGAATCACTTGTCCCTGCTTTTCACAAATGGATTCAACCTGGATCCCATGCCAGAAGTCTGCCATGAATTTCACTAAGCAGAGTCTTGTGACAAGGTATTCTGGTCTTTGATATCTTTTCAAACTAAGCCATCAAGACCTGACATAACAACAGTGGCATGGAAGGTCATTTTTGTAGTATTTTTTCTGCCTTCATTTTAGAAATCATGAAAAAAAGCCTGAAGGGTTTTGTAATTGTAAACTTTGATTTTCACCTCACTATTCAACTAGTTTAGCATTTATTCCCACAATGATACATTACTCTGATGTAACAGAGGACTCACACTGAAAAACATAGAAAAACAGCTGTAGTCTGTTTCACTCCTACCCCTTCTTTTCCCAAAACAAACGTAAAACACATCATAAATAAGAGATAAAGATGTCATTAAAGGAGGAAATTAATTATGCTGACTGAAAATTTAAACATAAGGCTTGCATAGAACATAATCCAGTTTTGCATGGCTCCATTTAAGTCTTTACTAGTGTGGAATATTGTTAAACTTACTGATGACTCTATAATGCATGTGAAAGCATTGTTCTACTCAAAAAGGATAAATGCTTCTCTTACCAGTTGCATGTAGTTTTTCCAAGAAATGGATATGTAAATACATATTTTAATAGTTTTAAAGATGAGCAAAAACTATAGGAGAGGAGATCAAATGGTATACATTAGGGATTGCGAAACAGATTCTGTAAAAAAGCTCTTCCGTGTCTCTAATCCCCAGAGTTCATCCATGCAGCATAATTTGACATGCATATGAAATCTACAGACTGGCATTCAGAGCAACAGACATAATGCGGGACCTTTTCTTTACTGAGAACTAAAATTGAAACCAAAATATACATTTATCACACGAGGGTATGACCCTACATATTTTTCCTTCTAGTCAGGCTCTGGTATAATTATCTTATTCATATCAGCAGTTAGAAATTGAAATATAAAAATTATGAAATAACTGAAACTTTCGAAAATGTAGTCTGTAAAGCAAATAATCTGTAAAGGAAACAAACTTAAATGCAAGATAAAACAAATTTCTTTCCTTGCTCCAGACAGTAAGAATTTAAGAGACAGGACAACTGAATTTGGATTGCTAAATCCAGTGTTTAGATGTCAAGTTCCAAAATAAGTTAGAAATTATAACGGTTTAAATTATGACTCATAAGATGTGCAACAGCATGCTTGCTTTTTCTTTAGTCACATTCATTAAAAATACATGGATCCTACATCAAAAAGATACCACAGAAGAGATGTAACTTCATTTAGCTTATTTATAGTTCTACGAAAATTAAAAAGCGAGTTTTCTTATTTAACTTGAGCAACAGCATTCTTTTCTCCTGTGTAAATTAATGTAATGATACAGAATAAGACTTACATGGCAACATGCACTCAGACTCAAAGTCACATGAAAGTCCTCCGTACATGATTCACATCCTATCAAGAAAATGGGATGCAGCAAAGATTTCAATTTGCATGAAACTGCATGCAGACACAAGTTCTTCATATTAAATAGTTTTGGTTTTGTACAACAGAAGATATTCCAGGCTTCTTTACATATTGACTACAAAATGCCACTGCTGCAAAAGTGAGTAGAGAGGCAAAAATTCCCTTTCCCAGTATGATTATTGTTACTGATAGTTCTTGTTCTTCATGCAGGAATCAGGCTCAGCTTCACAGTGCCAGCCCCATCTCCTCACCTTCCTTCACTCTGTTACAGAAGAAGAACAGGGTGCCTATGGCTCCTATTCATGGTAATTTTTTTAGAGGCAAAACTCATTCTAAGAAGTCCCCATTCATTTAACCATTTACTCTTTCATACAGGCACTGACATAAATATAGCTGAAGAAGGATGCAAAATGAATGAGTAAAGCAAAAAGAATGACTAGCTGGGAGTAAGCAGAGATGGCATTAACACTTGGAAAAAGTTAACAAGGAACCGGAGTCTTAGCATGGCATTCACAAATGCTAGCACCCTAGCATGTAGATGTTCATTGCAGGAGACAGGCATCTGGAGACCCTGGCTTTTCTATAGGCTTTGAATACAAATCCCTGTACAGGAAGGAGTCTTCTTCCCCTGCTGAGGATTTGAAGTCGTGGACCTCCTCACTGAGATAATCACTTCCTCCCTTTTAACTACAGCTCCAAAGAAAGAAGCATGTCAGTCTTTACACTGGCAGTTCAGCAACCCAAATGTTCATTCATAAGTAGACACGCAACTTTTCTCCTACTTTTGCTAAAATAGCCACAAACAAAGCTAAAATCTCCTACCTGTCAGAGAAAAATGCTAATCTCTGGGCTATCAGAGTGTCCTGTCCTGAACCATATTCAGTTACTCTTCCTAAAGATTTGTTTACTGGGTCAGTATTACATTAGGACAAGGCTAGGTGTCAGCTGCAAAATTCTTAGCCTTACATATTTTTGGGTCAGTATTTTTTGATACATGCTACTGCACTAAAACACAAAAACTAAAGGATACAGCTTCCCACAGCTCCACAATAAGGATCCCATTAATTTCTACAATGCTTATCACTACTATTGCAACCTTAAAATAAAAATAACCAATGAATGTACTATTTTCCCTATAGTTTCCATCTGACATAAGAAAAATTAATACAACAGTCTTGTGGATCAGAGCCCTAAGTTCTAAGAGGACTAAGAGGAAGTTATTGGTATCTATAGTGCAGAGTTGAGTCACAATGAAACATTTTGAAGCCTTGTATGCTGGAGATCAGATATTTCCTAGGAGAGACCCAGAAGAGTGTTTGGTGGCTTCTCATATGCCTTCTGTTTTTAAGGTGCATGTGACTGTGGGTGAATTGAACACAAAGATTCAGATGGCACCTTTCATTGCTATAGTCCCAAAGGATTTAAATTTTAAAAAATATTTTATTGGAATGTTTTCATAGCCTGTTGAAAGTGAAAATCAAGTTCACTCAGAAAGACAGCAAAAAATGTCTAGCAGCACTGATGGATTTGTGCTGCTTCAACTTGCTGTTTGCATCTCTGGGTCTGTGAAGAGTTTGTACTAATTGCCTGAATTTCAGTTGCATTTATTTTGTAAACTACACATGAGGTTCAGTTGTAGATTATCACTCAATATATTAGTGCTTCCAAGTAAGGCATACAAAAAGGCACAGACTTTATCATTGCATTTTCATTGAGGGTACCCCTTTGGGTTTGATGATCTTTATAATCTCTCCATCCTATAACTGTGATAAGACCTATGTCAAATGATATAAAATACCCTTATGCTTAAAATGTAGATTTAGGGAAGCTAAAAGAAATTAAGATTAATTCATTTCCAGTGACACAGAAATCTACAGACAAAATATCTATTATAAATAGAGTGGAAGTAGGAATTATTGGCTTTGATTATGGAAAGCAAAGTAAACCACATTGCAATGCACTCAATCTTTTTTACATTTATTCACTGTAATTTGTATATACTACTTTCTTCCTCTAGCAGGGTTAATTTCTCTGTATGTTTTTTTCTCCTATATGTGTTCCAGTTACCATTTCTATTTGAAAAGTTTGTGTGCTTGTAACCATGAAAAATTACCACTGACACATTTTTGGTGGGGTAGGGGAGGGGAAAATAAGAAGATACTTTGTTCCCACTAATAAGACAAAAAATTTTGCAAAGAAGGTAATTTCTTTGTTCCTGTTTTGTTTTGTCATCTTTTGTAATCTTTCTGCAAGTCCTGATGTGTTTTAACATTTGCTAATAACATTTCTTCCCATAAGCACTCATTGCTGTGCACAAGATTCCCTGACATCCTTACAGAGCAAAGCTCCTGTCATCCTGTGGAAGTCACAGCTCCGTGCCACTGCTCCCAAGCAGAGAATTACTCCTGGCCATTCCCACACCATGTAACAGATGATGTCATCATGAGAACATGCCTAGATAATATCCTCCTATCCTTCTGCTACTGGAAGAGTTTGCCTCTCTGTTCATCTTCTACTTTTTTTTGCTCTTGATAGCATATATTAGCAAGTGTTTTAATTTGTATTTATCTCCAACTCCCTGATTTCTAAGGAAACAAATATATCTCCATACAGAGGTATCTCCATTGCTCTCAATACGTAGTGCATTGGGGTGAAAAGTTAATCCCCTGTTGTGACAACTACTGCAGTTAAACAACTTTTAGAGCTATTTTAGTGACAATCACCAATGTGCCAGCATTTGATCAATTTCAGCTTCTGAAAAGATTTGCAGAATCACAGAATAGCAAAAAGTTTGGGCTTGGAAGGGACCTCTGGAGATCATCTAGTTCTATGTCACTGTTCAAGCATGGGAGCAGGCTGCATAGGATCATGTCAAGGCAGGTTTTTAGTTCTTCAGAGAAGGAGACTCTAGAACCTCTCTGAGCAGCCTGTTCAGTGCTCTGTCCCCCTCACAGTAAAGAAGATTTTTCTCATATGCAGAAGGCACTTGCTGTGTTTCAATTTGTGCCCATGTGCACTGAAAAGAGTTTGGCATCATCCTTTTCATATCCACCCTTAAGATATGTGCATGTATTGATAAATGATGTATTGACTGCCCTCTGTCTTTTACAGGCTAAACAGTCCCAGCTCAGCCTTTTCTCATCAGAGAGGTGTTTCCAATAATCTTTGTACCCCTCCACTAGATCCTCTCCAGAAATTCCTCATCTTTCTGGAACTGGGGAGCCCAAAGCTGGACACAGCACTCCAGGTCAGGCCTCACCAGGACTGAGCAGAGGGGCAGGATCACCTCCCTCAACCTGCTGGTAGCGCTTTTCCTAATATACCCTGGGATACCCCTGGCCTTCTTGGCCACAAGGATATGCTGCTGGCTCATGGACAGCGTGTTGTCCACCAGAACCCCAGGTACTTCTCCAAAGAGGTGTTTTCCAGCAGGTCAGCCCCCAGCCTGTACTGGTTATGCTTCCCCAGGGGCAGGATCCTGCATTTGCCTTTGTAGAACTCTGCCCTGCCAAATGGTGGGTCTACCAAGGTGACAAATAAGACAGAAGAGAGGTACAGATATGCATAGAGGGAAAGATTAAACAAAGACAAAAGAAAGATGCATTAAGAGGTAGTGCTTCAGGGTTCTATAAATCCCTACCTTCTTTATCAGGACATAAATTATATTTAAGACATTATAGTCTAGACAAGTAAAATGTGCTGATGGTAATTCACTGTAACCTAACATGAAGTAATAAATGTATGAATCAAACATGATAAAAACTGCAGAAACTTACATTTAAAAAGTGGCCATATACTAGCTCATAAAAGAGTAAACTAGTCTGAATTGTATATTTCCCTGTACAACTAGTTTGGAAGCTTTGATTTTATTAAAGGATATTGCTTCTGAAAATGTTACAAAGCTTTCATCAAAAGAAAAATGCATTAAATGAGTTCCTATGGGTACATGGTTTTCTCATATTGAAATAGACCATCTTTATGCCAATACAGAAGAAAAACTAACTGAATCAATATCAATGAAAGCAATGGAATAAAGTTAGAATATTATCATTGCAACAACCATTCAGGTGTCAAGTTGAATAGTATCATAAATTATCTCAGGCTAGACAGCAAGATCTGACAAAAAAGGAATTTTTGACAGAGGTAGCTCCAATAAAATAGTGACCAAGAGTTGAAGGCAGTTAAATAAAATTTCTGTATGTTTTAATATTGATATTTTCTAGTTCTTTATAGACAATGGCTTGTAATTACAGAGCAGCAATTGAGAATTAAGGACTTTTTTCCTAATATTTGTAATCAAAGTATCCTTTTGACCACTTGAGCTTTTGTAGGTAAGACTAAATGTTTTAGAACTAAAAGGCACTGTCACCTCTTGTTCCTAAAGGCTAGTTTCAGTGTACCAGGAAGTCAACAATGATAAATTGATGTGGAAAGGTCATGACATTTCATCAAGAGACTGCTCTTGTTCTCAGGCAATTGGACCTGTAAATACACACCATTCTGAAAAATTCTCCTTCTCCAGTACCTTCCAGTTTAGGAAATATTCCTTAAATGCCATTAATCCCTGTTTCAGTAAATCTGTTTCTATAAAAACAAGCATCTTACCAAAATATAATTTCAAAGAAAACAATCAATTTAGATTAGCAATGCAAATCTTGTGTTTCTGTCCAAACTATTTATTTCCTTTGCTTTATTTCATTTCCTTCTGTCACACTCTTTAGACATATCAGAATGCATAGAAAGGTAAGAAATGAAAATTGAATAGCAATCAAATGAGCTGCAGTCAGGTTTACCAATGGCATTAAATTCTGTGTGGCAATGAAGGCCACTTGTCATGAACACCAAGGACTGTTGCACTGCAGGCTGCTCGGCCCAAGAACTCATTAAAATCCCCCAAGATGTTTCTTCCTATACAGAAACAAAAAAATATGACTCCATAATGCTTCCTCTCTGTTCTTATCTTGTTTCCATGGATCAGCAAATGTAGCTATTTGGGGAAGACCAGTGATAAGCTCTTCAAAGCATAAGTTATATTTCTTAGAGTTCAGGGAGAAATGTAGCCGCCTTTAACAGGGGAAAAAAATCAAACCTGGACACAAAAGACACACATGCCTGCTGATTAGGGCCTTAGAGCACCAGGAATTCTCTGCTGTATTTAGTACTGACAGGGGAGAAGGAGATAGTGTGTGGTTCTAAACTATGGACTAAGAGAGCTGCCTTACAGACCAAGGATGGTATCTCTGCCATATAAAACATCACTTGCAAAAAAATGCCTACTGTTATAGCTGAACTGAAGCACAGTTCAGAGTAGCTTTCCTGAAGGGAGAAAAAGTAGCTCAGCAGAGGTAGGTGGAAATTTCAGAGAAAAGAATGAGGTTCTGCCAGCTTCCTGTCGGCAGCACTGTGTTCTATAAGTACTTCCATTGACCTATGGGACTTCCATGGGACTATTCATGCAGTAATGTTCTTTGTGCAAGGAAACAAAACTGGTTAAATGTAAATTAAAACTCAATGTGGTTAAGGTGCACAATCTGGCTCATTTGTTTTGTAGCTACAACCCACTGACTTTCTAAATTATTATGGAAGTATCAACAGCTGTTCTCTCCACCCAACTATTTCATATTGAGCTGGAATGCACTCTTATCCATCAGTAATGGAATGAGCCCTTTCAAAGACTATGAATAAGCAAAGAAAATCATATTGGCAAAACTGGGGAAGTAAAAAGTTACTTAGGGATCAAAATATCCCAGCTGTCTCAGTGAGAATTACACATAGTTGATCCACATGAAAAATCACCCTTGTGAAGAGGCTAGAAAAAATGTTCCTTTTCTGTGCTAAGGTGAAGAAAAACTTTTGCCAAATTTGGGAGGACAGATTCATCCACCTGCTGGGGTAGAATGTTATTAACATTCACACACACACACACACACACACACACACAAAATGACAGCTGTTAAGAGCTGAAACTCAAAATTTCCTTCTGATTCTTAGTTGTCAGGGGACTTTACAGGTAGTCCAAAACAGAAGGCCATTACAAGTGCAATAAAGAATTCTGAATTGCACAACATTTCACAGCAAAACTAGAGCTCTCACAAAAATATATTTACAATATTTAAAGGTGTGAATTAAAAGAAAAACTTGCACCTTTGCTATACAGCAGAAAGACTGTTCAAGCCCAGGTTCAGAAAAATATTCAAGAATAGCTTATTTTTGACAAGGTTCTCTCAATTTCAGTTTTTATGATGTGCTATTCAGGGAAGAAAAGGGGACAAAGAGCACCTAAAAATTCCTTTCATACATTACAGGCCCATTGCTTGTTCTTGACAAGACCTATCTCTTGACAAGTCCTTTATTGTCTATGAAAATACCTGAGTTAGAACTGAGATGGGGAGTCTTGGACTGTTTTTCTTCTTTCCACTGTAAATCCCAGTGGGCATTGCATGAAATGTCATCATCATCCAGCTCAGCACCCAACACTGTACCAAGTGTAACCTTAAAAAAAAAAAAGCTTTCACACTAAATTTATGAAACATATTTAAATATGTTACTTTATCCCACACTAAACATCAGAAATACAGCTAATGCCTTTTTGCACATCTTCAGCTTTAAAGCTGTGTTTCCAACCTGGTTGCAGGCCACAGAATACCAACCAAAGACAGCAAAGTGCACAAGACTGCACTAGACAGATTGATTAGGAGGATATCCTGCACTAGATAAGGCAGGTAGGTGTACTTGTGTAGCACAACAATTCATTACTGGACATAGACAATGGCAGGAAGTAAGCTAAAACTCTCAAGCAAGTACATTTAGGCTGTGATTTAAGCAATCATCCTCCTGTTCTTGAAGCCAAATACTCTCTGATGGACACTTTAGCTGATAATTGGAGATAACTAAGGAGAAAATGCAGGCTCTTGCTACTCAATGCATTCAAGTATATATAGTTGAGGGGGGAGATTAGCATTATCAGTCTCTTCTGCCCTTGTTGTGCTGCTGATGATGAACAGCCATTTGGTCCTGTAAGCTTTTCTGGAATTGCCCAATTTTGCAAACTGCCAGAGTAGTGGGATTTATAGCCAGTGCAAGCTAGAGCTGTCTTGTATAATATGGAGTCATAACTGCTTGGCTACAGGCACTACAAAACTGGCAGAGTGAGAGCTAGTGCAAAGAGCTGTTTTAGCAAACAGGCACAAGCCAAATCCATTATCCAGTATAAAAATATGGACATGGAGATGGGGTCCAAAGGAATAGTGTTTACTCTCCATCATTGCTAATAAAAGCAGGAGAGTCCCACACTTGGTGGTTAGAAGGATAAAGAGCAGTGACTAACTAACTGCTCTTTGCTGCACCCAGCTGGCACAGGACAAGATGAAATGAATCCCTACGGATAACAAAATTCAGAGGAAAACTATTCCTGATTGCAAGCCATCTGTAGCTGTAAATGTTCCCTGAATAGCAGTTTGTATGAGACATGTTTGAAATTATTGAGTAGGTTAGCATGACCTTCTGGCCTTAGATTTCAACACAGGATTTTTAGCTGAATCATTGAACTGCTGTGCCAGTTTATTGACTCCATACAGCATTTAGGTCCTCAGCACATTCTTAGCCAATGAATACCAAATGCCCAGAGTGAGACCAGCGAAAACAACAGAAGGAGGAAAACAGCAAAATAGCAGACCTAATTAGAGAATTAGGGATAGTTTAGAGAATATACTCTGCTCCTAGGAAAGGTAAGAGCTTTTTTTTGTGCTGTGGGAAATTCATGACATACTTGCCGTCACAGAGGCATGGTGAGATGACTGACACACCTGGAGTGGAAGGATAGGCAAGGAAGGAGAGGCAGTGGAGTGCCCGTGTATTTTAGGGAGGGTTTCAATTGCCTAGAGCTTAGTAATGGCAACAACAGTGTTGAATTTTTATGCATAAAAACCAGGGGAAAGACTAACAAGGCAGATGTCACCATGGGAGGCTGTTATAGACCACCTAATCAGGATGAAGAGACAGAGGAGATACTCTATTTCTATTAGAAATTAATATTTCTATTTTCTGCTAGGAGAAGTCTCAGAATCACTAGTCCTTGTTCTTTGGAGGAGTTTGGCTTACCAGATGTCTGCTGGGAATAAAATTCAGCAGAGCAGAAACAGTCTAGAAGGTTCCTGGAGTGTGTGAAAGGTAACTTTCTGATGCAGGCAAGGGAGGCACCTGCCAGACTTGTTTCTTGTGAACAGAGAAGGGCTGGTGGATGATGTGATGGCCAGTGGTCACCAAGTTTTAGAGTTTTCTTTTCTGGTCAGAAAAATTGCCATCTTGGACTTCTAGAGGACAGACTATGGCCTGTTTAGGCGGCTGTTTAACAGAGCTCCTTGAGAAGCATTCTTGAAGGGCAAAGGAGTCCAGTAAGTCTGGACCTTCTTCAAGAAAGAAATCCTTATGGTCCAGGAGCAGGATGTTCCCATGTACCAAAAAATGAGCCAGTGAGGAAGAAGATTGGTCTGGCTGAAGAATTCATATGAGATGACATAATCAAATGAAATTTAGAAGAAGGACCAGACAATGTGGGAAGACTACAAGGATGTTGTGAAGGTAGGCAGGGAGAAAACAAGAAGGGCCAAAACCCAGCTAGAATTTAACCTGGCTACTGCTGTAAAAATCAGCAAAAAAATGTAGTATAAATAAATCAGCAAGAAAAGGCAGAATCTCCATCTATTATTGGAAATGGAGAGGTAGTGATGAAGGATGAGGAAAAGGCTGAGGTACTCAATGCCTTCTTTGCCTCAATCTTTTAATAGCAAGACTCTGTGGCCCCAGCCTCCTGAGCTGGAATACAGAAATGGAGAGCAGAATGAAGTTCCCATAATCCAAGAAGAAATGATCAGGTGCCTGCTATGCCACTTAGACAATTGCAAGTCTATGGGAATGGATGGGATCCACCCAAGGGTACTGATGTAGCTGGTGGAAGTGTTCACTGAAGCACTTTCAGTCATTTACCAGCAGTTCTGGTTAACTGGGGAGGTCCCAGCTGACAAGAAATTGGCAAATGTAATGCCCATCTAAAGAAGGGCTGCAAGAAGGGTCTGAGGATCTCCAGGCCTGTCAGTTGCCCTTGGGGCCAGGGAAGGCTGTGGAGCAGATCATCCTGAGTTCCATTCCATGGCACATGCAGGACAGCCAGGGGAACTGGCCCAGAGAGCCTGGGTTTGGGAAAGACAGGTCCTGCTTGATCACTGGTGAGGTTGCACCTCAAATCCTTTGTTCAGTTCTGGGGCCCTCACTATCATAAAGACATGCTGGAGCATGTCCAGAGAAGGGCAGTGGAGCTGGGGAAGAGTCTGGAGCACAAGTCATATGAGGAGTGGCTGAGAGACCTAGGGTTGTTTTTCCTGGAGGGAAGGAGGGTCAGGAGAAACCTTATCACTCTCTACAACCACCTGAAAGGATGTTATAGTGAGGTTAGGGTTAATGTCTTCTCCCGGATCACAAGTTACAGGATGAGACAAAATGGCTTCAAGTTATGCCAGGGGACGTTTATATTTGGTAGTAGGAAAAAATCTTCATTAAAAGAGTTATAAAGGAAGCGTTATTGGAAATGGTTGAGTCACCATTCCTGAAAGTGCTCAAAATGTGTATAACGGCTGCTGCATGGCTTAGTGGTGAAGATAACAGTGCAGAGTTAACAGCTGGACTCAATGATTTTAAGGATCCTTTTCAACCTAAACAATTCTATGATTCTATGAAAAGTCCTTAGTTACTGTCATGATGTGGGCATTACTGATGCTATTATAGTTGCCTTTCGTTTGTCAACAGTGCCAAACTGAGAAAGCTGCTCATGCTGCCTCAGAGCTCACTGCCTGCTCTGAATTCTCACTCTTGAGTAGAATGAACTTAAACTTCCCCTTTACTTGGCAATTTCCAACAATGTAAGCATGCTCTTGTGATGCTGGGGAATGAAAGAAATCAGCTTCAGCTCTCCCTCTGAAATAAACTTCCAAATCATACTGGATAAAAAGAGATTTTTTTATAGAATTCTGCACATTCATTTTGGCTTTTCCTATTATTTTTCCATTGCTTGAAAGCATGCTTCTCTTATCCCTATTAAACACCTAAAGATATTGCAGACTTTTTATTTAAGACAGATAAAATGGTTAAAGTATCCTATGCTTTTGGTGTAAAGAAAATAATTAGAAACTTTAAGGCAGCTGCTACCTAACAGTGATTGAAACATCATATTTTCCAGATCAAAGTACCTTTGTGGCAATATTTAAGTGGTTTTCACAAGCAGGAACACTTTAGTGGTTAAAAAAATTACTAATACCATTTTAAGAGACAGATACTGCAACAAAACCCGAAATGATGGATTTGTTTCAAGATTTGAACCCAAATTCTTAAGTAATGAATAGCTCAAATAAGAGTAGTTTTTCTCAAGAGTCCAAGTGTTTCTTTTCATCTCCTGTTTAGGAAAGAAATGAAAAATATTTGGCTATGAAAATTTTCTCTTCTATTTGTCTAAATGCCAAATTAGTAGTTAGATGATTTATAGATGTCATGAGATACATTAGTAATGTGCATTAAAGTGAAGCCTCTTGTTCCCCCTTCATGTGTGGTATGGTGAATTCACATGTCTTAAATTACAAACTAACAATGGCCATTAAAATCGAAATTACTATTTCTATTTTCTGCTGGGAGAAGTCTCAGAATCACTAGCCCTTGTTCTTTGGAGGAGTTTGGCTTACCAGATGTCTGGGATGATGGGAATACAATTCAGCAGTGCTTTCTGAGGAGATCTGTAGTTATCCCACATTTCTGTACTACAAGGTAAGAAGGGCTGCTGTAACACCATGTAATTTGATATACTAAGATTAAGTGAAAAGGAGAAAACACATCAGAATAAAGTACACACTCAAATATATGTGGTTCTTAATCCACTCACAATCTGTTTATTTATTCATTTCTGTTGTAGAAAATATGGCAGGACTTAGGTTTCTCTCTCCCTCTCTCCCCAAGCACACAAAAACCCGACCACAGCCACAGCCATGCACGGTTTATAAAATTCTTTTTATTGATCTTCAATTTAGTGCCCTTTAACTTAATATATTACTGAGTTTCACTAAAATATGGTGAAGTGTAAAGAAAATAATTTCTCTAAGACTTTCATCACTTGCAGTACCTCAGGCAAGTGGTCCCAAATTCTTCTGTGCTTCAGGCTGAACAATATTGGAAATTTATTTTCAGTATTTCATTGTAATATAATTTTCCACTACAGATATGTGTAATTCCTCTATTGTTAATCTAGGCTATTATCCACAGGAGACTTCTTTTTGAATGGAGAAAGAGGAATTATTGAGATAATTGATACCCAGTGTTTGTGATTAGAAGCCAGATCAATGCAGAGACCATTAATGGTTACAAAGACACATTTTAAATAATAACAAAAATTCACAAGAAAAGCATGAGGGGAACAAATTCCATTAATTGTTGGAATTTTTGTTTGCTTTACTTTAATAAGAAGAAAAAAGTAACAGAAAGCTAGAAATTTGTACTTGAAATAAAGCCCAAACCTGTCTGTGTTATGATTGTGCTTTCATCACTCCTGGTAATTTTTACCAAGTGACAATAGCATTCATTTGCATAGAAATATTCCAGACTTTCTTATCTAGATCCAGTAGTACTAATTCCTTCTAGCACTCATAGGAATTTGTTTATTAAATAGAAACAATATTATTAATATTAGACAATAGACAATTGCAAAATCAAATTATACTTATTTTGCCCTTTTTTTTTTGGCTAACAGATATGTCCAGCAACACTGGACAGCCAAACTATGCAAGACACCTGTACAGACTGCAAAAGCCTTTTTCCACCACACACTCTGAGAACAAGTTGAAAGATGCAAGTCTGTCCCATTTTCAAGCCTTATTTACTGAGAATGATTTCCTTCCAAAAATGTCATAGTCCTTTAAGTAGAAAACTGTTATATCCAAGCCAGCTAGATCTGGGGCTGGAAACAGATAAGTCAATTTTTAAGGCGGCTTTTTACTGTCCTGACAACTAGGGAAATAAACAATTCCTCCGACAAAGGAACAAAACCCTCCATAGGAAGAGCTTGTGGAATAGTTTAAAACACACTACATAAATGAGACATGTGTTCATGGCTGGAATAAAATATTCTTTGATGTATTTTAACAAGATATTTGAGTCATAACTGGGAGCTGTGATGAAGAGCAAAGCAGCAGCTAGAAAAGATCAGGAGAAAAGGAAAGGAACACATGCCAAGCTGCTACAGCCAGCCTCTATCTGCCTCTGCCTTGGTCTTTCGCCCAAGTATAAACCTCTTTAAGTCAATAGGACACTTGAATCTGGGTATTAGTTTCTTCTAATAGCACTGGTATATACTGAGATGGTGGTGTGAACTGCTCATGACACTCAAACCTCTATTTCTTTTCGCAGTCAAGTCAAGCACTGCTGTTTGATTCCCTGGATGCAAATGCTGATGAAGGGTTACCTTGCAGTATGAGTCACAGAAATTCTGTCATGGACAAGACAGGCTTATCTGCTTTTTCTCTCAAGTGACCTAATATAGCAAAGGGAGATGGAGAGAAAAAAATAATATGAGAGGGAAGAAATGCTATCACCTCATATATTTTTTTTTAATGTGAGACTATTTCCCAGTAAATCAGACAGAGAAGTGGATGCTGCCAAAGCACACAAACCACATTCCTTGCAAAGTGGCAGGACAGTGATAACTTCATTCAGAATGTGCCTGTGAGATCACAGCAAACAGCATGTTCCAGATTGACAAACTGTCAAGATAACGAGGTAAGTGCTTCTGTTAACATAGGGCAGCATAAAAATGGGTGCATTATATGTTCATCAAATAATCACAAGGGGCTTTTTGTATAAAGAAAAAAAAAAACAAAACAAAAAAAAATCAAAGAAATTGGATGGGAAATAGCAGTTTGCTCCTTTTAAGAGTACTATATAAAGTAGTGTAGCTTTTATTTAGGAAAAAATAGTATTTTCTTGTTCACTTTCATAGTAATCTATTACATCTTTAAACCAGGGCCAAAGCAGAGAGTGATTTATTCACAGATCAATAAAAATCAGCTGGTCTTATAAATTTCATTGCTCTCTCATCTCCTTCTGTGCCTCAGTTAGCATACCAAGTTTTTCACCAAATTGAATACAGTATCTCAACATGGCTGGCAGACCCAAGGCCATCTGCCACAATAAAAATTAACACTTTGTAAGACCTTCCATGCTTCATAAACTCAAAGTAATATGCAAATATTATATATTATATGTGAATTATATATATATAAATGGTGATGTATGGATATGATAATTTACATATAATGATAATTCATGATGTTTTGGGCTTGAAGATAAGGAATGTGGTAAACGATTCAGGCATCACACAGAAAGTAGGTAAAATAGTTTAACTTGTTCACCAGTGACTTGAACAATGGGATGGAGTGCCTCCTCAATAAGTTTCCTGATGATACAAAGCTGGGAGGAGAAACAAATACCCAAGTGCTGTGCAGCCATACAGCAAGACCTGGACAACAAGCTGAAGAGATGGTCAGAGAAGAACTAACAAAGTTCAACAAAGGCAAATGTAGGGCTCTTTCCCAGGGCAGGAATAATACCAGGCATCAGACCAGGCTGGGGGCTGACCTGTTGGGAAGCAACTCTGCCAAAAAAGGCCTGGGGGTTTTGGCGGACAACAAGCTGTCCATGAGCCAGCAGCGCCCTTGTGGCCAAGAAGGCCACAAATTTAAAGTGACTTGAATTTGTGTATCCTGGGGTGCATTAAGAAGAGCAATGCCAGCAGGTTGAGGGAGGCAATCCTGCCCCTCTGCTCAGCCCTGTGTGCAGTTCTAGGCTCCCCAGAACAAGAGAGACATGGAGCTCCTGGAGCAGGTCCAGCAGAGGGCTGCTGGGGGATGACTGGGGGACTGGAGCATCTCTCTTATGAGAGAATAGTTTGAGAGAGTTAAGCTTGTTCAGCCTTGAGAAGAAGAAACTGAGAGGTAAACTCGTTAATGCCTATCAGTATCTGCAGGGAGGCTGTCAGGAGGATGGAGCCAGGCTCTGCTCAGCGGTGCCGAGCAATAGGACAAGAGATAATGGGCAGAAACTGATGCACAGGAAGTTCCACCTGAACATGAGGAAGGAACTTCTTTAAACTTCTTTACTGCGCAGTGACCACACACAGGAGCAGATTGCCCAGAGAGGTTGTGGAGTCTCCCTCCCTGGAGATATCCAAGAGCAGTGTGGACATAATCCTGTACAACTCACTCTAGGAAGACCTTGCTTGAACAGGAAGGTTGGATCACATGACCCAGGTTCCTTCCAACCTTACCCATTCTGTGATTCTGTGAAAAATCATGCTATTGCCTGATCTAGTATTTGGCAACCTCTTGTGTTTAGCATGCCTGCCCCATAAAAGTATTCTTTATCTGTAACTGTCCCTAAAACATACTCTTTCTCTGAGGGTTTTCCCCAAGCTTGCTGGTCCACAGGCAATTAAAACAAATAAATAACCCACTACTTAGATTTTTTTAATAGACCTGGGGAAGAAAATACATCTGCAGAAAGTGAAATAAGACAGTTTCAGAACCTGTAATTTGGGGCACTCTGGGTTACAATTGTGGCAATGAGCAAAAGTGGCCCTGTTTAATTCTTATTGAGTAAAGAATCTCTGACAGCATTTCCCTTAGCATTATGCTGATCTAAAGATCTACACTAACTTCAGTTCTGATACCAAAAGAACTTAGGTCAGTCACCATCACTGCATGCAATCACAATTTTCTAGGAATTACAGTAAACAAGACCACACAGGAATGACTCCTGCTTTTCAATGCAGGTATCACTTAAGTAAGCTTTGAAGATATCCTATTCAGTATTCTGGTCCACCCCAAGCTTGCTTCATTTGAGGAATTTGACAAATGTTGTTTCAAATCTCTATTGCTGCAATTTCTTCAAAGAATTCTGATCTTATCCGAGCAAGACCATGCCCAACATGACAAATTTTGAACTACTCAGGAGCAGGAGGTGGAGCTTCCTTGGTCCTGACTGACTCATTATAAGAGGCTTCTGGTGAGAGCAGTGACCTGGAGCAGGCAAACAGGGTCACAGCAGTTGGCAGAGCAGTTCAGGTGGGCAGAGCAGTTCAGGTGGGCAGAGCAAGCAGGCAGGGTTGCAGGTTCTTGCTAGTCAGTTGAGGTGTTTTTATTGGTTGCTTGATTTTAGGCTTTCTCCTAGTAATGGTTTTAACCCAGTTGAAATCTGTGGTTGGTACAAATGTGTGTGACCAAGTGGAGCTCGTCAAAAAGGATGTGTCTGTACAGACCCATTCCAGTGTGGAGTGTTTGAGCTTATCCATGGTTTCACGGGGTGCTGTGGAGGAGGGCTGCCTACCGTGTGAACAAATGAACTACCTCCTTTCACTAGTGGCCGAGCTTAGGGAGGAAGTTGAAAGATTAAGGAGTTGAAAGATTAAAGAGTAAGAAGTTGAAAGATTAAGGGATAGTGAAAGGGCAAGAGACTGGTGGAGTTCAGCCTTTACATCTTTAAGGGATGAAGGGCCTACCAAGAGTCAGAGGACTCCTATGCCTCTCACTCCCAGGCAACAGAGGGGCACCTGATAGATGAAGGGGCGTGGAAATGCTAGGGGAGGTAATAACAAAAATCCCTCCTGCCCCCCATCCCCTAGCCAGGTGACACTTCAGAATAGGTATGAGGCCCTAGATCTAGAGAGCCAGACAGATGATTTAGAAGAAAATTATCTGCCCAATGAGCCTTCCAGTTATGACTCATCTAAAAATTGGATCACTACCTCTAATATCAAGAAAAAAAGAAGGGTAATCGTAGTGGGTGATTCCCTTCTGAGGGGAACAGAGGGCCCCATATGTTGGCCAGACCCATCCCACAGGGAAGTCTGCTGCCTCCCTGAGGCCTGGGTATGAAATATCACTGAGAGACTTCCCAGGCTGATTCAGTCTTCTGATTATTACCCACTGCTGATACTCCAGGCTGTAGTGATGAGATTGAAAAGAGGAGTGTCAAGGTGATTAAAAGGGTGTTTCAGGGCACTGGGTCAAGTCATTGATAGAACAGGTGCACAGGTAGTGTTCTGCTCAGTCCCTTTGGTGGCAGAAAAAAATAATGAAATAAATAGGAGAACTCACATCATTAACAAGTGGCTCAAGGGTTGGTGTCGTCAGCAAATTTTCAGATTCTTGGATCATGAGGCAACTTTTATGGCACCTGCTCTACTGGAATCAGATGGGTCTGCAGGGGAAAGGGGATGCATCTGGGCTGTCTGGAAGAAGGCCCAAGGATGGTAGGACTGTGTTAGGAGAGAAATCAGTGGCCCAGCTGAGGTGCATGTATACCAATGCACGCAGCATGGTAACCAACAGGAAGAGCTGGAGGCCTTGGTGCAGCAGTAGAGCTATGATGTAATGTGGTGGGATGACTCACAAAGCTGGAGCACTGCACTGGATGGCTACAAGCTCTTCAGAAGAGACAGAAAAGGGAGAAGAGGTGGAGGGGTGGCCCTTTATATTAGGGAGGTTTTGGATGTCATAGGTATTGAAACTAATGGATGATGAAGTTGAGTCCGTATGGGTAGGAATTAAGGGGAAAGCCAACAAGGCTGACATCCTACTGGGAGTCTGCTATCATCCACCCAACCAGGATGAAGAGGTGGACAACTTATTCTATAAGCAACGGAACAATGTTTCAGGATCATCAGCCCTTGTTCTTGTAGGCGACTTCAACCTACCAGACATCTGCTGGGAACATAATACAGCAGAAAACAGCAGTCTAGAAAGTTTTTAGAGTGTGTGGAGGATAACGTTTTGTCACAACTGGTGGGTGAGCCCACCAGGGGAGGGACTATGTTAGGCCTGTTGTTCACAAATAGAGATGGACTGGTGGGTGATGTGGAGGTTGGAGGCTGCTTGGGGCACAGTGATCATGAAATTATAGTCTTCTCAATAATTGGTGAAACAAGGAGGAATATAAATAAGATCTCTACGTTGGATTTCCGGAGGGCAGACTTTGGCCTATTTAAGAGACTTATTCAGAGAGTTCCTTGGGAAACAGCCCTTGAAAACAAAGGAGTCCAGGAGAGATGGTGTGCTTCAAAGCTGAGATCTTGAGGGTGCAAGAACAGACTGTCCCTGTGTGCTGAAAGACGAGTCGACGAGGCAAACATCCAGTCTGGATGAGCAATGAGGTTTTGAAGGAACTTAGAAATAAAAAAAGGATGTATCATCTTTTTAAGGAGGGACTGATTTCTGAGGAAATATTTAAGGGAGCTGCTAGGGCATGTAGAAAAAAAATTAGGGAGGACAAAGCTCAGTTTGAACTTAATTTGGCAACTTCTGTTAAAAATAATAATAAAAAAAGTTTTTCCAAGTATATTAATAGTAAAAGGAAGGGTATAACCGACCTCTGTTCCTTATTGAATGAGGCAGGCAACCTAGTAACTAAAGATGAGGAAAAGGCAGAAATGCTTGATGCCTTCTTTGCCTCAGTCTTTCGTGGTAAGACAGCTTGTCCTCAAGACAACTGTCCTCAGGGGTTGGTAGGTGGTGCCTGGGAGCAGAATACTCCTCTTGTTATCCAAGAAGAGGCAGTCAGAGAACTGCTGGAACACTTGGATGTTTATAAATCAGTGGGACCAGATGGGATCCACTGCAGGGTGATGAGGGAGCTGGCAGATGAGCTTGTGAAGCTGCTTTCCATCATTTATCGAGTCATTGTCATGGTTTGACACTGAAAAAGAATTTTCTTGGAAGGAGGAGGTCAATCCAGTCAGGGGTCAGGGTTGGATATTGACACTTGGGGTGACCAATTGAGGGTGGACACGCCTCTGAGAACACAGAGGGGTTAAAAGCAGAATTCCCAGGGGAACTCGCTCTCTTTGGTTCCGGTCAGGGTGCAGTGCGGGGCTCTCCCCTGCCCGGCCCATGGCTGGGTGGGGGAGGGGAGCCATGCGGCCCAGCTTGAGGTAGGCCAAAGGGTGGAGGGACTGGAATTGGGCTGGCCCCCTGCAGATGGAAGGGTGGAGAAATCTGGGATGTCTGCGTTCCCCCCCAGAGTCTCTCTCTCTCTCTCTCTCTCTCTCTCAAGAGACAGCAGCGGTTTGTCAGCAGTACCGCAGGGAAGGAGGAGAGTGGGGGTCACCATGTGCCCAGATCCCAGGTGGGAGCCAGAGATCCGGGCAGAGAGCCAGCCAGGGAGTCGGATCTTTTAACCCTTCCTTGAGAAATGAAAGCTTTGTGAAATTTTACTCCTCCTCGGCTTGAAAGAGAGGAAGAGAGACAGCCTGGGACCTGGGATGTTAAGAAAAGAAGATTGGGAGGGAAGATGATGGAATGGCTTCTGGCTGGACTTTTTCTTGTTAGCCATAGACTGAACTGATTTTCTCCTCCAAGAGAGAGACTGTATTTTAGGAGGATGCCGGTGAGCCAAGAGACCTGCTTCAGCAGCTAAGGAAAACACAGGAGTGGAGCAAACAGAGGAAAGTTGGGGAGGTTTGTGGTGGTGCCCCCATCTTCAGAGAAGAAGAGAAGATCTCTGTTCTTGGACCCTCAGCCTCAGGTGGAAATGGGGGGGAATGCGGTTCCAAAAATGAAAAACTGAACTGTTGGTTTTTTTCCCTCTTGGCAGAGCATCCTTGAAAAGAAAAATCCTAAGAGCAGTCTGTCCATCCATGCATTGGTGGTGAGAGCACTGTGCATGGAAAGGAGAATGTCCCCATGGCAAACTTTTTCTCCGGGCAGTGCCATGTGTGACATGGAAACACAAGAAGTGGCAGTTGTTTCCTGGGGGGTCCATGGCACAGGAGGGACTCCTCTCTCCCTCGATGGACTGAGTATTGATTATCGGAAGGGTGGGAACCTGATTGGGGGTCCAAGTTGTGTCTCACTGTGGTTTGTTGGAAGTGGGGTGGGGGGGGGGAGGA